>JALGBA010000003.1:4297500-4867742 GCA_023970755.1 Azemiops feae
CAAAACCCCAAAACCTCAAATCCCACATGTGTGCACATGGGATGGCGGGAATAAACAAAGAAAGTTGTTTGTATGTATGAGAGGAAAAATGTGTTTGTGTTTGTTTTTGTGTGAAAAAAGAAATCTGCAAAGGTTTATAGTGAATATATATCTAGCATTGCTCTTTATTGTATGTGTATTTTTAGCTAGATGGGCATTTAGTTGTAAAATATCACTTATCACTGTCTTAGAGTATTTTAATGGCTGCCCTAAACATGCCCTTTGGGTTGTGAACACAAACACAAGTTTATTGACAACCATATATATATACTGTAAAATCTTAATGACTCTGATAGTTTATCCCAAGAGATTCTCTTTAAAGCCCATATATACTTTACTTTCTCTCAAAGCTCTATCCCTGATGGATGGTTGGCTGTGGTTTGTGGCTGCCTAGTGCTGACACACTTGCTCGATGTATGCAAACCTTTTCCAGACTTCAGGTTTTTGAAACCAGATATTGGCCGCCCAATTCAGAACAATGATTTCATCCAGTTACTATGCAAAGCCAAAAAACACAAGGTTGTGCCCTTCTGGTGTTTATTTTTAAACAATTATTTCATGTTCTTTCTTTCTTGGAGAACATGAAAAATACCATTCTATTGCATGATTCACTTCAAGAACCCACAGATGGCTGTAGTGAAGGGGAAACCCAGTTACAAAATGTTGAAATACAGCACCCATGGAGAATTAGTGCCTTCCTTCTCTTGCCAAGCCCTAGAGATCTTTCCAAGGGTAGAATTTACCCAGTGTTTTCCACTCACATTATTCAGATTCTTCATTCTGTTATGGGGGGCTAAAAGTTCTGTCAAGTACAACTTGGCCTCTCAGGGTTACCTAACATTGTTTGAGTATAGTTGACAATTTGCTTTACATACTTAATTATACTTAACACTGATGGCATCGGCATTATAGATATATAAACGATCATTTAATCTATAAAATTTGAGAAAGGAAAAATAGGTATTTTCATGTATAGTTTTTTATTTTGTGCAACCCACACATGTAATTCAAATGATCAGACACAATATATATTTCATTGAAATAAGTCCTCTTTACTTTTTTTCCTGAATTAACCATATTCACAAGTAATAGACTTCACACAAGGGGAAAAAGCAAGCAGGCTTGGGTGACTTGGATGGGAATATAGTTACAAAGCAGTCCAGAATATTACTGAGGTTTTAAAAAGTTAGAACCCCTTTGGAATAAAAAAGGTAGAAAAAAATGAAATGCTATGTCTTTTTTATCCTCAGAGAAAGATAAAATATGGAAAAGCTTTCCTGAAAATATTTCATAGTTTTATAGTGTTGGAAGAAACATTAAAAGTCATCTAGCCCCAGCCCTGCTTAGGACAGGATCTGCTAAAACATTTTGGACAGTTAATTATCCAGTCTCTCTTTGAAGGCATCCAGTGAAGGAGAAAATATCACCTCATTTGAATCTGATTCATCTAGTCCTGGGACTAAAAGTAGACACATTGTTTGTTTGTTTTTATTTAATTTCTATGCTGCCCATCTCCCTTACAATATGACTCTTGGTGGCTTACAAATTATAAATTATATTGTTTGTTTTTGGCTTAATGTATTGTGTGAGAAGAGCTGTTGTAGTTTTTAAACTGATTTATTGCTTTGAAAGTATGTGAACCCAACCAATTATGGCATATTCAATAAACTCAATTAAACAACAGTTTAGAACCATGTAGAAGCCAGAGCTGAATAGGATCTAGACAGAAAAAGAACTTACTGGGGTAAGAGGAAAGAGCAGAAAAATTAGGATCAGGAAGTATTTTCAAAGGTAGAAGTGTTCTCTGCAGCTTCTGAAATATGAATGGTTTTATTTAATTTTATTTAAAATTAGTAAAAAGTAAAGAAGAGGTTTTTTTAATAAAGTTTTTAAAAATTCTAATCCAATCTTAGGCATCAAAGCCAGCTGAATGACTTTAGGCTACTCACTCTCTCTCAACCAAACTTACCTCACAGGGTTGTTGTCGGGGAAAAATAGGAGGAGAATTAGATAATGTTTGCCACCTTGAGTTACTTATAAAGTAATAAAGGTGGAATAAAAATCAAATAAATAAATAAAATGATCTCACCAAACTTCTTCAACAGTGTCTCCAACTTACTAATAATTATTAATGTTTAGTTATGCTTTTTGAAAACTATACTGGTATTAAATAGAGGTTATGTTAAATCAGCTCTCATAATGTGCAGCCAATTCCCAGTTTTTTAGCTTGACTTCACATAAAAAAAATAATTTCTGAACTATATCTTCCATATCAATGCTAGTTCCTTGGTTTATCTGCCTCTTCTAGCTTCATAAAATATGACCATCAGACCTAATTCACCCCATATAAACAAAGCATTCAAGGCAATTCCATGTTGCCGTTATTTCCATTCCATAATCCTTAAAAGCATTTGGATTTGTGATCATCTTTCCTTCCATTAAACTCAAACATTTAAGAACAAAAACCAACTTTTGGAATTACCCTAGCCCAGCTATCATTGATTTTATAAACTTTCCCTAATAGCAGCCCCTCTACACATAAAAGAAAAATAAATTGTTTGCACCCTTGTTCCATCCATTTCAAATTGCATGAAGGCTGTTTAATCCAAGTTGCAATCAAATTCCAGGGCCCGGTTTGCTTCTAAATGATTGTTTATGCTTGTATATTTCACTGCTTGCCATTTTGTAAGCTTTGGGAGCTTCTTGTATAGGGAAGGGGAACAAAAAAAATATTGAACATCTGGAGAATTGTAGATTCTGTATTCCCTTGATATTTTAAGGCTCCTAGCTTATGCTATGTTGAAAAGTCATCACCTACAGCAGCCTTGGATCTAAAGTTGTCTAAAAGAGGAACAATTCAGTTATGATACTACTGTGACATGCATTTAGTGACCTTAATCTTACATATTAAAGACTTGGCTGCACTCCATCAATCTACTCCTTAGCTATTCATTTCAAACAAAGCTTGTTCTTGTCTTTTTTACAATTATCATCACTTTTCATGATAGAGGGAAACAAGTACTATAATTCTGATTTGTGTTTGCTTCTCTGCCTCACATCAAGAAACAGATTGTTTTTATGCTTTAATTCTGGCACTTTCCCCATGCCCAATGAAATAGATTAACATTCAAGCAGGAAATACTTACCATACTAGATTTTTCATTCCTGGAAGTATTGGTAAGTTTGTAAGTCCTGCAAAGTCTGGACTAAAATATTTTAGTATCCATTGGAAATTATGCTTTTTAAATAAGTAAATTGTGGTGCAAATTCTTTTATCTGAGCGTAATTCTTTCTCCTTCAGCTCAATGAATTAGTTGGCTTCTTGCATGATTAAGATGAAAGCCACAGGATTTATTTATATTTCAGGTGACAAGAAAGCCCCCTCCAGATAAACAAAGAAGCTTGTAACTTTCCAACAGCAATTTCATAAATAGTTATTGTTATGTCCTGGGCCTTGCTGAGTCATTCAGCAAGGCTCAGGAAGGCTGCAGAGACCCGGACAGACCACGTGCCTGCCCGGGACCCAGACAGGCTGTCTCCGGCCTTGCGCGCATGCACAAGGTGGGAGAACGGCCTGCAATGATTGGATGTGCATCCCCTTGCCTGAAGCGAAGAGAAGCGCGGCATCCAGAAGAAGCAACCGCCTGCCAGTACGAATACGCTGGAGGTGGGCTTGGCTTCGTTGGACCCCTTCTCCTTCCTTGCGGTGAGAGACGTCAAAGAGGCTATCGGTCACAACGATGTCCAAGCTGGGCCATCTTGTCGAGTTCGATACTTCGCACCCAGAATGATGGAGATCTTATGCAGCTCGCGTCGAGAATTACTTCAGGGTGAACAAGGTCCAAGAAGACGGATTGAAAGCTGCTAGCTTGCTGTGTGTCTGCGGGCAAGAGACTTTTGACATTGCTGAGAACCTTGTAGCCCCAGCACCACTGGAGTCAATCGCCTATCCAGATTTGAAGAAAATGCAGCACGCGCATTTTGAGCCCAAGCTTTCCGTAATAGCTTGGAGGCACCAATTCGAGCAGCGGGATCAGCAGCTGGGAGAATCAGCTGTGGACTTCGTCGTGGCTCTGAGGCAGGCTGCTAGGCCATATGCCCTGAGAGAAGTTGCAGCTGAAGAAGCAGCCGGCGGCACGGTGAAGGCTTTGCGGTCGACCAAGAACCCTCCAGCAGCAGACTTCAATAGTCAGCAGAGAGAAGACTGCAAGAATGCAGAGGAAAGACACCTGCATCCCTTCTGTGTTTCGGCTGTGGCGGTCGCCACAGGAGAGCCAACTGCCGTTTTCGTTCTGCTGTTTGCCAGGCTTGTGGCAGGCAAGGCCACATCGCATCAGCCTGCTTGGGTCACCAGAAAAACAAGTCCCCCGAAGAGTTGCCTCTGAAAGGTACCAAGGTCCCCAGCCAACACAGGGTGGGTTTCTGCGCGTCCCGTAGGGGGATATTCAAAACTGGGGTTCACCGGCCCCTTAAGAAAAAGTTTCGCATTGATGTAAAGTTGCAGGGAGTTCCCCTGGCCATGGAGCTGGACACAGGGTCCGCTCTTTCTATTATTTCTGCTGACACTTTAAAAAAGGTTTGTTCCAGGAGTGGCTCACGAGTCAAACTCAGGCCCTCCAATCTCATCCTCACTGACTTCCAGAATTCACGAGTCAGTGTGAAGGGGGAGGCCACGCTCAGAGTACAGCATAAGGAATTTGATGGGTTGTTAGACGTGGTGGTAGTTGGGGGTGATCGCACGAGTCTTATCGGACTCTATTGGTTCGAGGCACTTGGGATCCAAGTGACTGGGCTTAACCATCAACAAACTGCCAGCCGTACCGGAGTCTGTAAGGAGTTTGCTGATGTGTTCAGCCCAGAGCTTGGCTCATACAAGGGGCCTCCTATTACTTTAAGGTTCGATCCAGCCATCACACCCATCGGGGTTTAACCAAGGAGGGTGCCTTTTGCCCTCAAAAGTAAAATAGATGCTGAGTTGGACAAACTGCTCCAACAAGGCCTTCTAGAACCTGTGGGTTCTAGTCCATGGGAAACCCCCATAGTGACACCATTAAAAGCCAATGGTGAAGTCCGAATTTATGCGGACTATAAATGCACACTAAACAAAGACTTGCAGCAGCATGCATATCCAGTGCCGGTGGTGAGCCATATTCTGGCCTCACTGAAAGGGGGAAAAGTCTTTGCTAAGCTTGATTTAGCTCAGGCCTACCAACAGTTACCTGTTGATGAGGCAACAGCTGAGGCCCAAACTATAGTTACTCACAGAGGGGCTTTTAAGGTAAAAAGGCTGCAGTTTGGGGTCAGTGTAGCCCCTGGCATTTTCCAAGGGGTGATGGAGCGAACGCTCCGTGGTATTCCTGGGGTCTGCCCCTATTTTGATGACATCCTCATTGCAGGAGAGTCACCTGGGAACTTGGCTGAAAGGCTGAGAGATGTCTTGCTGCGTTTCCGCCAAGCGGGGCTGAAGTTACAGCAAGACAAATGTAAGATAGGTGTAACATCCACCGAATTTCTAGGCTTTCGTATTGATGCTGAAGGCATCCATCCTGCAGAGTCTAAATTTCAGGCCATTCAACTGGCCCCAAGCCCCCAGTCAAAAGCTGAACTCCAGGTTTTTCTGGGCCTGCTAAATTTTTATCATTCATTTCTCCCCCACAAGGCTGCAGTGGCTGAGCCATTACACCGGCTCTTGGACAAGCGGACTCCATGGAAATGGACAAAGGTCCATGAAAGGGTTTTCAAAGAAGTCAAGGCCTTGCTATCTTCAAATGCGGTACTGGCGCATTTCAATGAACAATTGCCTGTGTGCATCGCATGTGATGCATCCCCTTATGGGGTAGGAGCAGTGTTGAGTCATCTCAAGGCTGATGGGACTCAGGTCCCTGTGGCCTATTACTCCAGAACTCTCTCATCTGCAGAGCGTAATTATGCGCAGATTGACAGAGAAGCCTTGGCAATAGTCTCAGGCATCAAGAAATTTCATGATTTCTTGTATGACCGCCATTTTACGGTCTACACTGACCACAAGCCCTTGCTGGGTTTGTTTACAACAAACAAACAAACCCCACACATCATCTCCCCCAGAATGCTGAGATGGTCAATTTTCTTGTCAGCTTATGACTACACCCTGGTTCACAAACCAGGGACAGAGATGGGCCACGCTGATGGCCTTAGAAGGTTACCTCTGAAGCAAATAGAGGCAGACCCTGCTCCTGCTGTACACATTCTATCCATTCAGGAATTGCCTGAATCTCCCCTCAATGCTAGGGATGTGGCTGCTGAAACTGCCACTGATCACATGCTTACATTCGTGCTGACATGGTTGTTGTCAGGATGGCCTGACACGTGTCCTGGTACAGAATTCCAAGGTTTCTGGCGTAGGAAACATGGGTTTTCCACTTTCAAAGGGTGTATCCGGTGGGGTAGCAGGGTAGTCATCCCGGCCTCATTGAGGACTAGAGTCTTGCTCTCTCTGCATGAGGGACATCCGGGAATGGTGAGGATGAAGGCGCTTGCGCGTAGCCATCTTTGGTGGCCTGGACTCGATAAGGACATCAAGGCCCAGGTTCAGGGGTGCCAACAGTCATGGCCTGAGATGCCCCAGGCCCCTGTACATAGGTGAGAGGAGACACACACTCCATGGTCACGCATACACATTGACTATGCTGGGCTGTTTCAGGGGCAATTCTTCCTTCTCCTCGTGGACAGCCATTCCAAGTGGCTAGAGGTTGTTCCTGTATCCTCCACTACTACTGCCAGGACCATCCAGGTGCTAAGAGGAATTTTCGCTTCCCATGGTCTTCCTGATGTCCTTGTCTCAGACAATGGTCCCCAATTTACCTCTTCTGAGTTTTAGGCTTTTCTTCAAGCCAACATGATCCGGCATGCTACGTCTGCTCCATTTCACCCTGCCACCAACGGTCAGGCTGAACGCATGGTGCGTACCACCAAGGAGGCATTAAAAAGAATTACTCGAGGACTCTGGCATCACAGGTTAGCCGATTTTCTCCACCACACCTTGCACAGCTACAGGAAAGAGCCCAGCTGAACTACGCTGGGGTCGCAGACTCATCACGAAACTGGACAGGTTGCACCCAGACCGGGTGGCTTCACAGGTGTCACAGCCATGGGCACCTAGGAGACTCCAAGTGGGTGATCTGGTATGGGCCAGAAACTATGGGCATGGACATCTTTGGGTGACTGCTGTGGTATGCAAGGTCTCTGGGCCACTGTCCTACGAGGTGGCCTTGGAGGATGGTCGTGTGCTTAGACACCACATTGACCAATTGCGCTGGAGGCTTCCTGGCCATGTGTCCGCTCCTGGCTCTGCTCTCAAGGGGGAGGGGGACCCCAATCACGATTGTGGACCACAGTCTCTCCATGAGGGTGCTTATCCAAATGTTCCTCCACATGTTCCTGGTGGGGGTCTTGCCATGGCGGTGGCTCCTGACTCTGGCATAGACTCCAAGGGTATTGCCATGGAGGCGGCTCCTGACTCTGGCAGAGGTCCCTGGCTAGGGGCAAATGGCCGTAAATCGGCTACTCAGGCTACTCCTGCTGCTGGTCTTGGGCTCGAGGGACAGTGCTCCCAAGAGGAGTCCAATGGAATTTTGCGGAACTCCACCCCACCAAGGACTCGGGGAACTCAACCCTACCATGGAATTCTGGTTTGGGTTTGGTGGATCCAGCCAGTCAGCAGTCAGGAGGAACCCCTGAGTCTTCTGGGCAACAAAGTCCTGGTTTGTTTTGTGCAACCCGGAAACAGGCACTCCAGGCACCTATTCCTAATTCAACACCTACCTCTACACCTACAACTACACCTGCACCTACTCTGGCTCCACGGAGATCAGAGCGGGTTAAGGGTCCTCCTAAGCATTTAAAGGACTATGTAAGGTCCCTGTTTACTATACAGGAGGTTTACTAGTCCTTGCCATCTGAGGAAAACACTTGTAGTGCTGCAATGTTAATATTGTCAAAATGTGAAGGTCCGTGTGTATAACAGGGAACTGAAGGTCATGGGTTGCAAGAGTAAAGGTTGAATGTATCATTTGCCAACCGGCCTGCTATGATGTGTTTGTGTATACAGTGTTAAACAAATGCTTAGTTTTTGTTTAATCCAAGGGGGGAGGGGTGTTATGTCCTGGGCCTTGCTGAGTCATTCAGCAAGGCTCAGGAAGGCTGCAGGAAGGCTGCAGAGACCCGGACAGACCACGTGTCTGCCCAGGACCCAGACAGGCTGTCTCCGGCCTTGCGCGCATGCGCAAGGTGGGAGAACGGCCTGCAATGATTGGATGTGCATCCCCTTGCAAGGGGATATAAAAGGCCAGTGGCCATTGTTGTTCTTGCTTCTGTTCTGTGAATGTGCTTCAATAAAGAGATCCTTGTTGTGAACCAGCCTCGTCTCAATGTCTTCCTTCGAAGAACAGAACAGTTATGGTATAATTCTTAAACTCCAGAGAATGCTAAACTGAGTATGTCCCCTTTATAGCAGTTCTTGAGGGCAGATGTAAAACTAATTCCTTATAAATCCATAGTCCATGTTCTGTTATATTGCATTTTTTGTAAAGATGCAGGAAAATACTTTTATTATTTGTTTTTTAAGCACCCAAGCAATTCCTGGGTGCTTATTCTGTTATCAGACCAATATGATTCAATTTTATTGTCTATTAATATGGCTAAATTTTGCTATACTAGTAAAATCAGACACACTAATCATGGACAGTTTTACTCTGTTTCATTTGCTGTTAACTTGTTTAATTCTGGTCAGTGACCATAAAAAGTGATTGGTTGATTATTTGTCATGATATGATATGATATGATATGATATGATATGATATGATATGATATGATATGATATGATATGATATGATATGATATGATATATGATATATGATATGATATGACATGACATGATAGCAAATAAGAGACAAAGCTACATATCCACGTCTTGTTTATTTATTCTCCAGAATTTTATTGCTCACAGATATTCCAATTGCAGCCGTTTCTTATATGTTTTAGCCTCCAGTCCCCTAATCATCTTTGTTGCTCTTCTCTGTACTCTTTCTAGAGTCTCAACATCTTTTTTACATTGTGGTGACCAAAACTGGATGCAGTATTCCAGGTGTGGCCTTACCAAGGCATTGTAAAGTGGTATTAATACTTCACGTGATCTTGATTCTATCCCTCTGTTAATGCAGCCTAGCACTATGTTGGCTTTTTTGGCAGCTGCAGCACACTGCTGGCTCATATTTAAGTGATTGTCCACTAGGACTCTGAGATCCCTCTCACAGTTACTACTATTGAGCAAGGTACCACCTATACTATACCTGTACATTTGGTTTTTCTTGCCTAAATGTAGAACCTTACTTTTTTCACCATTGAATTTCATTTTGTTAGATAGCGCCCAGTGTTCGAGTCTGTCCAGATCCTCCTGTATCTTAAGCCTGTCTTCTGGAGTGTTGGCTATTCCTGCCAGCTTGGTGTCGTCTGCAAATTTGATGAGTTCCCCATCTATCCCCTCGTCCAAATCGTTGATGAAGATGTTGAAGAGCACTGGGCCTAGACAGAGCCCTTGGGCACCCCACTACACACTTCCCTCCATGTAGATGCAGTTCCATTGAGGACCACACGCTGAGTACGGCCAGTCAGCCAACTACGAATCCATCTGATGGTGATGCTGTCTAACCTACATTTTTCTATCTTATCAAGTAGTAGGTTGTGATCTACTTTATCAAATGCCTTACTGAAGTCCAAGTAAAATATATCCACAGCATTCCTCTGGTCCACTAATTTTGTCACTTGGTCAAAGAATGCAATAAGATTTGTCTGGCATGATCTGTTTTTGACAAACCCATGTTGGCTTTTAGTGATGACTTTGTTTGCCTCTAGGTGTTCACTGATTCATTGTTTATCTTTTCCAGAATCTTCCCAAGTATTGAGGTCAGGCTGGTGGGTCTGTAATTTCCAGGATCCATTTTTTTCCTTTTTTATCATAATCATCAAACACTTCAGGACAAAAAATGGCAAGAGCATCATAACACTGTGTTTCAAGGAGTGTTTGCAACCAGTTAGGAATGAGACAGGACAACAGTTGTACAAATTAGAAGTTCTTTGTTTAAACAAGACTTCACGTAGCTTTGCCTCTAGGCCACTATGCAGAAAAAATATTTTAAACTGATCTGTGTCACTGAACTGTCCTAATCTGCTATTCCACCATAATTCCACAAAATTTCAGTTTTATTATTACAACATGGTTGTACAGTGTCAGGCTGGAAGTGAAGAAAATCAGGTCTTCGGATTCTGAGGTAAAAAAAAGATGCAAATGTTATTACCTGACATGCCGGTTTGGTATAGTGGTTAAGTTGCTGGTCTAGAAGCAAGGAAGCTATGAATTCTAGTTCCACCTTAGGTATAGAGCTGGGTGGGTGATTTTGGGACAGCTGCTCTCACTTAGTCCAGCCCACCTAACAGGGTTGTTGTGGGCAAAATAGGAGGAGTAAGGAGTATTAGATATGTTTGCTTCCTTGAGTTGTTTATAAAAAAAAATAATAAAGACAGAATATAAATTAAATAAATAAAATAAAATAAATAAATAAATAAAATATAGTTAATTCATAGTTTCAAGAAGACTGATTTAGTGATTCCAATGAACACAAAGATCACTCTAGTCTGGACACCTAAGACTAAGTATTCTGCCTCTGTTGTTTCAGAGGTAAAAATATATCCTAATGGCAAATCCCTTTTAATAAACAAGAAATGGCCAGGACACAGTCATCTGGAGTCAAACAGATGACAGGGGGTTGGACTAGAAGACCTCCAAGGTCCCTTCAAACTCTGTTATTCTATATTTAGTGTTGTAGTGCTAAGATGAGTTAATGGAATGAACCATTTCAGATGGTTTGGAGGAGAGAAAGTCATATTTTTAATGTTTTCTCTGAAGCTTTGTCAAAGGCACTTTGTAGTGTGAGGAGAAGCAGCAAGTGGTTTGTTTTTTTTATTTGTTTGCTTTTAGGGCTATGGATTTCTGCATAGAAAAATTCTTGCTCCTCCTTCCTGATATCTTTTTTTTTCCCAGAAAAAAATGCAAAACGGTGAGACTATACCATTGCCAAAAAACCCTGAAAACAGATCCTATTTGAATAAAGTAAATAAATAAATAAAGTAGGAGACAGGGGTAGAGAGGGTGCTTATTCCGTTTCTGCTGGCACGTCTCTTCTACATCTCCAAATTCATCCCTAGCGAAAGCCTACTTTTTTATTAAAAAAAAAAACCTCAAAATCTTCTAACCTTACTTTCAGGCAGGTGCTTAGAATATCTTTGGTGCCATTTTTGAGCCTTGTTATAAAATGACATCTATTTGCACGTCATGCTTAAGCAGCTCTTTAGTATTTCTCCGTTCCTGGCACCAGGATTCTTTAATACTAGCACATTTAGAATGAAGGGTTGCAAGAAGAAGAGAGAGACCCATGTATATGCCAAGTAAGCTTTTGCCTAATTGAAAGGCCTATTATAAGGGAAATAGACCGTATGAAATGCATATGGATTTGCAGTTTGTTTCTAGAATCAAACAGACAGTTTAAGTTAAAAATAAGTGCATACAAAATGTCCCCCCATCCAAATGGCTGCCAGGTAGACTTGACAATTGCCCAGAATTTCATTAAGAAAAGAAACTCAACCAGAAAAAAAGAGGGGGACGGGGCTCCTAAACATTATTTAATTCTATCAAATATGTCAGCGCATTGCAGCTGATGACAATCTATCTATCCGGGGATGCCAAAAAGCATGTTTAAATTTATGCAATGCCTGTATTGCATTATTTTCTTTCTTCATACAGAGCCAATTTGCTGTACACAAACTGGTGTGTTTTTTTTTGGGGGGGGGAGTGGGAGTGGGGAGGGGAGAAAGAAAAAGTTTGCTGAAAAATAGGTCTGCCAGTGCCAAAACATTGACTGTGGCCAAATCCATTTTATTTTATAAACTGTTGCCTATCCTACACTTTCCCAAACATTATTGCAATGGTAAAGCCCATTTTTTTTCTTCCTTTTTTCTAGAATGCCCTCAAAATCATTGTAATTTTCTCCAGCTTCCCCAGTGAAGAGTTACAGAGAAGAAATGTCTTGCCAAAAGCTATTTCCAATGGACTTTGATCAAGTGATGTTGTAATCCCTAATGGGAGGCATACTTCATTTAAAAGGTATTTTTGGTGCTATTCCCATGGAACAGACATACATATGTGTGTTCTAGACAGCATGCTTGTTCCATTCAGCATGCTTGCTCCCTCCACGTTCTCTGACTCCTCTCCGAGCTCCCACTGCAGCTAGAGGGAAGGATCCTTCCATTTTCTTATAAAAATCCTCTTTTCTACATAATACAGGGAGAAGTTGCACCATTGTAAAAAGAAAAAAAGGATTTATATACACTGCATTCACAATTAATTTTAACACTGTTATCTCTCCTTGTGCTTTTTGTTTTAATGGGGAGATGGAGCGGGCTACATTAGGTCAGAGCTGTAAAATGGTAAATGTCATCAGTGCAAACAGCTGGAATTCTGAACTGATGATGGTACCTAGTTTGGGTAATGAAATGTCTGCAACAAAACAGCTAAGCTCAAAGAGCATCAAGGAGCCCTCGTTTCAACCCTAAACTACAAATATTCTGCTTTATCTTTTGGAATTTTATGTAGGATTTAGGAAATCAGAACAACTTGTGTTGTTTTGGTGAAATAAGTTTGATATAGTAATCTTATGTTTCTCTTTTTTATGGTTAGAAATGGCAGGTAATCTTGCTACTACACTCACTAACATAAGTGTAGGAATCACTGGTGAAAATAAATGGGGAATTATGAGGCACAGAATGCCTGTTCCTGGCACGTAAGATTTCCAGGAAGATGGAATGTATCATAGGTAGATAAGGCTGGGGTTCCCATGGTAAGTTGTGTATAGGCATTGCTGAGCCCCAAACTCTGAATGAAAGAAAAAATGCTTTTTTATATTCAAGCAAAGATGGAGAAGCTCTATTCAGACAGCAAAAGCAAGGGACTGGGCCTCATACCACAAATTCCGATTTGCCAAGTTATAACTTAAGCTAAAGAAAATTGTTATCAGACCCACAATCTCAGCAATATTTCATATGATGATTTGGTAAAGGAAAAGAAAATATTTAATAGATTAGATTTAATCTAATAGATTAGATTTGATAAAGAGTGCCTGAAGAACTCTTGGCTGAAATTCATGACATTATTAAAGAAGAAGTAACCCACCCCCTCTAAAAGATCATGCTTTTAAGTTGAAAATAGCCAAAGGAAGGCAGAGAACACAGAGGGAAAGAAGTAAAGTTGCCTAACTAAACACTGAGTTCCAAAGAAGAGCAGAACCAGAGAAGGAAAGACAATAACAAATAAAATGAAGCCTAGAAAATATTGCTAACGATAAAACTGGAGAATTATTAAAATCTTACAAATGATGCAGCTCAAATGCTACAAGTGGTTTGTAAGCAGGTATGGAAAATAAAGCAGTATTTTGCTGAACTGCAGATCAATTTATTTTCCATTGCCAAAACAGCAGTACTAGGGAATGCTTAAACTACTGAAAATTGTGTTTATCCAACATGTTAGTTAAGATATGCTCAAGTTTTTACAGTCCAGAGTTCAATAATAGGGGGAATAAGAACTGCCAGATGTGCAAACTGGATTCACAAGAGGCATAGGCACCAAGAATCACATTGGTAACATCTGGTGGTTAATGGAAAAAGCAAAGAAGTTCCAAAAATATGTCTATTTATGCTTTATTAATTATACAAAGGCTCTTGTCTGTGTAAACTATAACAAACTGTGGGTAGCTCTTAAAAACATAGCTATACTTCAGCTATCTATTGATGCCTATATACAACTTACCATGATGACCAGGAAGCAAAAGTTAGTGAAATTGGAGCAGCTAAACAGTTCAAAACTAAGAAAGGAGGATACTATGGTTATGTACTGCCATCTTAATCCATTAATTTATCTGCAAAAAGGAGAAGTAGGAATTAAAATTATTGGGAGAATCATCAACAACCTTAAAAATACTGATTATACCATTTTGGGTGAGAAACAGACATGGAATCTTAAATGCAAATAGGCAGAGTGGTTAGAGTAAGAGGCCCTTGGTGGTCTGTGAGCTTGGTTGTTTTCTTGCAGACTTTTCATTACCCAAACTAGGTAACATCATCAGTGCTAGCATATTACTAGATATTACCTAGTTTGGGTAATGAAACATCTGCAAGAAAACAACCAACCTCACAGACCACCAAGGACCCCTCATTTCAACCCTGAACTACAAATATTCTCCATTATAGGTTGGAGTAAAAACAGGTCTTATCTGTTATCTGTACAAGGGAGGTGATTGTTGAAATAAAAAGGACTATAGTTTCTTGAAAGACTAGACAGATCTACGCAAAATATTAAAAAGCAAAGACAACATATATACACATTGTCAAGGCTATAATTTTCCCACTTGTAAAATATGGCTTAGAAAGATGGAGGATCAGAAGACTGAACAAAGAACATTTGATATTTTGGGATTATAGTGCCAGAGAATATTGTAGAGAATATCTTGAACTACAAGAACCATCCTTCAATACTAGATGTAGCAAAACCAAATTGTTCACTGGAGGTACTAGCAATGAACATAAATCTTAATTATTTGCAGAGCAAAAGTCATTGGAAGAAACTGTAATATATGGAACTATTGAAGGCAATTGAAAGAAGCTGATAGACAATAAGGTGGCTAACTATGATCACCAGGACATTAGCAGAAACTAATTACAAGAACTCAAATAAGCAATTACTATTAGACTATCTACTAAAATGGTGTGATGACCCAGGGCACAGCACAGAGGCAATGCAGTCAGCTGGTAATTCAAACCGCCCTTTAATTGCTCTAAATTTTCCCCAAATGCTCCCACATTTCTGGCAAGCCTCCAAACAAAGGAAGACACACACACCTTCAGCCGCCTCTGGCTGCAAGTAGTTTCACATACAGTCTGATTAGGAGAGGAATTTACTCAAGGCCATGGAGATAACAAGGAATGACACATACATCATAAACCTAACGAGTCTGTGTGAATACATGCTTGCCTGAGCAGTTTCAAAAGGGAAGCCCAAATACAGTCCGAGATCTTTGAACATCCAAGCAATGTTGTCACCCATTCCAATGGTCAGAGTTTCCGGGTTTCCAAGCAGAAGTCACAGAACAAGAGATCAGCAACAACACACACAAAACTCCAAGGAATCAGCATTTGTTCCCGACAAATGCCTCTCCCCACAGTGTCTCCTTAAATCTCAGTCTCCAGGTGTGCCTTGTGGAGAGGGGCGGGACGCTCTCCTCCCGAGTAGTTGAGTCTATCTGAGTTGTTCCCTCCTTCTCTCCACTCTCCATGCTCTAGGATCAGGTGGGGGTGGCCCTTGCTCATCGCCTGAACTCTGTCTCTCCTGTTCATCCTGTCCCAATCCTGAAGGACCCTGGCCTGCCTCAGCCTGCTCTTCCCCACATTCCTCTGAAACCACAGACACCTCTCCCTCAACCTCCATAGGGTCCCAGTCCAGCTCATTTTCCTCCACAGATTCAGGCTTCGACGGAGGCATGACAAATGGTATCCATTAGGACACAGAGTCAGAAGCAAATGAATGACTGAAAACAACAATTTCAATACTATAGAAGGTAACAGCATTCTGTGCACCTCAGAGTATAGTCAAGCCAGCCACATGACCACGGAAGTATCTTAAGACAATGCTGGCTTCCTCAGCTAGGAAGCAGAGATGAGCCTTTACCTTTTTACGAAATTTAAATGCATGCTTGATCCTCAACTATTGAAATCTTTAACCTCCAAAATGCTAGATCGTCATAATCATCACAATCCTAATGTTCTTCATGATATACATAACTTTGTATGGAATTATTAAATGTAATGAAATGCAACTATGAGAAAAATGTACTGCTAATTTAAAGCAGTCCAGTGTGACTTCATGATTATGAAGTCATATGGTATTTATCTGAAGAATTTACCTGTACAGCCCAATTTTCTAGTCTATCATATATCTCCTATGCCTCATTTGCAGGGTCTTGCACATCCAAATTAAGGCTCAGGCCTTTTCAGTTTATAGCTGTTTGTTCCTGTTGAAAAAATTGTACATTAGGTTAAGTCTTCATACATTTATCTTGAAGAGATATTATGCTGAGAAATAAATTGATCTAAAATATATTTTAACAAGCACTTTGTTAGAACAGCTAGGCAATAACTTCCAAAGAGCATATTCTCCAATGCCCAAGATCTTTTCTTAATTTTTATATCTGTATTTTGAAGTATATTTATAATATTGGTCATGCAGTTGTAATGTATATGTGGGATTTTTTTTGTTGTTGTTGTGCCTATTGCTGAAGTGGTGTACTCATTTCATTATGTTCAGATATGCATCTCTTAACAAATCACCATATGGGGAAAGCTGCCTCTGTCTGAGGCAAAACAGAATATTCTGGCATGGGAAATAAAGAAAAGAGAGATAAGCTTATCCAATGTTTCTATAAATCAAAATTATTCCCACTTGTGGAGGCTTTTGTGGTATTTAGGGAAATGCCAATCATTGTAGACTTGGTCAATGGTAAAATATTAGTGATTATATGGTTTTATTATGGTGTTGTAAACCACCCAGAGTCAGGTGAGATGAGCACTATAGAAACGTAATTATTAATAAATGAAATAATAAAATAAATCAGTGTGTCTTGTGAGACTTATTAAAAAGATTTATATAGGGCCTTGCTTATAAGACCTCAGTATGTTAAGGAGTCAATGTAACCATCATTTTCCCCCCATATCTTTCAGATTAGCTAAGCGCAGGGGTAGGCAACCTTGGCTCTTTTATGACTCGTGGACTTCAACTCCCAGAATTCCTGAGCCAGCATAGCTATGCTGGCTCAGGAATTCTGGGAGTTGAAGTGCACGAGTCATAAAAGAGCCAAGGTTGCCTACCCCTGAGCTAAGGAGTTTTTCATCTTTCCTGAATTACTGAGATGTACACATCTCATGATAGCAACAAAATTGCTGTAATCTGAGTAGAAGAGAAGAAAAATGGAATTAAGGTCCATATCAAATGATATCAAGAGAGCCAGTTTGGTATAGTGGTTAAGGCACCAGATTAGAAATTGGCAGATGGTGAGTTCTAGTCCTGCCTTAGGTACAGTGCCAATTGGATGATCTTGGACCAGTCACTGAGCCCTAAGGAGGCAATAGCAAACCACTTCTGAAATCTTGGCAAAAAACATGCAAGTGCCAGGAGTCAACACTGATTTGAAGGCACACATACACAAATGAAATAAATGGAAGCTATGAAAAGTTGTTGCAAATGAGATTCACGTAGCAACATCTAGTATAATCCAACCCAGAGCACAATCAAAATAGGCATTCAGTCTTCAGCCAGGCTACTAAGAAACGTGTTATGGACAACTACAGGTGCATAAGATAAAGCAATAATATGATAACTGACACAAACATGCCTTTGCTAAGACTAGGGGAATTATATAAAAAGGGGGGGGGGCAAATTGTAACTGTTGCATTCTTTCTCCATGATTGCAAGTATTCTTTCGGTTTGAAGCCAAAGCAAGCTGTGCATTACAAATGAAATGTCAGGGGACCACTTCCCATTTCTAATCAAGAGCTATTTGTTGACCTAAAAGAAAAAAGTGAAATCAATGTTCAACTGAATTAGCATGGAGTTCTCCCACCCCAGCAACTGTTCCATTTGCTAATCATTTCCAATACAATAATTTCAGTACATTTGAAAAATGCAGACACTTCTTCATACTGTCCTCTGCAGATTGCAAATGTATTCAACATGATCTTGCCTATATGCTTGCAAATCTATAGCTCTCAAAACAGCACCTTCAGCCAATCATTGCTGAGCCAGAGCTAACCTAGCTGAGCACCATCTAATCACCACTCACTTTCTCTGAATTAAAGTTGGCTATTTCAGCCTTTACAGTCCCACACAGAATTCTAGAATGCCTTGATTTAAGAGTCATTGCCTCCTTTGCACCATTTTAAAAACGATAAGCATTTTTAGGGGTATTTGCTATACCTTCACAAAGAAAAGAAATAAAAGTGTTCTCCTTAGAAGCACAGTCCCCATACTTTTATTCAAATGTGGGAACATATTAGACTTGCATGGCAATTGGCACCATAGAATTGTTGAAGATCATAAATATCCATGGAGATTCTCAATCA
Source organism: Azemiops feae (assembly GCA_023970755.1). Classification (NCBI taxonomy): domain Eukaryota; kingdom Metazoa; phylum Chordata; class Lepidosauria; order Squamata; family Viperidae; genus Azemiops; species Azemiops feae. Next base: position 4,315,792 of record JALGBA010000003.1, read on the forward strand.
TCCAGGTCATCCAGGTTGTCCCAAAGGTATTTTTCCAAAAGGCAATTGGACTTTTTTGGTTTCTTCTCTGAAAACGTTTTGCTTCTCATCCAAAAAGCTTCTTCAGTTCTGACTGACTGGTGAAGACTGGAAGGATTTATGTTCTTTGCAGTCATCTGGTTGTTAGCATTCTGAGGGTCAGTGGTTAACACTCTGAGACTCATTGAGGCCGCTTGGGGGTTTATCTCTATCCTCAAAGTCACCTGAATCAGAATGCAAATGGGTGTGGAACCTTCTTGGGACTGCTGAAAGGACCACTTTGTAAACAGGAGATAAGTGGTGTTATATCCCTTTCCCTCTGTTGAGGGAGGGTTGTTCAATTTTAACATACATGGCCTCTTTGACTCCTCTTTCAAACCAGTGGTCCTCTCTGTCCAGAATGTTGAAGACAGCAAAGTTCACTTTCTGGACAGAGACATACAACAAAGAATATAAATCCTTCCATTCCCCACCAATCAGATAGAACCGAAGAAGCTTCTTGGATGAGAAACTAAACCTTTTCAAAGAAGAAACTAAGAAAGTCCAGTTACCTTTTGGAAAAGTACCTTTGGATTGAAGATGCATACTATAACATGACTAAGGAAGAATCACTCTACTGTACGTTCACAGGTGCACTTTGAAAAATTGTAATGTGGTACCCCATCTGAAATCCAGAAAGTACTAGATAGTAATCTTTGATTTCTTGATTAGTACATCTATATCGCCCTCTGATTCCAGGAGGAACATAAATCAGGATAATGTAAATCATTCAAAAGTGTTTTCAATGATTTAATAATTAATCGTAATGCACTTCTTTCAAATCCTTTGAAAACAGGCATTGCAGCCATAACTTCTCATGTGCATTCACCCAAGCTTCATTGTAATCTTTAGCTTTAAGAAAAATCTAGTAGAAAAACCACTTTGCAGCATGTAATTATTTAAAATAACATGATCGTCCAAGTATGTACTTTTGAAAAATGATGGCATTATCAAAATATCCATTTTCCAGAAAGGAAGAAAATGGGAAAATAGGCTCCAGTTATCCATTTTCTTAGCCATTGATAGCAACTTATTTGAAGAAAATAAAATGAAAACGTGTTACTTCCAGAATCCTGGCTTCATTAATGGACATTTTCAATGAATTGCCTTGATAGGTCTACCTGTCAAGATAATTAGATAAATTATTCCTTCAATCTACATTTACAGACTCATTCAAACAGGTATAGAAAATTGCCCCAGCTAAAAAGCTAAAAATCAACAATGGTATTAGTGTTTCAATTTCACATTTTTTTTCATTGACAAAATGGATAACAGATTGAATAAGCTTCTGTTTCACTGTCCTTTATATTTTGCTTTAAATTCCCATTTCAGTTCTGTTTAAATGTAAGAGGCTGAGAATGACAGATACTGTGGTTTGTTAAAGAGCATTCATAAGATTGTGAAGTATTTCCAGATCTTAGACACGGTTTTAGGACAAAACTCAACTAAGTAAAAAAAATGGATGTTAAGAAAGGATTTAATTATTCTGTTTAAACATATTAATATATCTAACAACAATCAATGTATTATTGTTAATTGTTTACTTACAGTAGACTGGAGATATATTCAGCAGCCTTAAAAAGATTAATGAAGGATACATCCTAGACAAAATGAAATAGTTTCCCACTGTTTCAGTGGAAGATCTCTTCAACTGAAATCACTGAAAGATACAAATGCTTAGCTTTTTCCGAAATTTAGTTCTTATTATACATCTGCTACACATCCAAAGAACATTTGTAGCCATGTCATTCAAAGGGGATTTTCCCCCAATTCCACTGAATGCTTGTTCTTTGTATATTGTTTTTGCATCAGTTAAAAGTGGAAGAATTAATGATGCAATACTATACTTGAGACTCACCAATTGAGGGGGCCATATGATTTGGCAGAAATTCCATTGCTCCAGCAGAATAACATGTATTATTAGTACAAATGTTATCTAAGTATTATATGCTGTCAGAAGGGATATAGTAGAAGAAAAAACATGCCAAAGAACTAAAATTGTGCATGGTTCTGGGTGTGGCGATTGGAAATCTTTATAACCTTTTCATCTACAGATACACCTCGATCAGCAGTGCATCTGATATTATTATGCATAGGAGAAATTATTTATTTCATAGATTTTAATGGAGGTGGTAACAATAGTCACATGGATGACTGGTCTACTGATATTGATATAAGGAATATAACATATGATAGAACAGTGTTCTATCTCTACTAGTATATAAAGCAGAGAGAGAAACTCTTGCATATCCAATGTGTATTTGAAAAACAGTTGATGGGGATATATAAGGGAAGGAGTGGCAGAGCCTGTGGGTGGAGTTAAAAGAGAGATCAGCCTAGAATCTCTACATAATCATAAGTGAACTAAGTCTAACTTGACTTCTGTGGGCGTTTATCTAATTTCAAGCAGGTGCCAACCTTAGTTGAGAATATTCCTGTGCATAGGCATGAGTAGCAATCAACCAGTTTAATTGGACCTTCAGGTATGAACCTGATCTTTCAGGCCTGACAGGATACAGGAAAAAAAGCCTCATTTTTTGCTACATATACTGTAAGCTGTGGAACTTTGCCCTAGCAGATTTCCCTTATACCCTGCTAATGACTTAACTGGATCTTTGACTCACAAAAAAATTAAAAATTGCTCCATTTCCCACAGGTATAATTCCTTGGGTATAATTATTCCGAATTGAAGAGCCACTGCTTCAATCAATGAAACCTGGCATTCCATAGGAAAACAATCTAGATCTCAGGAGTCTAAAGTTTGCCTAATCTTGATTAGGAATAGAAATATGTTGGGGAGGGAGAGATTACTTAGCCCTGAGAAACTATACCAAATCTACACCCTCATTTGGTATAAGATTTAGGATCAAATGTGTTACCAGGTAACATAGTCATCAAGGTTGGACTAGATTACCTCCAAGGTCCCTTCCATCATCATCATCATCATCATCATCATCATCATCATCATCATCATCATCATCATCATCATCATCATCATCATCATCATTATTAATTCAGATTAGTATTCCACTATTCAAGCAGTGCTCTCTATCAAACCTGATTCAGATGCAATGTGAATCCATATATGGCAGAACCTGCACGATTACATCCCCAATAAAAGTTCAGAGTATTTATTTCATTTTTCAGCTAGTCATAGACTCCCTATTATATAGATTATCTGTAGGTAAGCTTTGGTTATGAACTTCACATCTATAACTGCAATTTATTTGTAGGACAAGATCCAGTATGTGTAAGTGCCATGGTTTTTCCAGTAACAATCTATGGATGGGAAAGCTGTACATGGAAGAAGCAGGACAGAAAGAATCTCAACACAACTGAACTTTGGTGCAGGAAAAGACTTTTAAGGAAACCATAGACAGGCAGGAAAATAAACAAATGGATCAGAATAGATAAAATAAATTAAACCATAATTTTGAATCAAAACACCCATGACTAGAGACCAAGTATATTATGGATACATCATGTGGAGATTCAGTTCCTTGATAAATCCATAATATTTGGAAAAGGTAAAGGAAAATGAGGGAAAGGATAGCCTGTGCCAAGGTGGATGGATTTGATTACAACAGCAAAGAATCCACAATTGAAAAATCTAAAAATCCAAGTTAAAGGCAAATAATTCTGGAATGAATCTATCCCAATGTTGGTTAATGATTGACACTGGCTTGATGACACTAAACAATTAGTGTATAATTTCAATATATATAGTTGAGGTCATTGGAGTAATTTCATTTTTATGATTTATTTTTGAGGGGAGGGGATTTGATTTTTTTTTCTTTACTTTTGAGCAGCTTTAGCGTAAATTATAGAATTCTTTATTGGCCAAGTGTGGTTGGACACACAAGGAATTTGTCTTAGTGATAGTCATAGGATACTAGCTAAGCAAACAACATAAATCATACTAGGATAGTAAATAAAACAATATAAATTGTAAGATACAAGTAACATAGTTATAATCATAAGAAGATAAGGATAGGAATGATGAGGAGAATAATAGTAATACAGCTTTACTAAGTAGTTTGACCGTGTTGTAGGAATTAGTTGTTAAGCAGAGTGACAGCATGGGGAAAAAACCTGTCCTTATGTCTACTTGTTCTGGTGTGCAATGACCTATAGTGTCGTCTTGAGGGCAGAAGTTGAAACAGTTTATGTCCAGGATGTGAGGGGTCTGTAAATATTTTCACAGCCTTCTTTCTTGCTCGTGCAGTATACAGGTCCTCAGTGGAAGGCAGGCTGGTAGCAATTGTTTTTTCTGCAGTTCTAACTATTCGTTGAAGTCTTTATCTGTCTTATTTGGTTGCAGTTCTGAACCAGACAGTTATAAAGGTGCAAATCAAAGACTCAATAATTCCTTTGTAGAAATGTATCAGTTGCTCCGTGGGCAATCTGAGCCTTCTGGGTTGGCGCAGAAAGAACATTCTTTGCTGTGCTTTTTTGATGACATTTTTATGTTAGGTGTCCATTTTCAATCTTGAGATACTATAGAACCTAGAAACTTGGAGGTCTCTACTGTTGATACTGTGTTGTCTAGTTTTGTAAGAGGTGGTAGAATAGTAGGGTTTCTCCTAAAATCTACTATCATTTCTACAGTTTTGAGTGTGTTCAGTTCAAGATTGTTCTGGCCACACCACAAGGCTAGTTGTTCAACTTCCCATGTGTATGCAGATTCATCATTGTCTCAAACGAGACCAATCACTGTTGTATCATCTGCAAACTTCAGTACTTTGACAGGGGGATCTTTTGTGATGCAGTCATTGGTATATAGAGAGAAGAGAAGTGGAGAGAGCACACAGCCCTGGGGGGGGGGGGGGCTGTGCTAATTGTACAGGTATCTGATGTGATTTTCCCTAGCTTCACTTGCTGTTAAATGTTTTATATATGTTATATAAATGTGTTATATATGCTGTTAAATATATGTTGTTTAGTATAGGTATGTCATTCATTCCTTAGAGTATATTTTGCATTATTTGCTTTATCTGTGTTTCACTAATCTTTGTTGCAGTGTATTTTGAGAGAAGTGGCATTTCTTTCCTCTGAAATAAACAAAATAGAGATTGATCTGAACAATCCAAGATTAGAGATTGCAGTGTGAAATAGCTTATTCAGACAAACCACCAGACAAACATATAACAAACTACAGAAAATAAAAACTTCTGTTTATGGCAGCCAGGCCATAGATGAAAGACTTATGCAACAATTTGAGACTAGCTCGTATCACACTAGATTGTGATAGTCTTATCCAAGCCTTCCAGTATTTTTCCAGATTCGAAAAACAATTTTAATTTGCTGCGTTGATGTTTGTCATAATATCTCATAATAATAGCAAACCAAAATAAATCATAGGCAATGAAGAAAATGCAGACATTTGCCCAAGAGAATGATTTAACTAAGAAGAAAAGTAGCAACTTTTCTTGGCTAGATAAATATGTAATTTAAACCGTTTTAATGTCAGAGCTGAATACAGACAGTCCTAGATATCGGTGTTGTGACTAATTGTTTTGGCTAATGATATCACAAGAGTACAAACAGCAATATCCACCTAAGGTCAGTAAGGCATGTGAGAATATTTCTCCAAACCAGCTGTCCATAGAAAATTAAATTTGTGAGGCAAATTTATCCAGCTAGGATTTGCTTTTAAATTTTCAGGGGCTCCCTGAAGTCACAGGTTAATGTGGCTGATAACACTGTCATATCCTTACAGTGAATATTTTCAGAAATTGTGAAATCCTAGGCATCCATTAGAAGCCACAATCACATCATCATCAACCAAGCAGCACATGAATGATGGTAATGGCACTTCTACATTTCTATCCAAAGTTGGAAGTATTAAGAGAGATTGAAGGAATGAAATAGGTACAAAAGCATGAGGGAGCCATTTTGTTTCATAAAACTACCCAAAGCATGACAGATTGTCTCCATTCTTTAACTTACATATAAGAAGGGATAAGAGTCTATGTTATAGTTTGCAAGACTTATATCTATTTTGCACCTTAAAATCTCCCAAATGCAAAATCTAGGCTAAAAACAGAATGTTCCAAAACTGCCATGAGGATCCATGGTTATCCAGAAGTTAGCAGGAAGGAGAGGAAAAATTGTAGCCTACATCTATGCTGCGCAAGATTTATTTTTAAAAAACCTTGAGGTATGGAAAGGAGTCTAAGACAAGTCTCCCAGAATAGTGCATAGCTTTAATATGCATCATGCATCTTTCTACCCAGTAATGCACACACACACACAAATCACTGGTTTAAATTGTGTACTCTTGTCATAAGCCTAAAGACACGGAAAAGCAATTCAGCCAGAATTCAATTCTTTATTTGCTTACGCTCAATAGACAGAATCTTGCCAGACTAAATCTACATTACTTTCAGCCTAACAGATATACCCTTGGAGGTTTTAGGGAGTGGCTATCTTTGCTCTCTTCTTCTGTCTCCCATCCATTTCTGGGCTGTGCTTATCTGCCCTCCCTTCTGGAATGTGCTCCCTCCTTCCTGGAAAATGGCTGCTTCACTGTAGTCCATCACACCAGCTCCCCTTCCGTGGGCACCATCTCTCACAACTATGTATGAATGCATTGGCTAGATAAATGAACATGTCGTAAATGAAAATTACACTGATGCCTCTGATAGAAAAATATTAATATTAGGTACCCTGCCCAAATACTTTATAAAAAGGCCAGGATAGACAGGAAATTTAATTTGTATCTCACAATATCCATGAGGTCCCAAAGACCATTTTTATTTTGGATAGTTCAGGGAATGACTTTTTTTCCATCACAGGATCAGACCTGTGGTACTTTGACAGGAGACTTACAAAATCTGAGCTAAGGCCAAGTCCACCCATAGGAAGAAAGCAATGTCCAACCACTTCCATCCTCTGCCAAGAAAACTAAGTGTACTATAATGTCACCAGGAGTTGAACTCTACTTAATAGGGTCTTTACCTTTAAAGTTTTTTAAATGAGGAAAAAGACAAAAGCATCTATGAAATCACCAGCTCTACATTCCTGTTTAAACCCACTTATGTCAGCCAAAACACAAAATCTCCACCTTTATTTTAAGAACTATGACCAACTCTCACTCCCCTAATTGGAGACCTGTTATCAACAGATAAAAATGATCCAACATGATCCTTATCTCGCCACAGTAATGGGGGAAGAGTGGAAAGAGGATGAAGGAGTGAAGAGCTAAACTTGGCAAAGGGAAGATCTGGCAGACATAAAGGTGACTCAAGATCACTATCTTTTGGTTTGGACAGCTTGCAATTTCTCTTTCTAAGTTAGCTGGACCAGATCCTGTTACATTTTCTCTGTAATCACGGCAAGAAATGGAAGAGAGCAGCTTAAAATGCTTCAAAGTTTTGGAACTCTTTCCGGCCTCTCTCTGCAGCTTGGATCATTATTCTACTCAAAACAGAAAATGACAGGCAGGTTTCCTAACAGACCCCTGCAAGCTATTTGCCATCATGCTTAATCCACTTTATGTTTCCTTTCATGTGCAGCTTCATGCCAAAGACTCACAGTTATGAGAAGGTTTTGTCTCTGAGAACAGAGAGGGTTTTGTCTCTGCATTCGAGCACAAGCCGACTTCAGTTTTTCTCTCAGAGGTTTTACTTTTGTGATGGATGTAGTGATTCTGAAAGGTGCACACTTGGAAAACAATACAGACTGTTTTAGTCAGCTCAAGTTCCCATGCCAGGAGCCAGATTGACCAAAATACAATGATCTGTTCCCACAATAATTTCTTAAGCAAGCCTTGCCTCACTCTTTCCTTCAATATGATGTACGCAGTGACCCAGGAGGGAGAGGTGTACAAAGGATACACTTGTATTTATTGTTCCCCCCCCAAAAAAAATTCTGTTTCCCATTAAATCACAAATCGGAGGCACTAAGATCAATAGAAAATCAGAAATGGGCTCTCTGCCATGCCCACGGTGGCCAAATACAAAGAAAATTAGACCTCTTGCACTTATTTAAAAAGACAGCTTATATCTGATTGACTTACACAGTTAATCAATTCTGTAAGGTCCATTATTGCAGAACCCAAGCAGCAAGTTGCCCATTAAGTCAAGGAATTATCCTCAAGCCTAGAAGGTCAGGTTTCACTCAATCCTTACATCTGCTAGTGGTCACCCTTTCAGTTTCTGGCCAGGCTAGATGAAGCATGCGCTCCTTGTTTCCCATTGCCTGCCCACATTACTACAAAGTTCCTCATCCCTTCATTGTTTTTCACATATTTAAGATGCAGCCTAGGAATGAAGCTACTTTATTTCTATGAAGCTGAACTGTCAGCTCTTCCTAATTGCAAACATTCCGTGAACCTATACAGAAACAGAAAGGAAAGAACAACTTGTTCCATATTAGTTGGATTATTGTAGCATTACAACTACAATGGTACCATAAGAAAAGAGGGGGAGGGGGAAGGGGAAGGGTCCATATGCAGAGAGTAAGGAAGATGACTTTGACAGACAGGGCAGATCTGATACCAAAACAACCAGAAGAAAAAAAAAATAGATTAAGTCCAAAGCAAGCAGAAATTGTGCTGAGTAGTTCAGATGCCTCTCTAATTCCATGGGTATAAGAATGGGAGGAAGTATAGCACAACCAGACTAGCAAGATTCTTTTATTATAGCCACTTTCAATAGAAGTAGTTCTAATCTTCCCGAGGAGTTGATTCTTGGTGTGCTCTATCTGGTGGAGCTGACATCATGTTAGTGTCAAAGGAGACATGTGGAAAGGAGATGAAGGCACTTATTTGTGTTAACATCTGGAAAAGCAAAGGAAAGGTACTGTACAGAGTGAAGAAAGAAGGGAATAGTTCCTAAAAGGAAAAGACAGCTAGACTGGTCCATACAGAAGGGAGCCAGCAAGTCTTGCCTTCTCTGCAAGATAGGAAGGGCAAGATGCAGGAGAATGACCAACCAGGTTTTGCAGTGACTGTAGTCCAGAATGAATATCTGCCTAGCTGTCAACCTGTTGAACAGAATTTCTGAAGTTGGCTTAAGAAATAACTGGGAGCAGTATAGATACAAGCAACTTAAGTTGCTGTGCAGAATCGAATGTTTATGCAGGCTTGCTGATGAATAAATCCCACAAAATACCTGAGGACATTTTTATATAAGTCCACTTGGAGCTTTATTTAGGGGCCATGTCTTAATAAAGCAATAATTCACAATTTCAAGTTTTCTCGCTTCTAGAAGTGGGAAACTGATGCCCTCCCAGGTTTTCAAGGAAGACTGTGCTGGCCATGCTGGCTGAAGTTACTGAACAATTTAATAACTGGAAAACCACATTATTACTATGTTAAGACATCACAATACTTGTATTATTAAATTATTGTTTAAGGTTGTCACTTTTTTTCTAAACTTTCAGTATAAAACATGGTCTATTTTACAATCAGGTTTTAGCTTCAATGACAAATTCTAGCTTAGTAGTTGAAAGAAATCCAAGAAAATTAACCTATCCTAAAGTTGCTAAGAATCACTCTTAACAGGTCTGCTTTTACCTTTAAAAGTATCACATTCATACTGCTTCAAAAACTTACTTCAGAAAATTAAATTAGACTTCAGTCATCAACCTCCCTATTTCTTTAAGTATTTCCTTCATATAAGAGTAAGTGTCCCTGAGAAGAGTGTTTTCTTCAAAAGTGGAGAAGGGTGTCATCTAGTGGAGATTCACCACAATGCTTGCTAATTATAAAAATGTGAGTAGTATCTCCAGATGTTAAAAAATAAAATGTAATGTAGCTTTACTTTACTGTAGCAAAATTATTTATGACAAATTTTCCCAACCTAGTGTCCCCGCCAACTGTTCCGTATGACAGTGCTGTAATTCCTAGGATAAGATATCCAAACAGTATTAGATTGGGGGAGGGGCAACTTTATAGTCCTTTTCCTACAACTCTTAGTCAGCCACGATGAAGTCCAACATCCTTATAGGTCTGGAAATAAGGAATTAAACAACAACAACAACAAAAAACTCTTTCAATTGGGATTCTTCATGTTCTTCCAAAAGTTCTTCATATCCCATAAGCTCTTATCCAGGGACTGTAGTGATAAGGCTCCATGACATCTTTATCTCTCCCATCCAGGGAGTAGTGGTTGTATCTTTGGCACTGCAACCAATCACAGTTTAGGAAGAATATTCTGTGCTGCCTGATATCCCTTAGTTCAGGGATGTCAAACTGCTGGCCCGCGGGCCGGAAACGTCATGGCGAAACCGCGCCCACCCCATTGCTGGCAATGGGAAAAAAAGTTGTGATACGTCGCGACACATCACGTGACATTGCGAGTTTGACACCCCTGCCTTAGTTGAATGTTCTACAACAAAGAAGCTCTCTTAATCTGCAGTTCTTATTTCTTGGAGAGTTAGATATTGTATGCAAAGTGAGCCATTTAACTGGGTTTAGGTTTTGCCATGAGAAGAGTGACTGGTTGGAATTAATTTAACTTTGTGCAGGACTGGATCTATTTCAGACTGACTAGGAACTGGTTCACTGGATCAGTTAACTTCCCTTTAGTGTTTCCATAACAGATGAACCCTTTGATTCACTCAATTAAGTGAACACAGACTAACCTTAAATTAGTGCCAAATATTGCTGTTAAAATTTGGATTGGGGTTACTTTGTGGGTTATGCTTACCTATCTGGTAGATGAGCTAAAATAATATATTTTATTTCTCCAGATTATTCAAGATAGCAGTTGATGTTATACTTCCTTCAAAACATCTAAAGCTCTCCAAGATCATATAAACTAGTATTTTTCAAAGTTGGCAATTTTACAGAATTCCCCAGCCCACATATTCTGAGACTTGACATCCACATATCCTAAAGTTGCCAAGTTTAAAAAACACTGATCTAAACACTTGCTCCTGATGCTTTCTGAACCCAGTTAGTGCCTCACAGTGAGAGGGCCTTTGGTGGACAATACTCATTCTGAGGATCATATATCACAGTTGCTCCAGTTTGACATTTGCACAATGCGTGCAGCCAACCATTGCAGTTGGGAACAATGGTTTGGGGTTTATTGTGCTGTGGAAACTCAGTTAGTTCTTCCATACTGTCATAATATAGATTAGTCTATGCATTTAGTCAATATGTGGAACTTCCTTCAGTAGCTTCCATCTAGTGGTGGGATTCAGATATGTGAACAACCGGTTCTCTCTGTGGATGCCGCTTCCGGAAGTCCATTCTGAGCCTGGGCAACAAAAAATTAGCTACCGGTTCTGCCGAAGTGGTGTGAAACGGTTGAATCCCACCAATGCTTCCATCCACATTCCAGAGAATACTTCTCTTTTCCGCAAAATTTCACCAGTTCAGGGTTTAAATCCACTTTCTCCAATTTAGCAGGAAATATAATGGGAGTTTTAGTGAAAGGCGGAAGATTGGAAAGAGTCACATATTATTTTAAACAAAAGGGCTGTTGACAGAAACATATAGATAGTTATAGAAAAACCAGTGAAAAAGTTGCTGATGATTTTATATTAAATACAAATACAGGAATATACTTCAGTAGCTTGGCTGAAGCAATGGATATCTGAGAGTTTCTCAGTTAATGCATCACGATTTTACTTTACAAAACTAGAGTTGGATCAGAAAGTGAGACATTGCAGCAGATACCATGGGGTATCAGCGGGACTCAAACAAGTCGAGAAGGCAGGTGCAATTATCAAATCCAAGCTCACCTTGGGGCATTGAAACAGACACAGAGATAGGCTACTCAGATTCATTTTATCTCTGATGTTTAATTAATACATCTCTCTCAATGTTGCTAAAATCTTTTAGATTGAAATTGAAAGAGGTTTTTTTTTTGGCCTTTAAGTGTAACATTCATATTTTATTAGTACTTTTGTTGCATCTGAGCATAAATAATTCTTTTAACATATTAGGGCTGCAGACCTCTTTTCGGTTTAATGTCATAGATGAGTTTTATAGATTTTATAGATTTAATGCTCATAATGTCATGATATATTTTACATATTATATAAAATATATGCTATTACTGTATTCAGAGTTATATGGCTGACTTGTATTTTATTCTATACTATGCCCCATGCTGTCCATAGTAAAAAAAAGAAAAAAGAGATATACATAGAAATATTAGGCAAAACCACTGCATTTTGACAGAGTTGGAGGCACAGAGGTTAATGCCACTCTCTTAGGGAGAAACAAACTTCAGCTATTAATAATTGGGCAATCCTGCCCAGAGATCCTGCAGATTTTCTGTTACACCAAGACTTGGACCAATGGGATTCAAGGGAGAGACAAGCAGGATTTTCACTGTTTTTCTCCTTCAGTAATTCTGGTTTCTGGATGTCGGGCTTTAAAGTAGCAGAGCTCCAGTGCTCTGTCAGAAAAGCAGATTCCCATAGCCAGAAATACCATCATGCCCATAACCTGCAGATTTGGGCCACTGATTAAACCAGACCTTCACCACACATTATAGCAGTGTTTCTCAACCTTGGCAACATTAAGATGTGAGGACTTCAATTCCCAGAGATATAAAAAAAACCTCAGGGATTCAATTATTTTAATTTTATTTAATTTTAACTTTATATTTTTAGCACTTTTTAAACTGTTTGTTATATTGTAAGCCAGCCACAGTCGCTGTATTAGTGAGATGGGCAGCATTGAAATCTAATAAATAAAAATAAAGAAGTGATCTATTTCCCAAAGGAAATATTTTTCCTGCTTAAGTGAAAGGGAAGATTGGGTAGCAGGAAATGTGAACGATCAAGAGAAGGACTGGATGTTTTCTTTCCTTCCAAGCTTAACTCTGGATATCCATCACTGAATGCACTCCTTGCCTTCTGCAGTGACATCACTTTTGATCATCAGCTTCTGCTCTGAAAATTCTCCTTGCCCTTCCCTCAGAATCTCCGGGTTACCATAGGAACAGGGATAAACACTTTCAAATGATTCAATCTTTACTGGCCACTCCTTAACGGTCACTCACCTAGTTAGGAGGCTAGCATCAGTTTCTCCCACCATTCGAAATATATATTCTTCTCTGTCATGGCAGATAGGGATTGCTCTTTGAAGGAATCCCTTGTTCCTCCAGAATACTCATTCAGAGGCAAATTGGTGCATTACAGAGGTATAGTTGTGGAAAGGATAATGTTTGGGGATGGGCTATAAAAAAGAAGGGAATGGAAATGATAGAAAGTATGTCAGGGGGAAAAAACCAATGGGATGAGCCAATTTTAAACCCAATTTTGGGAAATTCTTCTAATGGTTGGATGTGTTCATATTTTTGGTATTTTATGCATTGAAGTTTTATATCTGCTGCCAATAGATAGTTCTCAAATAATTTTTTATAGAAATAGATTTTCAATTCTTTTTCCTCATCAAATCAAATCTTTAGCAAGGAGAGTGATGGTACAGAGGGGGTGAAAAGAAATAAGAGTCGCAAAGCAGGAAAACAAATATCCTGCTGAACTGCCTTGGTTTATTTCTCTGCGGCAGAGAGAAAAGATTTTAGGAGGAATGTCAAGTCCTTGAGGCCTTTACTCTTGCCCAACTATTATTTGGAAGAAGCCCCCAATCAGCAGGGTGTAGGGACAGGTATATATCTCAAGCCTCTTATGATGTGACTGAGGGCTAAACTACATGATACACTCAGCCCCTTTCCCCAGGACATGGTAAAAAGAAGGAAAATGCTCTTTACCAACCAATTTTTCTTTCCCTTTCATTCTGGGGCATGTATGTTGGGGAGAATAGCTTTTTGCCTGGGGGAGTAATAGGTGTTTAGCCTCTCCCGTGGACATTTCATGATTAGGACCTAGATCCAATGCAGTATTTGCCTTCTTAAATCTCTTCATCCAGAAATGTGCAACCTGAGCCCTCTAAAAATTATAATCAAATGCTTTAACATGAGAGAGGGACAAAGTTTTAAAATTAATAACTGAAGAGTGACTGCATTAGCAGGAAGACCTCCAGACAGAAGATGAGAACAAGCCGTTGGAGCCTCCAAAATCCTGTCGAGATCCTCAAGGTGAACAATCTTCTAGAGTATGATCAAATTTGGGGAAGAAGCAAAATCATCCCTAGTGAGAAGATGAGGGAAAAGGGGAGATTTGGTCTTAATTGTTCAGGTATTCTAGAGATTCATACTTCAGCATGGGAACATTCCAGCAGAGATCTTGAATAAAGTAGAAAGTACCTGTCTGAATCTCTACCACTGTCTTCCAGCTTCCAAACAGCTATCTTGGTTTTCTGTACAGGATTGCTGCATGGTGTATTGAAATTCTGAATGCAAATAACATTAACTAAGTACATTAATAGGGCTGATCAGGAGATAAATCATTAATGGCCTTGATTTTTTGCATGCGTATCTTACAGATCATGTGAATAACACACAGTCACCAGAAAATCTGAACCTTCAGATTCCAAGTTGCCTGATGGTGACAGCCTTATCTGCTCTAGGAGGCAATCCTCATAACATCTATGGAACACCAATTCTAAGCAATATTTGGATCCAGCCTCCTATTATCTTCTCATTTGACTCCAGGTCAAATGCCTATTGCCTGCCCATTTGACTTCAGGCAATACTAGCATCCTATAAAGAGTTTCATACCTCTAAAATATCTATGAGGAACAATTGCAGTTTCCCTACTTTACTACCACCTCAGTATGGAAAACTGCCCACCACCACTCCCATGGAGTTGATATATAGGCATTCCCACCTCCAATGTTTATAGAGGCAGCCACTTGGAACACACCCAGCTAGCCAGCCTCTGTATAGGATGAGAGTTACTTGTACAACCCTGGAGCTCTGGCTCTCATCCTTTTAGGAGAGAGAACTCCAACTCCACAGACAGACAGGTCTATCCCAGTGTTGCTAGCTTCAACCAGCCAAGTGGTTCTGTCCTCAAAGAAGTGGAATTCCAGATCTTTGAAACGTTGGTTCCAGAAAGGCCATCAAGATCCAGCAATATGAAAGCTTCACAGGCTGACCAGAAAGGTTTATGCTGTCTTCCTTTCAGAATACAATTAGGCATTAGCTTAGCCCCATATGTAGGAAGCCTGTGCCACCAATCCTGGAAGTCTTCACAAAATTGTTTGTTCACTTCTTTGTTCAAGAGTTAGAAGGGGCGTTGTCTTACCTGAACGCCTTTTCTCAGCATGATGAATGGAGAATCCACGAATGGGTTAACTCTGACCTCCTGCCCAATTAGACCAAGTCAGTCAAAGTTGCCACGCCTGTCCTGGCTCAGGTCACACCCCAGTTTCGAAGAGGGCAAAGCAATGACTGTACGACGTGTTGGCTCCCAGATCCCTAACACTGGACCTGACTGCGCAGAAAGGGATGGGTGTGGATTCTCCATTCATCATGCTGAGAAAAGGCGTTCAGGAAAGACAACGCCCCTTCTCCAGCATGAAGAATGGATAATCCATGAATGGGACATACCAAAGCCCTACTGTCCCTATGGGTTGGAAGCAGACTGGGCCAGTGTCCCTGTCGCCGGCACCACTTGCTGTAGTACCCTGCGACCAAAAGAGGCCTCCGCCGAGGCAAACTTATCAAGCTTATAATGACGTACAAAAGGGGAAGGCGAAGACCACATCGCCACCCTACAAATGTCAACTATGGAGGCCTGTGTAGTCCATGCTGCAGAGGTAGCAGCCCTTTGAGTGGAATGCGCCATCAAATGACGTGGAACCGATAAGGAGCACGCCTGATACGCCTCCGCAATACATGTCCTGATCCACCTGCCAATGATAGAAGATGAAACCTTCTGACCCTTAGAGGCCGGCTGGAATGAGATAAAAAGGGCTTCAGATGTGCGAAAGGGCGCAGTCCGCTTGACGTAATATCGCAATGCCCTGCGGACATCCAAAGTGTGCCATTGTCGTTCCAACTCATGAGATGGGTTGGGACAAAATCCGGCAACACAACCTCCTGCGCCCTATGAAACAAGGTGTTAACCTTGGGAATAAAGGAGGGGTCTAAACGTAGGACCACCCTGTCCGTATGAAAAACGCACAGGTCCTCTCTGACAGAAAGAGCTGCTAGCTCTGAGATACGTCTGGCCGAAGTAACTGCGACCAAGAAGGCGACCTTGAGAGACAAGGATCTAAGGTTGCAGCTCCTAATAGGCTCAAAAAGTGACCCGGTAAGGGCCTGCAAGACCTGCGGCAACTCCCAAGTTGGATACCTATGTACCACGGGCGGTCTACTGTTGGTGGCCCCCTTGATGAAGGAGCGGACCATGGGGTGTTGAGCCAGTGGTTCTGCATTATCACAGGTAAACACTGTGGACAGAGCCGCGACCTGTCTGCGTGTAGTGTTGGGCACCAAGCCCTTGTTAACACCCTCCAACAGATAGTCCAAGAGCCGTGGAATATTCACCTCTGAGAGAGCCAGGTAATGGCTTTCGCACCAACGGCAGAAATTCCTCCATGTGGAGTCATAAATGCGATTGGTCGCCGGCCTCCGGGAGGCTTGAATCATGGAGATCACTCCCGATGAGTAGGAGTCTTGAGTCAATAGCCGGCGTTCAAGTGCCAGGCGGTTAACTGGAGCCATTGAGGCTCTGGGTGATGTATGACTCCCTGTATGAGCCTTATCCGATCCGGAGGAATCCTCCATAGAGGGGCCACTGATAGGCTCATGAGGTCGGCAAACCATGGTCGTCTCGGCCAGTGCGGTGCAATGAATATGACCTCTGCCCGTTCCTGCAGTACCTTCCTGATGACTGCCGGGATCAGAGGGAGAGGTGGAAAGGCATACAGCAGGCCCTGTGGCCATAGGCTGCGAAGGGCGTCCACCCTCTCCGCTCCCGGAGAGGGGAACCGGGAGAAGAATCTTGGGAGCTGGGAGTTCGCCGGTGAGGCAAACAGATCCAGAACCGGTCGCCCGAACCTCTCTGATATCTCCTTGAAGAGATCCGGGTGTAGGCCCCACTCTTAGTGGTCTACTGTAGCCTGGCTTAAGTAATCCGCCTGCCGATTTGCCTCTCCCGAGATGTGTTCGGCCTTCAGGGAGAGGAGATTGTGCTCTGCCCAGGATCCGAATAATTGAGCCTTGGCCATGAGAGATCGGGATCGAGTACCGCCTTGACGTTCACATGGGCTTTTGCCGCCACGTTGTCCGTGAGGACTAGCACATGATGCCTCGCAATCTCTTTGCGGAAGTGGCGGAGGGCCAGATGAATAGCTCTGAGTTCCAGCCAATTGATGTTGTGCTTCAGGTCTGACCGGGACTACCGACCCTGAGCCAACTGAGACTGGAAATGTGCTCCCCAGCCAAACAGACTGGCATCTGTAGTCAGGGTTAGCCGAATGGGATCCTTGAACAGCGATCCTCTGGCTACCACTGGGGAGGTCCACCACAAAAGGGATCCTAGGGTCTGGAATGGAACCCGTACCCTTTGGTTGGAAGAGCTTGTGCCCAGTCGTTGAAATGGGAGCAAGAACCATTGAAGGTTTCTGGAGTGTAGTCTGGCCCAAGGCACTATCACTATGCATGATATCATCTTGCCCAGTAGCTGGGAAAGGATAGCCAGTGTCACTACATGCTCCCTGCGGACCTTGAGGACCATGGCTCGAATGCTGTTTTGACGTTCCTGAGACAGGTAGACCCGACAGAGGTCTGTGTCTATGACCGCGCCCAAGTGTAGAAGGCGGATTGAGGGAATCAGCTGGCTCTTTTGAAAATTGACCGAGAACCCATGGTCCTGCAGTGTCTTTATAGTGAGAGCCAGGTCCGCCTGGGCTGACCGAGCCGAAGACAACTGGATGAGTATGTCGTCCAGGTAACACTGGACGCGCACCGGCACCAACCGTAGTTGTGCAGCGAGTACTGCCAGGATTTTGGTGAAAACCCTGGGAGCCGACGAAAGGCCGAACGGCAGGGCCTTGTATTGGTAATGGCTGTTGAAGTAGCAAAAACGGAGAAATTGCCGGTGGTTTGGATGTATCGGTATGTGGAGATATGCCGTCAGATCTATTGATGTCATGAAGTCTCCCCGTCTGACGCTGGCCAAGATGGACTGGAGCGTCTGCATTTTGAACTTCCGGTATGAAAGATGGGAGTTCAGGCCCTTGAGGTCGAGTATCGCCCTCCATCCCCCTGAGGCCTTTGGAACGAGGATGGAGTAAAAGCCTCTCTTTTTTTTTTTTGTTGATCCTCTGGCACCTTCTCTATGGCTCTTATATTTAACAGGTGCTGAATGGCTTCCCTCATAAGGCCCTTTTTGACTGGGTTCCTTGGAGGGGGACAGGACAGAAAGCGTCGAGGGGGCCAGGTCACGAACTCCAGAGACAATCCGTCTCTGATGGTGCTTAGCACCCAAGAGTCCGTGGTCGTGGTCTCCCATTGGTGGAGAAAGTATGTTAGTCTGCCACCTATGGGAGAGGTCCTCCCTGAGTCATTTAGACTTACGAAAGGGACGGCCGCCCTGCCTCGAAAAGACCGCTTACCCTGAACCTGGGGTCTGGATCTGTCTCTATAGCCGGACCGGTCAAATGAGCAGTCTGGACCGGCAGGAAAAGGCCGGGAGGCCTGGCCTGAGGAGGGATCTGGTCTGGAACAAAAGGACTGCTGGCGGGTGTACGGGAAAAACCGTCGGCCCGCCCTCTTTGAAAGGTGGGAAATTACCCTCT
This sequence comes from Azemiops feae, assembly GCA_023970755.1. Classification (NCBI taxonomy): domain Eukaryota; kingdom Metazoa; phylum Chordata; class Lepidosauria; order Squamata; family Viperidae; genus Azemiops; species Azemiops feae. The sequence goes on from JALGBA010000003.1 coordinate 4,334,468, forward strand.
GTTTCTCTCTGTTCTCTATTAAATAGGGAGTCAGGGCCTCCCCAAAGAGACGGCCGCTGCAGTACGGGGCGGCGGCCACTCGCCATTTGTGCTTGGTGTCGGCCCTCCAATTCCTGAGCCATGGTAACCTGCATGCGGCGATGTTGGAGGATATGGCACGGGCCGAGAATCTGGCGGCATGCAGAGACACATCTGCCATATATTCCGAGGCCGCCATTAACTTAGTTAAGTCCTGATGGACTCTTACCTCCTCAGGAGGAATTCTGGCCTGGAGTTGGCGGAGCCAGATGAGAGAGATCCAAGTGAAGAAGGAAGTTGAGGTGGACGCTCTTATTGCCCAAGCCGAAGCCTGGTGTGCCCTGCGGAAGGAAATCTCAGACTTTTTATCCTCGGCCTTCAAGGCCTCCACCATATCCCCTGGCACCTTGGAGTCTGAAAACAAAGGGGTTAAGGACTCGTCCACCTCAGGCACTTCCAGCGCCTCATTCAAGACCGGCACCGTGTCAATCAACTTACGGTCGATTCCCCCTATTGAGGGAAAAGCACCTGGGGACTCCCATTGCCCCTGAATGGTTTTCAAGAACATGGGGGGGGGGCAAGGGATTTGTTTGTGTATCACAACCGGTTCAGAAAACAACGGGTCCGTGTCCTGGCTAGGAGCCTGTTCAGGTACCTGTTCAGGTACCGATGGCTGAACCGGATTTATCTTACCAGTCGCACAGGCCTTGCGGAGCAGGGACAGAAAGAGCGTGGGATTAAACAAGCCTACGAGAGGAGGAGGTTCCTGAGGAGGTTCCTCATCGTCCAACCACTGCCCCTCCACGTGGCTATACTCCGCGTATTCCGAGACACCGCTGGCAAAGGAGTGAGGTGGTGAATCTGATTCTGGGTATTGGAGAGCGCCGGACCTCGAGAGGTCTGGTGATGCCATAGAGACCATGGGAGCGGAGGCCACTTGTGTACGCCCCGTGGGCGTCATAGCCTGCGCAATTGCCTGGGAAACCATAGCCTGTAGATGAGCTTTGAAGAATGGGTCCTCCAGATCGCGAAGCCCCGCTGCTGTGGGGGTAAAAGTGGCAGTTGGAGCCTGCACTTGGCCCGCGAAGGACGATCCCTCAAGGCCTGTTTGTCGGCCGCCTTGGAGGCTCGCTTGTTTGAGCCGGCCTTAGTTTTGGCCTTGATTTTTGCAGCTGCCTCCTGACTAGAGGACTTACACTTTGTGTGTCCACCTGAAGTGGAAGCCTGTGGCTCGGTGTTATCTGCCATTGTAAAGCGAGAGTTTTCAATGGGGTGCTGAAGCGTCTCGGTCTGCAAGAGATGCGGCTGTTAACCACCAAGGTGGGATCAGCCTGCACGTGGATCTGATAGTCCGGCCCACCGGCAAGCACGGAGTCACACTTAGCGACGGATGTCGCACGTCACTTAGCGATGATGAAACTGAGCGTGGGAGATCTATCGTTGAGGTCAAGTTCACGTTTAGTGACGGGATCACATGTGTCTCACTTAGTGACAGCAAGCTCAGTATTGACCGTTCACTAGATGCAGACTATGGCAACAGGCTATAACTGGCAAGGCCCATATAAACGTTATGTGATGATTGTTAGAAGAGAGCAACTGACGCTGGGTCCAATTTTGTTAGGCCTGGTGTGTACAAATACAGGGGGCCACAGTATCCGTGCTGCAATATAGGGTCAAGCAGAGCCCTCGTGGCCAGCAGCAAGTAAGGCCTAAAATGGCAAGCAACCAAAGGCCTGATTAGAATCAAAATCCCCTGACACACACTGAACAATGATTCCAACAGGAGGAATGCAAATGAGTGGCCTTTTGGATTACTCCCTCCCCTGCTCCGTCTGGAATTCAAGGCCTTGACTGCTTGCTGCAGACTAAAATGGCGGCCGCCACTAATCCGGACCAGGGGAAAATGAAAGTAAGCTGATTTAGTCGCTTTGTCCAGGAAAAGACAGTTTTCCTTGAATCCTGGTTAAATTAAGAGCTGCCAAGCCTCCCTTTTGGTCCTCTGAAGAGAGAATAAATAAATCAAAGGAGAAATGGGCTGTTCGCCATGCGGGGCCCACAATCGGCTAAATAATTTCAAGGCCCAAGGCAGCCTAGATAACAGGGAGCACTCCCTTTCCCCAAACTGCTCTCTGTAAAAGATAAATCAGTAATTACGAGTAATGACTATAAGGAGCTGGATCTGCCGAGTAATTTTCAAGGCCTGAAGAACGGGGAACTCTTTTTCCCCCAAAAGGTTCACTATAAGCAAGAAATCAGCACTGACAATAACGAAATAGAGAGAGAGGGGGAGAGGCATGAAAATCAACAAGAATCCACGAATGGAATAAACTTAATAAAACCTGCTGTTCTCAAGTAGCTGGGAGCCAAATCTACCACATCTGTCTGGGCTGAAGACCAAATCGAAACTGGGGCGTGACCTGAGCCAGGACAGGCGTGGCAACTTTGACTGACTTGGTCTAATTGGGCAGGAGGTCAGAGTTAACCCATTCGTGGATTATCCATTCTTCATGCTGGAGAATGACAGATGTTTCTTGAAGACATAAAAGGTGTATTTTCTGTTTTAACTTAAAAAAATCCTTTTAAATATCTATTCAGCCCATTACTATTAGCTGAAAGGATTTTAATTTGACCCATGATGTCAATTATCAATTTATGAAGCCATACCAACTGCTTGGCAAGCACAAGACTCAGGGAAGAGATATCTCCATCATCTTCTGCATCTTCACCCACTTCCATGGAGTTGTGTAGGAAAACTTTATAAGAGTCTCAGACTGATTGACCCACCAAGGCAGTATCAGCTTTATTAGGATAGAGTCCACATCTCTTGCTCAGTTTCTCTCTTTTTAATTCTTTCAGAGGTCAGAGCCCCTGATGGAGAACATCACAAAGCCCAGACATGCCTTCTTCATGGAGTTCCTGCTAAGCCCAGAAAAGAACATTAGTCAAGTAGCCTCCATCAGTTTAATGGAAGTCGCCTTTGGCTTCTTTTCTTCATTTTTAGAATATGATTTAGACAGCATTCCTCATACCCTTCCTGGTTTGCAAGGTGAGTGCTAAACACACTTGGTACTGGTATTACCAGGAAGGAATTTGTTACTTGAAAAATTGTCTGCAGAGGTTGAAGACAGTCCTTTTTCCTTTCCCTTTCTTTTTCTCATAGGAGAATAGGGGTAAATGTGGAGGTGGGAGAAGTATGGGAGCCTAAAAGTGGTTCATCTTTTGTCTTAGCAAACTAATTGATGTCTTCCGATCATTGGTTCCATTTTTGGTTTCTTTCAGTGATTGGTGCTCATATTGGGCAGAAGAAATACCATCAGTCACTACCTTTCTGGGCAGAAGATAAAGGAACTCTCTTGGCAGACTTCATGAATGAGTTCCATGTGCTGTAGGAGCTTCATACAATAAAAAAGCTTGACACAAATCCAAGGAGCAGAACTAAGGACATGTTACAAGGACTGAAGGATATAATAACAGGAAAAGGCCTTGTTTTAATATGTCACCAGAACAACCTCCAGAAGGCACTTAAAAGAACAGCTATCAGTCCAGGATCCCCACTTTTACATAAGTGTGATGACAGGGCACAATGGTCAAGTCATCCATCTCTTATTTTCACATTTAACAATGGACCCTAAATTATCTAAAGGGAAAGGCAAAAGGAAAACCAGTTTAACTTAAGAAGAGTCTTCAGCCCAAAAGTCCAAAACAAACTTGAAGAGTCATGTATGCGAACCACTTCATCTGCAGGTAGAAACAAAGACCTTAGAATCTGAGAAGAATCAGACACAAGGGATGATTTTCATTCCAGAGGCATCTGCTGCTACCTTTGCGCAGATAGTTTTCCAATGTTCATCTCTCTTTTGGAGAAGCTGCTCTTTTGCCTGAATCTCAGAGGACATTACATTTAGTTTTCTTCTCCTCCTCCTTAAGACTCATCTGACTCTTTTCAGATTCTAAGGTCTTCATTAAACATGAGGAATTCCTGAGGTTTTTATCCCTGAGGAGAATTCTGGGAGTTGAAGTCCTCATGTTTTAATATTGGCAAGGTTGAGAAATACTGCACTAATGTGTGGTGAGGAAAGATGGCTGAGTGTAAGAAGATGCTTAAGACGTCTGGTTTAGCCAATGGCCCAAATCCGCAGGTTAGGGGCCTGGTGGTGTTTCTGGACATAGGCATCTGCTCTTCTGACAGAGCATTGGAACTCTGCTACTTTAAAACCGGACATCAAGAAACCAGAATTACCGAAGGAGAAAAACAGTGAAAATGCTGCTCATCTCCCCTTGGATCCCATGGAAAATCCAAGTCCAAGTCTTGGAATAATAGAAAATCTGCAGGATCTCAGGGCAGGATTACCCAATGATTAATGGCTGAAGTTTGTTTCTGCCCAAAAGGGTATCTGGGCCTCTAATTCTATCAAAATGCAGTGGCTTTGCCTAATATTTCTATGTATATCTCATTCTTTTTTTTACTATGGACAGCATGGGGCATAAAATAGAGTAAGATACAACATGACAGCCATATAACTCTAAATATGTTAATAGAATATACCATGGCATTATGAGCATTAAATCATTAAAATCTATACAACTCATCTATGCCATTAAACCTAAAAGGGATCTGTAGTCCTAATATGTTAAAACAACTATTTGTGCTCAGATGCAACAAAAGTGCTAATAAAAGATGAATGTTACATTTAGTGACCAAATAATTCCTTTCAATTTCAATCTAAAAGATTTTAGCAACATTGAGAGAAACTGGATCAATTAAACATCAGAGAGAAAAATCAATCTGAGTAGCCTATCTCAATGTCTACTTTAGTGCACCAATGAGTCGTTTCATAGTTGCACCTGCCATCTTGACTTATTTGACTCCTGCTGACACCCCATGGAAGCTTCTGTAATGCCTCACTTTCTGATCCAAATCAAGTTTTCAGTTTCTCCCCGTTATAAAGTAAAATCAAGTTGCATTAACTGAGAACTCTCAAATATCCATTGCTGCATCCAAGCTAGTGAAGTATATTCCTGTATTCATATTTAACACAAAATCATTAGCAATTTGTTCACTAGTTTTAAGTAGGTTTTGATTTTTCTATAACTACCTATGTGTTTCCTTCAATGCCCCCTTTTGTTTAAAATAATTTGTGAATCTTTCCAATCTTCTGCCTTTCACTAAAATTCCCATCATATTTCCTGTTAGATTGGAAAAGGTGGATTTAAACCCTGAACTGGTGAAATATTGCAGAAAAGAGAAGTATTCACTGGAATGTGGATGGAAGCCACTGAAGAACATTTCACATATTGACTGAATGTATAAACTAATCTATGTTTATTACAGTAAGCAAGATCTATCTGGGTTCCTGCAACACAATAAACCCCAAACCATTGTTCCCAACTGCAATGGTTGGCTGCACACATTGTGCAAACGCCAAAGTGGAAGAACTATGATATACAATCCTCAGGTTGAACCATCAAAGGCCCTCTCACTAGGAGGCACTAAGAGGATTCAGAAAGGAGCAGGAGCAACAGAAGTTTTTAGGTCAGTATTTTTCAAACTTGACAACTTTAGGATGTGTGGATGTCAAGTCCCAGAAGATGTGGGCTGGGGAATTCTAGGGAGTTCCACACAGCGTAAAGTTGCCAAGTTTGAAAAACACTGCTTTGCATGAAGTTTGAGACCTTTAGATGTTTTGAAGGGAGCATAAACCCTTTGAAAGTTTCCAATGTGAACTGCTATCTTGAATACTCTGGAGATATAAATTGGATCACTTTAGCTCATCTATCAGGTAAGTAAGCATAACCCACAAAGTAACCCCAATCCAAATTTTAACAGCAATGTTTGGTACTGATGAAAAAGTTAGTTTGTGTTCATTTAACAGATTTACTTATTTGTTGACGGGCGGGGGGAGAGGGGCGAAGATATCATGTACCTCATTATGTCATTTCCCAAATGATGTGACTTCTATAATTTGTATCATTCCCATGGTGATGTCAGGACACCTGTGATCTCATTATGGCTTCTACTGGTTGCTTATCCAAAGGTTCTTCATATTCATAAAGGGCAACCTGGTAATCCAAGCTGGGGTTCAATCTATCCAGTATGTAGTTCTGTTTGAATAGAATTTAGAATAGAATAGAGCCGCAAGGGACCTTGGAGGTCTTCTAGTCCAGCCCCCTGCTCAAGCAGGAGAACATATACTATCTCAGACAAGTGACTGTCTAGCCTCTTCTTAAAAATCTACAGTGATGGAGTGCCCACGATTTCTGGAGGCAAGCTGTTCCACTGGTTAATTGTCCTCACTGTCAGGAAGTTTCTCCTTAATTCCAGGTCTTCTTTGATCAGTTTCCAACCATTGTTTCTTGTCCTGCCCTCTGGTGCTTTGATGAATAATGTGACCCCCTCTTCTTTGTGGCAGCCCCTCAAATACTGGAATACTGCTAACATGTCTCCCCTATTTCTTCTTTTCTTTAGACTAGCCAAACTCAAGTCCTGCAGCCATTCTTCGTATGTTTTAGTCTCCAGGCCTTTGATCATCTTAGCTGCTCTTCTCTGAATTTTTTCCAAACTCTCAACATCTTTTTTGTGATATGGTGACCAAAATTGGCTGCAGTATTCCAGGTGTAGTCTTACTGGGGTTTTATAAAGTGGTACTAATACTTCACGTGATCTTGATTCTATGCCTCTGTTTAGACAACCCAAGATTGTATTAGCTTTTTTGGCTGCTGCTGCACACTGCTGGCTCATGGTCAAGTGATCGTCCACTAGGACTCCAAGGTTCCTCTCACAGTTGTTGTTTTTAAGCCAAGTCTCACCTAATCTGTATTTGTACCTTTGATTTTTCCTGCCTAAATGTAAAACTTTGCTTTTTTCCACATTGAAACTCATTTTGTTGGATAGGGCCCATTGTTCAAGTTTGTCAAGATCTTTTTGGATCCTGAGTTTGTCGTCTGGGGTGTTGGATACTCCTGCCAGTTTAGCGTCATCTGAAATTTGATGAGTTCCCCTTCAATTCCCTCATCTAAGTCATTTATGAAGATATTGAAGAGTATTGGGCCTAAGACGGAACCTTGTGGTACCCACTGCTTACTTTTCTCCATGTGGATGTAGTGCCATTGAGGACTACTCGTTGAGTACGGTTTGCCAACCAGCTACAGATCCATCTGGTGGTGATGTTGTCTATTCCACCTTTTTCTAGCTTACCAAGGAGTAGGTTGTGGTCTACTTATCAAATGCCTTACTGAAATCTAAGTATACTACATCCACAGCATTTCGCTGGTCTACTAGTTTAGTCACTTTATCAAAGAATGAAATAAGATTGCTTTGGCATGATCTGTTTTTAACAAACCCGTGCTGGCTACTAGTTATAATTTTGTTTGTTTCTAGTTCTTCGCAGATCTGTTTTTTGATTATCTTTTCTAGGATCTTCCCAGGTATTGATGTTAAACTGATTGGTCTGTAGTTTCCTGGGTGTTTTTTCCCCCTTTCTTGAAGATGGGAATCACATCAGCCCTTTTCCAATCCTCAGGTATTATCCCCGATGCGCCAGGATTTTTGAAAGATATAGTGCAGTGGTTCTGAGATAACATCTGCCAGCTCTTTCAGAACTCTGGGATGTAGTCTGTCGGGTCCCGGTGATTTATATTCATCAAGGTTGGATAGGTGTTCTCTTACCATTTTCCTTATTTAAATTTTTGTTTCTAGTTTGTCTTTTTCAGTGGTTTTTTTGGTATGTTGGGCTGTAGTTTCTTTTTGTGTGAAGACTGATGCAAACAATGAGTTAAGCAGCTCTGCTTTCTCCCTGTTGCCTGTTATTTCCTTGCCATCCTCTCTCTTTAGTGGACCTACAGTTTCCTTAACTTTTTTCTTGTTAATATGTTTGAAGAAACTTTTTTTCATTATCATTGATTTCTGTTGCAAGTCTTTGTTCGTTCTGAGCCTTTGCTTTCCTGACTTCATCTTTGCATGTTCTGGCTATCTACTGATAATCGGCCTTAGTTACAGTATGTGCCCCTCTGTATTTGTCCTTTTTGTCTTTCAGTTTTTCAGAGAGATGTTTATGCAGCTATGCTGGTTTCTTGAATTTTTTGTTTTTCTTTTTAAGTGGTATTGTGCTGGTTTGGGCTTTTATGACTGCATTTTTCAGAGTTTCCCACGCTTCTTGGGTTGTTTTCCCCTTTAGGATTTTGTACTTTTTTTACATGCAAATGAATTGTGGAATTCTCTTTGAATCTGAGGCACCCATGGGGACGGGGGGGGGGGTGATGTCAGGCTGGGGATGAAAAAAAGCAACATGGGATTGAAGACAGCTCTTTGTTACATACCTTTGCATGCAGATTGCATGTTATATGTTTTTATGTACAGATTGTCCACCAACTGCAAGTAAATCTCAATCTGCATGTAAAAAAAAAAAAAGACTAGGCCTTCTATTCTGCCGTTGCAGCCACCAATTTGACATTTTTGAACCCCATCTCTCCTAAAAGCCACTGCCTTAGGTCTCATGAGTATATTTTTTAACAAAGCCTTCTTGGGAAGGGAGGCTTTACAAATATTAAGAAAAATACAGAAGCTGTCAATATTGCAGTGTCTGACCAGAAGAGGGAGCCAGAAAATCATTTCTCTTCCTGCCTTCTCTTGTGATTGAGTGTACAAAAGCATCCTTCGAATTTTGGCAGCTGAATGTGCATTCTTCAATGTCTAAATTAGGATTGGACGCTAGTTAAAGTAAGGATGTTGAAGCTATCTGCAGTGGGTGGTCCATCAATCTATTTTAGAATATGCTTGTATATGGCTGATTTTGAATGTCCTTTTCAGGGCATCTCAATGGGGAAAGGATGTCTTGGTTTCTCAAGTGATGTCCACCTTCTTCAAAGTTTTGAAGCTAAATAAAGCCCAATGCACAGGTCAGGACCAATAGAGAGTGCTACAAACATCATAAATTCTGCTTAGACCTTAGCAGCAAGCCCATCCAATCTGTGAAGTCTATACGTTCTGCACAGTTTGTGGTTAAACAATTATTTGGAAAAAAGGACTTCAGTTGGCCAAGACACTGATGTACAGAAATTTTGATTTTTGACAGCTGGGTTTAGCAGTTAGCAAAAATGCTCAGGGTTTGCAATGCAACCAGGCAAAGAGGCAAGAAAATTCATACAGCCTTTAAATGTCAAGCACATCCCTTTTATGTCCATTTTTAGGACTCTAACTTGCTTAAGGAAGTGCTTAAAAAGATCCTAATCCTAGGCCTCCATTTTCAGTTCCAAGTTTAAAGGATGTCTGGAGAATGATGATGAAATCATGATGATGAAAGGGCTCTTCCAACAGGAATGTATGCACTGCATCATTCTATCCATATCCCATAACACCATCCTTGCACAGCTGAGCCATTTTCGGGGAGAGACAAGAGCTTCTTTGATTTCATAGTCAAACCTGTACCCTTGGGGTCTTGTGGTGGTCTTCCACCCATCCCCCAGGAGCCAGGCCTGGCCCTCTTTGCTTTGACATCAGATCTAGAGTTAAACATGAGCCAGTAGTGTGAGGCAGTTGTTAAAAGCACAAATACTATCTTGAGATGCATTACAGGAAAATAGAATTTAGATCATGAAATGGTTAAATGATTGGCTTGTGTCTAGGCCAATGTTTCTCAACCTTGTGGGTTTTGAGACTTCAGCTCCCAGAATTTCCCAGCTGGCTCTCTCTATAATTCTACGGTGAACCACAATGATGCATAACATGACATTATCACACAAAAGACCTCAGGAGGGCAAAAAATCTGTGTTTAATAGTGATGGCAGTCTTATTTTCTGGCACTACTGCGTTTTTCCGAGACAGTGTTTCACAACCTCAGCAACTCTAAGATGTGTAGACCTCAACTCCCCAAATTCCCCAGCCAGCCATTTTAGAGTTCTTAAGGCTGAGAAATATTCTCCAAGGAGTGTGACGACTTTCAAGTCTCTGGGTCTAGATGTGAGGCATTTGGGGGGGGAAACTACCAAACAGATCCCATTCAGTATAGGGACTGTCTTTTGAGGCAAAAGTTAGTAGCCCTTTTCAAGGATGAGGTACTTTTTCTAAACATTATTAAGTCCACACCTCACCCTGTCTCACTTTCAAAGGAGGAAAGGGAACCCAGAATCAGAAGTGGTATTCAAGAAATGTTAAATGGAAGACACCTCCTTGAAAGAAATTTTTTAAAAATTCCATTTTTGGTATCTTCAGGGTCTAGCTTTGCTCCTGGATGCAAGAATTCCTGGATGCCAGTCTCTTAGATGTGGCCAAGAGCTCCGAGGTTTAATTAAAGACCAAATACACCCATTCTTGTGGATCTGGCCTAAAGGAAACTTTGCCCCAGGCCCTAACCCACTGATGGTGAACCTTTTGGGCTTGGTGTCTCAAAAAATGGGAAAATGCTTAACTTGATTCTGCTGGCATGTCACACCCTCCCCTCCCCCAGCAACAAAATAGAAACAATTCTCCATCTCCTCATTCCCCAACTAGGTCACCCTGAACTGTGGCACTAGGCAGCAGCTCTGAGGCTAGGCCTGAAATAGCAGCCTCGACTTCAGCCCTAGCACCACTGCTGCCATGCAAAGGGCAGCCTGGCATCATTAGGGAAAGGCACGATTGCCCCCGTGGCCTAGGCCTCCCCAGGATCTGCCATGTGCTGCTTTCTTTCATGCACTGTTCTTTTTCTGTTGACAGGCCCGTGGCCTATCCACTACCTTTGCAGTGATGAGCTTTAAGACAAGGTTTTGCATATGACGGTTTTAGTCCTGGGGAAATATAAATGCAGCTGTTCTCTGTCTCAGTTGGGGTAAGGCAGAACTGATTTTAAAAATAAACTGCCCTACCTGTGCTCTAAAATCTTACCTCCAGATTCTTCCTTAGGGGACACTGCACTTTTCTTAACAATTATCTATGAGCTGGGGTTGCTAGATTAAAACCAAGTATAACTCATGTTCTAGTTCATGAGTTTTGCATATTCTAATTTGCATATTCCTGAGTTGCATATTCCTGAGGAACCTAGATTAGTGTAATAAGAAATGACAGGACCCATCCATAAGGATGTAAGGGTCAGCAACTACCCGAAGAACTTGAAGTTCCAAGAGGGCAAATCAGGAGATTCAAGCAGAGGCTTCCAAGTCAAACAGAACTTTATTTGGCCAAGTGAAGTTGCTGGGTATAAGGCAGGACATAAAACAAGACATAAGTCATAAAACAGGACGAGTCTTAAATGCGTGTATTAGAAGAGGCAAAAAGGAAATGGAAAATGTCAAACCACAAGTTCATCTGTCGGTCGCACAAAGGTGTCAAGCTTGAAGCTCTATTACAGTTAACCACATATGTCTCGCTTCTATGTCTTGCTCTCGCTGGTAGCTAACCACAAATGTGCTGCCGGAAACTTAGATGATTGGCAAGATACCTGTGACCTCGATCCATGAGAGGGGGACAAGATATTTAACTACTTTAGCATAGCAACAGGGGGGCTGAAAGGGGGCTGTCATTCAAGTAACCAATCAATGCTAACAAGTTACATTTCCGTGTTTTGCTGCTTCTAAAAGAGTATATATGTACTTGTTATTCCATGAGAAGGTGTTCAGAGGTTGTTATGATTTTTGCTCTGAACCTTTGCGCAAATAAACCAACTTCTTTTGATTCCGTGGTCTGAGTCCTGTGGTTTTCTGCAACATTTTTCTGGCGACCCAGATGGGACTTGGAGCAATATTTTGCTGAGGACGGCACGGACCGACCGGTGCCCAAGCGGGGCCGTCACGCTAAACCTTCAGCCGGCACGGATGATTTCTCCAGAAGGAGGCGGACGGCACCGCAGGGGTATTTGGTGGACAACCGACCGATCCAAGAACCTGAACGGAATCAAAACAAGTCACGAAACAAAGCTGGTTGGAAAAGAAGACGCCTGCAGGCAAGTATTGTGGAATTGTAGACCCACTCGTTTTGAGAGTGGAAGAGGGGGCCTGATCACCCCCCTGGGTCCGGGATCGGCGCATCCTAAAGAGGCCCAAGAGTTGTTGTGTGGGTGGTTAAGCCATTGCAGTTCCTGTTGGTGACCGTTGGAACGTCCGGCATCACAGGTCAGTGGCAGTGTTTTAGAAAATGGGTGGTGGAGGAAGTGTCCCTTGGACACCTCTTCAGTGTATGTTGAGGAATTTTAAGAAAGATTTTAGGATGCAATGTAAGGCTGAATTGCTGGCAGCTGCATTGTCAGGCAATTGCAGAACCTTAGGAAGGAATCAGTGTGTTTTGTGTAAGGAAGAGGGACATTGGCAACATGAATGTCCTAAAAGGTTTGAACTTGGAAGAATAGAACAGGGACGTGGACATTTAACTGGAGAAGTCAAAATATATGATTTCCAGGGAGAAGGAAGAGGAAAAATGTTTCGTCCATATGGATTCCAAGGAAGAGGTCGAGGCCAATTTCAAGAACAAGTAGAGGCCATAGGTTTGGCCGCAGTTGAACAATGGCCTGAGGACTGAAAGGGACCGGGTTTAAGTCAAGCCCCCCCCGAACCCTTGGTCCGAATGAAGATAAGGGGCAATAATGTGACCTTTTTAGTAGATATGGAGGCATCTAGATCTGTAGTTACTAAGTTATTGGCTCCCTTCTCTGTTGATGTCATAACTGTACAGGGAGTTGATGGCTCAGTAAATTGTCACCCTTTTCTAAAGCCCCTGAGATGTTCCCTAAAAGGAAGGGACATTGAACACCAATTCCTATATATGCCTGAGTGTCCCATTCCCTTATTGGGTCAAGACATGTTATATAAAATGGGGGCAACTTTGTCATTTGAAAAAGATGAAATGGCACTAGTAATGAAGCATCCTCCAGATGAGATGTGGCGAATAATGGTGGCCCAAGAGGTTCAAGTCCTCGATACTTGGCAGGAGTTTGATGTGCACCGGTTATGGGCAGAAGATAATCCGCCAGGACATGCAGGTCACCATACACCACTAGTCATTCAAGTGAAGCCTCTGGCAGTGCCTATTCGTCTCCGGCAGAGAAATTATCCTCGCCCCATTACACAAGAAATTCAAGACCATATTACCAAATACTTAAAAGGCAGACATTTTAACAACTATTCAGTCTCCTTGGAACACCCCAATCTTACCCATCCCAAAGCCTGATGGCTCATTTCGACCAATCCAAGATTTGCGTATTGTCAATAATGCTACAGTTACTGTACATGCTGTAGTGCCTAACCCATATACCCTCCTGAGCTTGATTCCAGCATCAGCTGTTTGGTTCTCTGTGGTAGATTTGAAAGACGCTTTCTTTATGATCCCAATACATAAGGACAGTCAGAAGCTGTTTGCTTTTGAATGGGAAGACCCAGTAACAGGCCAGAGAAAACAATATGCTTGGACCAGACTTCCTCAGGGATTTAAAAATTCACCTACTCTTTTTGGCAATGCCTTGGCCTCAGACTTAGAAGACTTCCAGCCAGGCGAGGAAGGAGATGTACTATTCCAATATGTTAAAGCCCAATTAGTGAGACCCCAGGTTAAATACTTAGGTTATACTATAAGTCAAGGCCAAAGAGCAATAGGACATGAGAGAAAGGAAGCTTTGTGTTGAATTGCAGAGCCCACTAATAGGAGAGAATTACGGGGGGTTTTTTTAGGAGCAGCAGGATATTGTAGAATATGGATACCGAATTTTGCCCTGCTAGCCAAACCACTGTATGAGTCCACAAAGGGGGGAGAAAGAGAGCCCTTTATTTGGACACGTGAACAAAAACAGGCTTTTGAGACTTTAAAATTGGCATTATCTCAAGCTCCTGTTATGGGACTTCCCAACCTCGAGAAACCTTTCAATTTGTATGTGGACTCAAAGAATAATATGGCTCTTGGAGTCCTGACTCAAGAAAAGGGAAGTTGGCAACAACCCATAGCTTACTTGTCAAAACAACTTGATGGAGTATCAAAGGGATGGCCACATTGTCTTAAAATTCTGGCAGCCACAACTCTCCTGATAGAGGAAGCTAATAAATTGACTTTTGGACAACTTACCACAATCTATACCAGTCATGCAATTCGTGGAGTTTTGGAAACAAAGGGACATTTATGGATAACTAACTCCAGAATTTATAAGTATCAAGCTCTCCTCATTCAAAACCCTCAAGTGACATTAAAGCAGACAAATGGCCTAAACCCAGCCACCCTGTTGCCTATACCAGGTCCTAAAGTTGAACATAACTGTATGCAAGTGATAGAAAGTCAATTCTCATGCAGGCCTGATTTAACTGATGTGCCACTGAAAACAGTGGACTATAATTGGTTTACTGATGGATCAAGTTTCATCTCAACAGGAGAACGATATGCGGGCTATGCAGTAGTCTCACTTGATAAAGTCATAGAAAGTGGGCCACTCCCAAAAGGCACAAGTGCTCAAGCAGCAGAACTGTGGGCTCTCATACGAGCACTGAAAAGAGCAAGAGATGAAAGTATAAACATTTAGACTGATTCTAAATATGCATTCCTCACATTACATGTACATGCTGCAGTCTATAGAGAGAGAGGACTCTTAACAACTGCAGGAAAAGAAATTAAACATCCTCTTCTGATTGAAAGACTTATAACAGCAGTCTTGGGACCAAAGAGGGTAGCTGTCATGCACTGTAAGGGACATCAAAAGGGACAAGATGAAGTAACCCAAGGAAATAGAGCAGTTGATAGAGAAGCAAGGTTATCAGCAACCCGAAACAGCCAAGCTTACCCTGACATGACAGCTTATGTAACATTGGAAATGCCACGAGGACTGAGTCCTAGATATACTAAAGCAGAAGACTTACAGGCAAGTGTAGATTTGCAAGGATACAGGCAGGGAGAGTGGTATGTATTCCCAGACGGAAGGATTTTTGTACCTGAGAATTTAGCCTGGCCAGTGGTAAAGGAAACTCATTCAACTACTCACATGGGAAAGAGTGCATTAGCTGAAGCCCTCCACCGTATTGTATATATCAATTCTTCACTCGCTATGTGCCCATGCAATTGAGAGATGTAACATTTGTGCCCAGGTTAATCCAAGACAAGGACCTATTCTTCCACCAGGAAGTCAGCCTAAGGGATATTACCCTATGGATTCATTGGTTGTTGATTTTACAGAAATGCCAAAATGTGGACTATATCAAGCAATGTTAGTCCTACTGTGCAATTATTCAGGGTGGCCTGAATGTTTCCCAACCAAGACTAAGCAGGCACGAGAAGTGGCCAGAATCTTGCTCAAGGAGATTATTCCCAGATATGGAATACCCTCATTCATATCATCAGATAATGGACCTGAGTTTGTACATCAAGTAAATCAGACATTGGCTACATCCTTAGGGACGCACTGGAGGTTTCATTGTGCTTTTCATCCTCAATCTGGGGGAAGGGCAGAGAGAATGAACCAGACAATAAAGGAAAAGGTGACAAAGGTGTGCCTTGAAACTCACCTTAAGTGGGTGGATGCATTGCCACTAGCACTTTGGTCTGTGTGGTGCACCCCTCGAAAAGGAATTAGGCTATCCCCTTTTGAAATGATGTTTGGAAGACCCCCTATCATAAGTAATAACTTGAAAAATCATATAGGGGACTTAAGTCAATTAGGGACTACATGGGTGTGTCAAATGGTGGGAGAGTTAAACAAGCAAATACAAGAAATCCAACAATATTGTGTGTCCCTCAGTCCACCATTTTTGAGTACCCCAGTCATAATATTCAAGTGGGAGACAAAGTATGGGTAAAACACTGGAAAGGGGAAAACTTGAAACCTAAATGGAAGGGCCCGTATACTGTGGTCATGTGTTCTCCACTTGCAGTAAAGGTGTTAGAATCCAAGTCTTGGATTCACTGGACTCGAGTTAAGCCTGCAGTTGATGAATATTGGGAGACAGAGCAGGACGAGGCCCATCCTTTAGTGGTCCGCTTGAAGAAGAGCCCCTTATAACTGCCCTACCGGCAACGGGCAGGCAACATACAGGGCAGAAGAGGCCTTACTGGTGTCACTCCGGAAGCTGACCCTCTACATACGGCTGAAGACAAGAATGAGGAAGACAGCTGTTAAAGTCTTAGGAGTGTGTGGTGTAGGTTAGATCTATTTCAAGGAATGGTAGTCCGACAATACATAGCCATAGGTGTAGTGAGTCTGATCACCCTGGTTGTGACCTGTTGTATTGGACACCTTTTCTTCTGGAAACATCCCAATCCCAAAGAAACAGGTGTTGCGCCTAAAAAGCACTGACTGTGACCAAAGACAGTGTGTATCTCTTGGGGACACTTATGTTTGAAGCACCTTGGGAGTGGGTTCTCTGTTGTATAGTAGGAGTCTTGGGAGTGTGGGCATTATATTTAGCAAAGAAGACTCGGCTGTGTGGCTCACCCAAGACTGACCCTGTCCTTTCCCAAATCACACCTAATCCCATCCATCTTCCTGATATGGTAATTTCATAATTGCAATTGCTCCCTTTGGTGTGACTGTGAGTGTGAAACTGAGTGGGATATTGGGCTTGTAAGATAGAAAAGAAAAGAAAGTTGCAAACATGAGTCTTCTATGGCTTTGGCTAATGTTTGCAAGTGTCATGTTGAGTAATAAGACCCTGAACGATAGTCCCAAATGTTGTGAGAATGGCCAATTAACTCTTCTCACACTTGAAGAAGGCTCCGGGGACATTGAGGAAACAAATGCTGTTTGTGTTGTTATGTGGAATAGCAGGACTAGCCTTCATCCCCTGTGTAATGCCTTTAATCAGACAATTAGTTATGAGATCAGTGAAAGAAATCAGGGTTGAAAAGGAATTAGTTGTGATAGAAGGATCCTTGGAAAATAGGTTCACCTCAGACCCAGGAAGGGAAAGTGAGGATCCAGAGAGTGGAGAGTATGTACGGATGAGACCCTGGGGATTGGAGGACGTGCCTGAGGAAGATGATTTTTGAGAATCACTTTATGGATTTTTCACTCTTTCTTATTATTGCTATCTGCCTCTAGGATGAACTGGCAGCAGGAAACAGAAAGATGCGTGCCAGTCTAAAGTGTTAATCATGCCATATATTATGTCTATCCACATATGCAATCTCTGCTCAGCTATCTTCGCTTGCTGGGAAAAAGCTAATGCTCAAGTAGAAACTGTAAAAGTGAGACTCAATTGTTACCTAAAATGGAGTCTCAAAGGGGGGAATAAGGCAGGACATAAAACAAGACATAAGTCATAAAACAGGACGAGTCTTAAATGCGTGTATTAGAAGAGGCAAAAAGGAAATGGAAAATGTCAAACCACAAGTTCATCTGTCGGTCGCACAAAGGTGTCAAGCTTGAAGCTCTATTACAGTTAACCACATATGTCTCGCTTCTATGTCTTGCTCTCGCTGGTAGCTAACCACAAATGTGCTGCCGGAAACTTAGATGATTGGCAAGATACCTGTGACCTCGATCCATGAGAGGGGGACAAGATATTTAACTACTTTAGCATAGCAACAGGGGGGCTGAAAGGGGGCTGTAATTCAAGTAACCAATCAATGCTAACAAGTTACATTTCCGTGTTTTGCTGCTTCTAAAAGAGTATATATGTACTTGTTATTCCATGAGAAGGTGTTCAGAGTTTGTTATGATTTTTGCTCTGAACCTTTGCGCAAATAAACCAACTTCTTTTGATTCCGTGGTCTGAGTCCTGTGGTTTTCTGCAACAGGTAGAACACTGTCTGAAACACGGGCAGCTGTGTTCAGAAGTGCCACTCAGTGGTCAGTTAGGCACTTCTATTTATATACAGGTAACAACCAATCACAAGGTGACACTTGTTGGCACACAGAATTTTAGCCAATCATCTTTCATTACTTTCCCGCTCTTTTCCCGTCTCTGGGTCTGTGTACGTGAGCTTCCTGCCTTCACAAAATGGTGTCCCTAATGCAAGCACAGTGCACAAAAGCAAAAATGGTGGTCATTAGGCTAATAATAAGAATACCCTTTTGTACAATCCCTCTAAGGGGATTGAAAAATCAAGATAGTAGCATAATGACATAATTGAAGCCTCACTCCTTTTAATTTGTGTTCCAGTGGAGTGCATACAATAAACATCATTGTACTGAAATAACATACATTGTACTAAAATGGAACAATAGGTTTATATGATTAAAGTTATATGTTAAAAGGATTGAGCGAGTTTTATATCAACATTTTATGGATATACTTTTAGTTTCAATAAACATTACTCATTTATTCATTAACTTATATTTTGTTTTCTGATTTTATTAGAGACAACTTTTTCATGGGACTTTCTCACCTTCTATACCCATACAGAATATTGGTAGCCTTTCTCCAGCCCTTAGTCAGAGCAAGGTGTGACATGGACAAATTTCTGGAAAAACGATGCTTTGCATGAGGGCATGCAAACCTGGTGTACAGCTAAAATATGATGTTGTAAGTTGGAGAAGTAGAGAAGAATTACAGAGAAGACCTGGAAGTCACCTAGCACTCAAAGTCACATTGGAAGAGGCTTAGCAACTATGGATCTAGCACAGGATCCATTCCTCTCAATTATAGCGCCTAATTCTTCCTTTTCAGCATAAGAACTACAAGTAGACACCTCTCTATTAGCATAGGAAGATCTTCCTCAGTCATAGGCTGAACCATCTCCGCCTGTAGCAAGATCAGTCCTTCTATTAATGATCTTCTATAGACCCGAATATGGGTCTCTCTTTCTGTTCCAGTGCTAGTTACAGGTCACCTACACTGTGATACAATCAAATTCCATTCTGGATTTTTGCCATGAAGCAAAACCCCTCATCTATCAGAGAGATGGAGGATTTGGCCTAGAATTGTTGACTCTGGGCTTAAATATCCCTGTAGGGTTATCTGCTGACTCTGTATTTTAGCTAAAGTGTAATGGAAGGCTAGAACAGCATGTGGGGCATTTACAGCAGGATTAAAAAATTCAATAAGACAGTCATAACTATACAATGAAAGCCTTTGACTTTCTTTGAAACTGCTTCATCCCAGCAGATGTCCTAGACAGAATGGTCTGGGACACTGGGATATTCCACTATGCCATGATTTGCTTAACCACAGACACTTTAGGTCAGGGGTCCCAACCCCCAGGCTGTGGCCCCTACTGGGCTGTGGCCTCTTTGAAACCAGGCTGCGGGAAAAGTGGAAGCTGCATTGTCTGCAAGTGAATGGCAGACAAGCATGCACATGAATGCGAAACTCCACAAGTGCAAATGAAGCTTTGCATGTGAGCACAAGCATCCTCCTCTCGCGTGAGTGGAGCTTCACACATGAGCGCAAGTGCCTGCCACTCGCACGAAATGGAGCTTTGCACATGAACGTAAGTACCCTCCGCTCAGGTGCAAAGCTCCATTCGCACGAGCGGAGGGAGCATGCTGCTCGCACAAAAGGAGCTGTGCATGCACGCGCCTGCCACTTACACACACACCCTTGTGGTGGGCTGGACCACCAAGCTGGAAAGGTTGGGGACCATTGCTTTAGGTGCTTCAAAGGGTTTGCTTAAGCCTTCATGAAAGGAAAGCTTGCTTGGAATGCAGGAAATCCTGTCTTGTCCTCTAGCATTAGGACCAAAGAATCCAAAGGAGAACTTCTGGAGAATGTTCATTTCTCACTTCTGGTGAACTCTCCTTCCTTTCTTCCTCCCTCTGTCTCTCCTTTCCTTTGATTTATGTGATGCTCCAAGGTGGTCAAGTAGGAAGGGCTGCGATTCACAGAGGTGTAGACCTTGCCTTCTCAAAGCTCCATGGTGATGGAACCTTTCCAGATATCTTAGTAACTTTATAGGGTTTTGGATAGTGACTTCTCCTTTACCCACATCTACCTTAGAGGGAAAAAAAGTAAAAGTTTGTGAAGTTTCAAGAACTACCTGTCCAAGCTCCACAAGCTTATCAGCACATTCCTTTAGACCACGGGTCGGCAACCCGCGGCTCCGGAGCCGCATGCGGCTCTTTGAGGCCTTACCTGCGGCTCCGGAGCCTCCTCCGCCATTTTGGCGGGCGCGGGTGCGCGGGCGCGCGCATGCGCGAACGGGGGCCGCGCGCATGCGCGGGTGCGCGCGCATGCGCGAACGCGCGGCTCCCAGCGTTGTTTTTTTTTAAGCTAAATGGGTCCGTGCGGCTCATCCGAAGTTTCGGATGGCCGACCCATGCTTTAGACGACACGAGTGTCCTCCTAGTCCCCAGCTTCAAGAGGAACACACTGGTTTATAAACATATTGTCATAGATCTCAGCTTGTAGGATGGATAAATATTTCCTCCTCGTCTCTCCCCAACATGCACCACACCAGCTCTGCTATTCTGCTGAAAGCCCTTGAAGCATTCAGGGGCAACTGATAACAATCATTTGGACATGATTACTTACACTGGACACAGACCTTACCAACTTGGGCAGTTCTTGCAGGACCTTTGCATTGCTTGTTTTTTGGGTCCATGCAACAGAAAACACTTTTCTTCACCGAGACCCAAATTTAGTTACCCAACTGGGAACACTGCAACAGTTGTAAGTTTAGCCTTCAGAAGACTAAGCATATGATATCACTTTTAATATCTGGAAGAAAGACACATTGAAGATCAAATCCTCTTCCATCTTGTTCCAGAATGCAAAATATAGGACTGCGGATTTAATATACACAAAGGCAAATTCCACTTAAATGCTAGGACTTTTTTCTTCTAACAATAAGAACATTTTAATAGTAGTAGTAGTTTCCAGAAAAACAATTGGTTGCTATTCACAGAATGTGTTGAAATAGAGGCCAGACAGCCATCTGCTAGAAATGCTTTTAAATTCCTGTTCTGAGCAGGAAGTTAGGCCCCATTACTAAGACCACCCTTGCAAATGTATAAAGTGTTGTAATAGTTACAGTACATTCCAGGAGAGGTAAATGGAGTGAGTTCCACTTTTTAAACCCCAGACTAATAAAGTTCTTCATCTGAACTTATATCATACATAGTTGACCTTCACTTTGGGAGAATATTTTGTACTTCTATAGAAGTAAGCATTATTATCTGTAGCAGCTAATTGGGTGGATTTGTACATTATAGAAGGCTAAATAAATTGATTGGTCTAAGTTTATTATGTTGAGCAAACAGCTAGTGGGATAGAAAGTGCGCCAGCCAAAAAAATCTTGCTCTCTTTGTCCCTGTTAAAATACATTTGAAAGATTATTTCCTCAGAATTTAAAAATGTTGCCTAAATGACTTACCCAAAGTTATTCATCAACTGTAAAAGGGTGAATTAGCCCCAGGTCATATGTACAGCCAATCTGATTTCTTGTAGCTATTTTTAGAAACAGTATTTATATTGTAATTCTACAACCTATCAAAACCAAATAGCAAAGCGATCTAAAAAAGCCCTAAACTTAATGTTTAATTTTAACTCCAAGATAACTTCTAGGTAGTCCAAATATTTCTACGTGGATATTACTTGCATGATGAATATTGTTTTTATAAATCTGATATTTTTATTTGATGCTTCTAGGCAATTAAATGCATCATCATGCTACTTATTTGATATTGTTCCAGATTAAAGAAAGCCTTTCCCATATTTTAAGAGTTATTTATTATGTACATAGCACTGGCAGTTCATCAAACAGTCCAGTTTATTTTTTAATGAAGCAATTCTTCATTTTTAAAAAAAATGTTTTGTTTGAAAATGGATTAATGAAAACTGTATGGTAAGAAAATAAATCATTTTTTTAAAAAATCATTATCATATAAAGCATATATTTAGGGAAAAATCATTGTTCAGTGAAATAATTGATAAGCATTAAAGTTCCAAGCAAATAAGGGCACATTCATTTTTTAAAAAAAATATATATCCAGAATTGCATTACTTTATTTATCTATGTCTTCTTTTCTCTCAGTCCTCAAACAGAAGCCTGTAAATTGCATCTTCTCCATCAGGCCAAAGGTCTGTGCCACATGTTACCTCATTGCCACGTGTTACCATCCCAAGTAATGCTTCGCTAAAGAGAAAATAAAATTCCACCAGGCAGATCTGGGCGAAGAAAGGCAGAAGGTATAGGTATTTACATCCCAGTTTTAATACTATGATGCAGATTACAAGGCATTTAATAGGAGACTTACCTCCTAATATGTGCATTTAGGTTTGCAGAATTACGGTGGAGCTTATTTATTCAAACTTGAACATCATTAAATTGAAAATAAAATTTCAATCCCAGCCAGAGAACATGCTTCCTTTGACTAAGATTATTTCAGAATAAATCTTCATAGAAAAGACTGTAATGGCTGGCTGTACTAAAACCTAATCCTTTATATATTTATCAGGGACTAAACCCTTATAACTCACATTGTTCCTCTCGATATTATCAAACTGCTACTGTAGGCCAAGAGGGACTACCTTACCTGGTCACATGATCCACTCATGTTTAACTCTTACACATCTCTTCATTGAATCTGACCACAGCCTTTCTTTAAGGCTCAGTGGAACCACTTGCAATAGCTTCTTCAGCTGCTTCTGTTCATGTAAAATAGCTTTGGAGTAAACCATTTAACTTATTAACCTTTTGGGGTTGAGAGGATATTTAATTGATAGGTTTTAACTGTTTAATTTTGTTTGTTGGAGTGTTAAAGGCATAGGAAAAATAATTATCTTTATAGAAGCTAGAAAAGAGAATCATTGTATTAAAATAATAAATCTGTGATCCAAACTACAATTGTGGAGTAGATTATCAATGGGGCTTTCACATGAGGAAGTATACCAAGAATTTTGGTCTAAAGAGCCCACAGGCGATTCAAACAAGCAACGTCTTTCTAATCATTAGCAAATGGCTGCAAGAACACCTGCCCCTAATTTACAGATATAACATTTTTTTCTTCTTCTTTGTGATAAAAGAGGACGCTTTCTTTATTTCCCTCCAGGTTGTCTCTTTTCCATTGTCTGTTTTGTGGTAGGAAGGAGCTGTGCTGCTAAAGGAATTTAGAGTATTGAGTGTACTGTTCTTTGCTTGACTAGGATCTGGTAAAAGCATGGGGACAGTAGAGAAGCCGCTTTGCAGGTAAAGTGGTTTTAGCAGGACCTTTTTCTTTTTCTTTTTTTTTATTTTATTTGATTGTAGACCTATGTATCTGTGTCTGTACATGATTTGGGGATATAGCTGTATATGTGTATGCACACACAAACATGCATTCTTTCTCTCTCATGCAGAATTTTGCTGATGCTTCTTTTACTGCAGTGTGAAATAGGTTGGATGCAAGAAGCAGTAAGTTCTCCAGGTTGGTGAACTCCAAGGAGTGTCTGCAGTTTCCTAACTTAAATCGGGAGCAGGGCTACTACTAGTCAACATGAGGCACTTGACCATATTCAGGGGACACAAAAGCTAATTGATCCCTGAGACCTTCCCCAGTTATTCTCCTTTGCTAGAGGAGAACTGTGAGGTGCATATGTACATCATTTATGTCCCTGAACAGTCTGCAGCCCTTAGAATCGGGGAAGAGCACTCTACTCTGTTCCCAATTGTAACCACATTCAACTCTGTCAAGAATTTAAGGCATAGGATGTGGCCTTACGCAACCCTATCTTTCAGCTTTCCGCCAACTTTTTAGAACTTTAGAAACTGGAGAATTAACATGTTGTGACCAGATTATGACTTTTATAACTATTTTTTTCTCAACCCCTTTCTAGATTTTATAGAAAGTACCTGCTTCTCCAGCATATTTTGGATGAAGCTAAACAAGTCCTTTCTTCAGAAGAAGTTTTTCAAGATAGAAGTCATTGGTGAGCTATCTGAGATGTTAAACAAAATACTGCCTGTACTTGCAACTTGAGCAAGAAATTAATATTTTCAAATTAAAGTTTTATTGAAATGGTTAGTGTGAAAATGTGTTCAGTATTCCAATTCAGATAGATCAATCATGTTAATTTGAGGAGTGTCTTGAGGTCATAAATGTGGGAGAGGGTGGAAAAGATTTAATGTAAGTACTGTGACTTATGTTCTTGGATCAGATGCTGGGACACTAGTCTAAACCTGGGATTTGTATATTGACATCACTGCATGCCTACTGTCATTCTCCATTTGCTGAGGCCATTGCAGGAATTATTAGTTATGCCATGGGGTTACAGAGCTCTGGAATTAACACGGTCAAACTCTAAACTGGTAGTGAATAGTGAAACACATAGAAATATAATCTATGATCTTAAAACATAGGTTTATTTTTGGGAAACGGCTTCCCTTATATAGTGACCAAACAGCAATAAAACAGGAACTAAGGGTAAATTTACTAAAGTAAATCCCTACTTACCATCAATAATTGGGAGCAGCAACTCTATTGCCAAACAAAATATCACCTGACTGTGCTGACCTACAATGGCAGTTGCCTCAGTTCTGGTTGCTTGCTGGTTAAGTGAATTCCATGCAGTTAATACAATATCATGTGATTGCCATTTGTAACCTCCTGCCAGCTTTCCCACTGACTTTGCTTGCTGAAGGCCACAGTGAATGTTGCAAATGGTCACATGACAGCAGGATCCTGCAAACATTGTAATTGCAAGCTGGTTCCCAAGCACCCAAATCGTGATCACATGACTGTGGTGATGCTGCAATGGCTGCAACTACAAGGACTGGTTGTAATTTTGACATTTGCTGAATGAGTGGTCATTAAACAAGGACTACCTATAATATTTTAAGAGAGAAAAATAAAATCAGAGTATAGTATTTTAAGTCAGTATTTAAAGAATGTCTTGAAACACTAAGGAATAGGTAGCTAATCAAGTTCCATAAAGCAGGTATAAGAAGTCTATGAATCTCAGGTGTTCCTGAACCATAACTCCCAATGAATCATAATAATCGATGGTGGAAGATATTGAAACTTATCATTCTGTACCACCTGGAGAACCACATTTTTTCTTCTATCCATTAAAAAAAATGCTGTTTCTCATCTTGTTGGTTAGGCTGGCTACCATGGTAGCTATCCATAAGATACTCTTTTCTATGCTTCTAGACCCATCTGGTGTTCCATTCTTGGTGGACCAGATGTTGGGAGCTCGTTGTGGCTATACTCTGTCGAAGGATGTGTGGGGAAATCCTATCTTCCGGGCTTCTTTCCTTGGCTGTCATGTTATAAATGAGGTGAGCCCAAGTAATATTCTGTTAGGTATCATCCCCAGAAGAGAAAAACCTAACACTTTCTAAGCATTGGTAAGCATAAATAAAGCAATAGTCTGCATGACAGGTAAACACATAAAACAGTCAGAGAATAGAGATTCTTTTGATTGTTTTTATACAAAAATATTTTACAATCTCTTACTTTAAACTGAGGTGTCTGCTGAGGTGACATTTGGACAATGTCAGGATCTCTAGCACTGAAGGGAGCTAGAAAGGGGAATACAAAAGCTGAATTTAATAGATTTAATAGAGTTAAACAGAGCTGAGATCCAAACTAGTTATCTGCAACTAATGATGAGACATAGCATCTGTGGTTTTTATTTTTGGCTTTCTTACCTCCTGCTATTTTAAGAATATGAGGCCCCCTTGGATCATTAAACAGCAAGTATTCTGCAGAGAGACAGCTTTTGTTGTATCACAGCCCCACACAGACATGTAGATAGGAAAATTAAACTAATGGATCTGATTGACAGCTTTATTATTTTTGTGAATTCCTATCCTAAAGGCAAGAGTCAGTTGGGTGTAGTGGTCAAGGCATCAGGTTAGAATCCAGGAGCCCATGAATTTGAGCCCCACCTTAGGCACAAAGCCAGTTGGATGATCCTGAACCAGTCACTTTCTCTCAGCTCTAGGAAGGAGGCAAGGGCAAATCATTTCTGGGGGGAAAAACTTGCCAAGAAACCTGCAGAGATTTGCTCAGGCACTCTCTGAGAATCAGACACAACTGAACAAAAAAAAAATCCTAAATATAGTACATTCTAGAGATCAGTTTGCTGATCTACATCAGATATATACACTGGAAAAGAATCAAGTGTGCCAGTGTATTATTTATGCAGGACTGCATAGAATGATTTTTGGGCTAGTGAAATTAGGGTCTGTTGGGAGTTTGTTTTTATGAAAAGATTTTAATTTATTTTAAGTTGTGTTTTAATTTTTGTGCTAAGTCACCTTTGGTCACTAGTGGTAGTGGGGGAAAGCTGGAAACAGACACAGGCTTGAAAACATGCTTGAAAAAAAGCAATTGTTTGACCTGTTTTGCAAGAGAACACAAAGCATTGTGCTACAGTGGAGGATCAGTATCTGCTGATTATGACAAATTTGTGTAAAGGTTGCATATCAGTCACCTCATGCATGAAGAGGCAGGTTACAATAACCAAAGCAATCTAAAATGCAATGGGTTCAATCCAAATAGCTAGAGTAAACTACTATTTATACCACACAACTTCCCCTTTATGTTTCTCAGTCCCAGAATTTTTTTGAGCTGTTCCTATAGATTTGAAGGGGGGAGGCTACAATGGGAATGACATCTCTCTCCTCCCCCCAATGCATTTATTAATAAGATAATTAGATACCGTTAGGTACAAGCTAACAAGCCTTTAAGTATCTAAATTGTGGGTATTCAACCTTGGCAACTTTAAGAACTGTGGACTTCAACTCCCAGAATGGCTAGGAGTTGGCTGGCTGGGGAATTCTGGGAATTGAAGTCCAGGGTCATAAAGTTGCCAATGTTGGACACCCCTGATTTAAATGCTGGCTTTCTCAAGAACTTTGTGGCAGGAAGCATTCCCCATTGTTAAATATGGTACTCCTACCAGTGGCATTACAGATGCTTTTTCAATGATTGCAGAAAGATGAAAGGTTCTCTCTTACTGTACACGTCAAAGTATCATTATTTGAAGACCTGCGGACAGCTACAGTTTACCAGCATCCCATGCACTGCTCCTACTTCTCATGGGCTCCAAGGGAAATTCTGTGTGAAGAGAATTACATGGAGGTAAGACATGGGTCAAAATGCAATATGCCCATTAAGAATATAGGCAATCTGTTGAAAACAAAATGTACCCATGACAATGATTCACTGGCTCTATTTTTTACTAGTGATAGTCTTATATCTAATTGTTGGGCAGATAGGTATTGTCTTTTCTTTCTACTTTAAAAGAGAATAGGAAAATATTCATAATTTTAATTCTCTAAAACAACAAGAATTAGAACCAAGTTTGGATTTTGTAATAACCCTGTGGATTCTCTATTGAAAAATGCTTCATTCCATTTCAAGGTATCAGTAAAGACTGATGTCCCAGGGATTTCAGACGCTGACACAGCAGAATGGATGTCAGCACTACCAGAGGTATAGTAGGAATATTATTTAATGAAATACCTTCCTCAATCAGTAGGTAATTTATAAACAGAAACAAATTGGTTCTTTTTAATTATATTTAAAAGGCTTCTAAATAGTATCCCCCTCCCAGTTGTGGATTAGATGTATAGCAGTTTACTATCAAGATTGCATAGAAAAATCTATGCTGCCTATGCTATACTGCCCAGTACTAGTTATTTTCCCTGGTACTATAAGCATTTCTACTTTTCTTGTTTCTTAAATTTTATTTTTCTTATTTTTTTTTAAATAAAAAAAAAGGGGGGGGAAGCTGAACAACAACAAAAAAGAAACCACAAAGAATGCACAAGCATCATAAAAACTAAATAGGGCTAAATTTGTTAAATAAGAATGTTCAATATTTCATTAGTTTTGCAGAACTAAATACACTACATTGTTTTAAAAGCTGTAGGCTCTGGTTAAAAACTGAGAAATATACAAATGTCAACAGTAATAATTATAGTATAGATCATAAAATACAGTTGGGAACTGCAGTACATTCTGTACAAAGTGAAGGGTCTTATTTATTTAGTGGATTTAAATATTTAAATATTAAATAAGTTAAAATATTTAGACTTTATATTAAGAGAAACCCAAATTTTGTATATGATACAAGCTCATATACAGAATTATTCCAAAATGGCTTACAATTTGATTTAAATTCTATTGTCAGATTTGTTTTTGAAGTACAAATTTATTGTGGACATCACAATATAATCCCGCAACTTATCTATTCCTCTGCAGAATCAACTTTACATAATTTCCAAAAAAGCTTCGCATTTATACAATGTTCAAAGCTTCTTCGGTATACCTTGTGGAAGTATAAGATTTAGTAATATTTGTTTTTGTTTTTTTTAAAAAATTGGAATGGAAAGCTTTTACAATTTGTTTCATTGCATAATACATCATTTCCCAAAATTGTTGACTTTTACACCATTGCTACCAAATATGGAAAATGATCAAATCTGCTCATTACATTTGCAATGATTTCTAGAAAACAGACACTCCATTTTAGCAATCAATATTTGGAGTAAAGTATCAGTAGAAAAACATTTTTATACCAATTTTCTTTAAATAAAATATTTAATGTGAATTTAATATTACTTATTCCTTGAAATACTCGTTGTGACATTAATTATATCTAAATTCTGCCTCAGTTTAACGTTCTGGTCTTTAACTTTACCAGTTTTTGAATCGTATTTTATCAATTGTTTATAAATGAAGCCTACGAAATGCATGTTACAATGTTTTGAAATCCAGTCAAGTCTTCCAGTGTTCTCCTTCTCTTTATAATTCTTTTAAAATTATACTGTTTTATCTGAATATACTAAAGCCATCAGATAGTTCTTGTCTTTCCAAAGAGGAAGTGTCAAGCACCCAGGAAAAGGAGATTCAAGCAGTTCAAATGAATATAAAGATTTATTGCAAACTTAAGCTATCTACAAGAATCTGGCCAATTGGCCATTAAAGGAAATGTGCAGGAGATAAGAGAGGCTCAGCCTGGACTACAGAAAGTCTTAGAAGATTTCATCTTTTGATACTGTAAATCAGTTGGAGAACAAAGACAGGAAGATTTGGAAATTAAACATCTAAATTGACCATGTTAGCTGGAACTTCCAGGGATTTCAGTACTAATGCATTAAGTCACAAATTGGTCAAAAGCTGACCTCATCCAAGATATTAGGGCTAAAAGGAAGAATCTGCTGACTCCTTTTAACTTCTATAATGGTATGCAGGAATGACCTTGAGAGACAGGAGGAAGAGCCGCAGACTAGACCAGGGGTCCTCAACTTTGGCAACTTTAAGACTTGTGGACTTCAACTCCCAGAATTCCTCAGCCAGCTTTGCTTCCTCCTGTCTCTCAAGGTCCACAAGTCTTAAAGTTGCCAAAGTTGAGGACCCCTGGACTAGATGATTAGATAAAAGGTGGCTTAGCTTGCAGAAGCAATAGGGCATAGCAAACATCTCAGAAGGGACAACCCCCCCCCCTAGTTTCTTGAACTGTAAAGGAAAGGGGGAAGAGAGATACTTTCAGATGTGCAAGATTCTGTTAATGCAACCTTACAATAAAGTTAGAGCTAGTATTTCTGGGTGGGCATCTTGTCTAGACTATCTCACAAAACTGACAACTTCTAAGCCTTATGGAAACTGCAGAATTTTGCATGCTTGTCAAATAATCTTTTTTGTCATTCTGCAGTTTAAAAATTCTTATTGTCTTTGATTTTTTTTTCTCTTCTAGGCACAAAAGGTTATGTATCAGATGTGGAGTTTGATGTTCTATTCTTCATCAGGGGTAAAAACAACAGGAGTAAGAGATGCTGACAAATTAGGCTACAGCTTCAATAACACACTGGCGAGAGTGTTCCTTCGCTCCCCATACTCTACCAATGAAACTCAAAATACAGTGGTAATTTGTTCCCCCCTCCACCCAAAAGAGAGATGTTATAAGGTAATCTCATTCTTCAACTGGTCAAGTAAAACTTTTACCATGAATTTTTCACAGGTTAATGGGGTCGCAATGAGCACAATCAGCTCCACGTCCAGGTACAGGCAAAGATGGCTACTTCTGCTGATCGACACAACTGTATCATGCCCAGTTGGCAAGTATTTTTCTCCTCTTACCATGAAAATTCACAACTTATTCGGGGAGGGAAGGTATTGGATGTTCATACAACCAGGACCTACTAGCAAGCAATGTTTTCTGACAATTATACCTGCAAGTGTACAAAAAAGAATTTGTACATTGAAATAATAAATCTTAAAATGAGAACCTGGCAGCTTGTGTACAAGGAGTCTAGCAAGGTGGTTCATAAATGTTATAATATTGCCTGCTGACAGTAATATGCAGTCTTGATCTTTGTTTAGCAATGATCTGAAACTTACAAGTGCTATAAATCAACAGATGGTACCAGCTTCACAGATACTTCTCTGGTATGGACTATACCAATGATTAACCCTAGATTGGTCCTTCAAGAATCCACTTTCAGATCCCTTAAAGTATCAATGGGAATTAACGGGGAAAAAATAGAGAACCCTGAGAAGTTCAACTACACATTGGAACATAACATTACACACATTGGAGTAACTATCCCAATTGGAGCCCCTAGAGGCAGACTTCAGGTAAATATAAGCTCTATTTTATAGATATGGTTTAGAGGGGAATATCAGGGAAAGTGGGTGATATGAAAGGTAACATATTGGAACACAGTATGAACTTATTAAAGTTGTTTATAGGCAACATCACTTAATAGTTCTAATTTGTCTTTTTCTCAGAGCACAGTGTCTAATAGTGTCTATGGAGTGACCTATAGTATTGATCTATTGATGGAACATTCTTGGACAGATAGAGATTGGCAGCTCACCAAGTATCTAGTGATTAAACCAATTACTATACCCTTCCTGCCTCGAATACCAATAGTAATCAATAGTAAGTGTGTGTGGCTACATATAAAATCAGACAGAAGGAGTCTGTCAGTCTAAGAAGAGGTGCCGATGTTGTTACTGTAATGAACATATACAGTTTGTTGCCCAATTAAGAATAGATTTTGTTTCCCTTTAGAAATCTAGCAAGGCCATTAAAATAATTAAAGGGGTTGGATAAATAAAGATAAAGGCAAAGGTTTCCCCTTTCCAGTCGAGTCCAACTCGAGGGGGCGGTGCTCATCTCTGTTTCCTAAGCTGAGAGAGCCAACGTTGCCAAACACATTTTTGTAATCATGTGGCAGTTTATAACTGAGGTGCACAGAACACTGTTACCTTCTCACTGAAGTTGTGCCTATTTATCTACTCGCATTTGCATGCTTTCAAACTGTTAGGTGGGCAGGAGCTGGAGTAAGGATAGGAGCTCACCCCTTCATGTGGTGCTTGGGTCTTGAACTCCAGCTGTCAACTTTCCAGCTGACAAACTTAGCATCTTTAACCACTAAGTCATTGTGTCCTGTTAGTTAGATATGCAGGTCTAATCTTGACTTTAAACAAAGTTTATAGAGAGCTTATAGATTTTGAGTTTCAGAACTGAAAACAAATAAGTTGAGAGGTGCTTTTTCAATGCATTCCAAAAAAAAAAAAGGAACATTAGTAGCAAACACTTTATTCAGCTTTACTTTCAAAGGGTAAATTATAAAAGCATCATTTCCAGGGAATAACCAAGTTCTTGTGTTTATAATTTTGCCAATAACAACTTTCTTCTTGTTTACATAGATACAGTTCCAGAAACACGGATATTTGATATATTCCTGGGTGTCTTCCTTCCTGATGTCAATCTGGTGACTCTTAAAATAGGAGATATGACTTTCTCTCTCAAGGAAGCAGAGCAAAATGGCTACAGGATCTCTGCTATTCCCTTGCTCAATGGAACAAGAGGCTTTGAACTGGAAGTGCCTTTTGATGATCCCAATGTCCTAAAAGAAGTAAGATACTTCCGTGGAAAAAAATATAACAAAACACATTCTGTTTAATATCACATTTACACCTCCTAGTTGCTGTGGCATAAAGATGCCCCATATAGTTTGCTGAGGATCTCACGATCTCACTCTGTAACCTCCATAATTATTGTTAGCCCTTTGGTGAGTGCAACTGAAACTGAACTAAGATGTCTTGGCTTGAAAGTAGTATTTCCCCAGCTTATTTTGGCAGATGTTCTAGCATGCATGGAAGAGGAGTTTTTAGGAGACTGGCAACCTTCAGAGCTCAAGTTCATTTGCTGCAAGATCACCACTTTCCCTCTAACTGGAGGTCTCTGCCTTGATGGCCATTTTTGTACTGGCTTCTAGAGAAGCCAAATAGCTCCTGGTGCAACCTCTTGTTTTCCCTTTGGGAGGGGGCTTGGACATGAGAATATCCACCTTATAATCACATCAAATACAAGTCTGCTAGGAGATAGATATTCCATTCCTGAGTAAAAATAATATGTTTAGGAAAAACAAATCTGTATTTTATCCCATTAACCAACATAACCCTAGTTATGATAGGAGCCTGTGTAAAGATTAGAAGACAAGCCTGGGTAATAGGTTTTGTCCTAAACATAGTTTCTGTTAAAAGAAAGCTGCCAAATACTGTTGGGTTTCATGGTTTTAATTTGTTGTTTTAAGTATATGAACATAAATGAAACTAGATATCACCTCCAAGTAATCTACACTCTGACCGTGGGTCCTGAAGAGAAGCTGTATCATCATCCTGCAGACGTCGAATGCATACTGGCAGATGTCCGTAAGTTGACTGACAGTATTGACCTATCAGTGACTTTTTAGATAGTTGGCTTACCTTTTAGCCACAATGGACAGAAGGCTATTTCAAGAATTGAACCATTGGGAGCAATGAAGTCTGTATGGAGACTATCTAAATGAGAACATGAACAAAATTGCCTAAGCTTTGTTTTGAAATGACAAGCAAATAACAATTTAATTGCAATGTTTAGGCAAAATGTTCAAACTATATAATAATGGTTACAAATACTATGATCTTCTACCAAACTCAGAACTACAACGTTCAGCCTACTTCTACATTTTTTGCTAGGTGGGTATTTTCATTTTGGCTCTGGTTCTTTAACGAGCATGGTGGTCTCTTGTTCCAGTACAGTGGAAAGTTTGATCATGATCTAAACTATTAGCTAAAGGCCAAAGTATTCCAAAATTGTATCAGCTTACCAGTTATGGAATTGTAGTACAACCATGTTTTTAAGACTTATTTTTTAAAAAAAATCTGTTAAAGGAATATTTTTGTAGGGTTATTTTAATGTGACTTAATTTTATTTTATTTTCTACAGAATTACCAGAAGGCAGTGGATACTGTGACAAAGAGAATATATATTTAGATGTTACCATTGCAGGCCTATTTCAATACTGGGTTCTGTATGTAGGCAATACACTTTTGAATTATATCACTGCCCATACAAATGGATATTTTATCACTACAAATGATACTCATCTACTATTGCAAGTGCCTCTTTTTGCTCCTGGGATAATCTATGAGGTATATATTACAAGTGAGCCCTGCTAGGTGGTGGCACCTAGCTTGCTTTGCTCATCCAATAACTTAAACAGGGTAAACATGGTCAGCACTGGGATAGGAAACTACCAAAAAATTGCAGGCAAGTGGAAACAAAAATAATCCTAGAAGGAAAAATGAAATAACTTCTAGATTGTTGTCAAGAAAACTACATGGATGTGTCCATAAAGACATGAGTCCAGCTTGACTCAAATGAGACTGTTTCTCATACTTCAGAACCATCATGTTTCCATATCTCAGTGGGCAAGTTAGAGAACTGAATCTACTAAACTGACCAGGATGGTTAATCTACAACAATATATACAGGTAGTCCTCGACTTACAACAGTTCATTTAATGACCGTTTGAAGTTACAACAGCATTGAAAAAAGTGACTGATAATCATTTTTCACACTTATGACTGTTGCAGCATCCCCATGGACACATGATTTACATTCAGATGCTTGACAACTGATTCATGACGGTTGCAGTGTCCAGGGATCATGTGATCATCTTTTGTGACTTTCTAACAAGCAAAGTCAATAGGAAAGCCAGATTCACTTAACAACAGTGTTACTAATTTAATAACTGCAGTGATTCAGTTAAGAAATGCAGCAAGAAAAGTTGTAAAATGGGGCAAAACTCACTTAACCAATTTTTCACTTAGGAACATAGATTCTGGGCTCAATTGTGGTTATAAGTTGAGGGCTACCTGTGTGTGTGTAGTAAGTCACTCTTTCATTTTCCCCCCCTCCCCATAGTGAAACGTGGTTTCTTTAAGTAAACGCCTGTGCCAAGATATAGTACTGACAGTATGATATTTCTAATGTTACACAATTGTAGAAAAATGAATTGATTATAAGGCTTCAGTTAGTTATATTTATATTAATTTGCATTTTAATAAACTTGAGTGGAAAACACTTGCACCATGCACATCCACAGGGGTCGGCATTTAAAGCATTCTTTCCCATTAATGGAAGTGTCCTCACAATTAGCAGCCAAGAATTGAATGAATTCTTTAAAACCTTAACACAAATTGATTCTACAAGCTAAAATAATGCAGAAAATGACCATTTTCTATAGAAATAGCTGAATTCAGGAAAGGGGGACCTTTAGGCAAGAGCAGAGGGAATGGCCACTTTAGCAAAAACAAGAATGGAAATAGATATGTTAAGCCACTACAAAGCAATCTTATTTCTGTCTTTAAATCCTCTGGCCATTCCCCCCCCCCAAGCCTAATAGAGTCTGCCCCATCTAGCCAGTTATATTATTTATTTATTTTCAAATTTGTATGCCACCCAACTCTCAATAACAACATTGCATTGCTGGACAAGTATCTTGTTTTCCCCTAAAGGGAAATGAATGAAATGAAATGCAGCCCTCAGACAAGAAAACTTTGCCCACATCTTTCTAAAATATGTTGTCATTTAGTAATTTCAAAACAAAGCCATTTCAATTAAGCAATTTCAAAACCAACATTATCCTTAAAATATGCTTCTGTTTTTATTTTTTTTTAAAGGAAGTGTCCTTTGAGAGAATCCAAGTTAGATTTGATCTGGACTTGAAGAAAATGGCCACCCTAGAGACCCTGAATACCTTTTCCATTAGGTGTAATTTTCAGTCTTCAGAATTCATAGGTAAGGTCTGTTCTTAGTTGAGAATAGCCTCTTTAAGCGAGGTGTTTTGTGATCTAATTCATTGTCTTCTATTTTTTTCAGTGTGCTATCCTAATGGAACCATAACTGTATTGGCTCACATGAAGACAGTTCCATCCATTGACATGGGCAAAACAAGACTGAAGGACAACGTTTGTAAACCTCGAGAGTATACGAAGAACCGAGCTTTATTTCAATTTCAAGTTTCTACTTGTGGCACTTCCTTAATGGTAAGGAACTGAGAAAAGGCTGCCCAGAAAGAAACAGAGGTGACTTTTTCATCCAGTATATTAAGTTTTGATACTATTTCTTCTCTGATACAGTTTAATGATGAACACCTTATTTATGAAAATGAAATATCCTTTGAAAAAGAAACTCTTCCCATACAGAATCGACCAATTATCACAAGAGATCCAGAATACAGGTAAAAATAACTCAATCACAGCTGATTTCAGTCTAAGTGCAGGAATTTAAAATATATTTTTATTGCAGACTGACTGTCTTGTGCTACTATCCAATTAAAGAGACCTTGATGCAAAGTGCTATGTTCTATGGTTCCTCATCTAGAACCTTACCTTTTGGTTCTGGTACAATGATGTCTTGGCCTAATAGCAAAGGTAGGTAATTTTCTTAAATGTACAACTTACGAATATCTGTCTGCAGTTATGAGAGCCATTATAATTTGTCCCACAGGCCTTATAAGGACAAGACAGGTTCTAAATATCCAGGCAAATATGTTCAAAGGTAAGACTCTTCTAAATGTGAAAATCATAAGTCTAAAATTATGTATTGTTTCAAAAATCTATCACTGCCCTCCCTTTTTTCCTCAACGCAGATGAATCCTTCACAGAAGCCTATAAGTCTCATTCACTAGTTTTCAAGGGTTTGTGGGAACCTCTGTTTTTTGAAGTAGAATTAAAAGACGAAGCTCCTAATGTTGAGCTATTTTTGGAAAACTGCTGGATGACACAATCTGAAGAAATCAACAGCATTCCTCACTGGAACTTTATTGCAGATGGGCAAGTAACATTCCAGAATTATTTGTAATTATTTTGGTTAAATCTATAGTCTAACCACGGGGATTTTCTCATCCTACCAAATAGATGTGAAACCAAAAGCTATGGATCTGTGATCTTCTCTCCGGTAACCACAAGCAATCGAATAAAATATCCCAATCACTTCAAAAGAGTGAGGATACAGAATCTGATTCTTCCTCTGACAAAGGTATTACTGATCTAACTATATAAAACACAGACCAAATCACATGAATCAGTTTGCAGTGGTCATTGTGTTAAATATCTATGGAAGAAATCAAACCGCTTCCATTTATAGACACTAAGCAATCTTAAATGTTAAAAACAAGTGAAAATGACTATGTATGGTGCAAATAAATTACTAATGTTCAATTAAAATAGTGAAAATGATGAAGTTAGATCTATTTTTTTTTTTACAAAAAAGATCACTACAGATTCATACAAGTGAAGCCAAGTACAAAGTCCTAGTTTAACAACATGTGCAAATTTCTAAGTACAATATCTTTCTCTGATCATCTATGTGCTCAAGGATGTCACCACCTCTTTTGCTTTTAAGTGGTAAAATGCTGGCATTTCATATATTGCTACTTTAAATATTTAGAGGAAAGTGAGGTTAAAATCCAAGCTATTCTAACTTTTCTTCTTGAAGGTATTTCTTCATGAATCAGTTACATAGAATATAAGAACAATTGGAGTTCAGCTTGCTAAATTTTATTCACATAATCTTATAGGACTTCTAATAAAGGTTCTGTTCCTTATATATCTTTTTAATCCCTATTTAGGTATATTTGCACTGCACAGCAAATATTGGCACTTGCCTCCGTGTGCCTAGTAGCAGACTTCCCTGTAAACCATGCCCTCCTGGAACAATAATTGGTAAGTTTTCCAATGAAAGTTGGAGAGACACCATCCATTAATAGAGTGGTTACTAATACATTGCGAGTTCATTGTATATTGCAAGTTCCTACTTGTTACCTATTTATTCAATGGATACTTAACCAATACTTCTTACAATGCTTTAGATCAGCATTCTGAAATGTACCCTAACCATCATGGTTATGTAGTAGTTGGACCAGTCTTTCTCCTTCAGCCTGAGCAATTTAAAGAATTGGACATCACAAGAAATAAGGTAGGTTTCGGGGCTGAAAATTATAAAAACTGAGGTGAATGCTAGTGGAATCAAGACTGCTGGACTAGACTATCATCATTGGTGTAATTGTGTAGAATAATATTGCAGTGATCATAGATGCATTTAATTATTCTTAATTCAACACATAACAGCAATGTTATTCCTAAGAAGAGGCATGCCATCAATAATAAACCATGATTTAGGTAAGGCTGAATAAATCAGTACAAAATTAACAGTTTGAAGGGAATCCAAAATATGTTACAATCCCACCTCTAGAAACCATATCACTGTCTTTCCCTATGTCCCAAGAAATGAAAATTGATACATTCTATCTGAGTTTGAGCAATAACATCAGTTAAAAATCAGATATTGTCAGAAAACTCAGGATTCTTAGATGGAAGATTCCTGCAATCTATGACCAATGTAACTTTTAAAATCATAGCTTCCACATTTATCAAAAAAATAGGTAAAATAATTAGGAATCCTTATCCTCTTCAGGAATTAAGTGCAATATTGCCCCATTAAAAGTAGACTAAATTAAACTAAAATCAAAAGGAAAGGATTTATCTGAAACAGTTTTACAATGTACTTCTAGTAAAGCGAGATAAAAAACCAGGGTACTTTTTACACCAATGCACTAAAAAAATCATCAGTCAGGTATCTTCCTTGCTTTTATTTCATCAAACAATAAAAGTTATATAAAATTAGTAATCTAACCAGTTGATAAATTTAGTATAACTTCCTTGGTCTTAAAAAAAAAACCGCCATCTTTTGTTTGGGAAAAACTGCTATTATATAATTTTTGTATTTCCCAGTATCATTTCCTTATAGTAATATGTAATAGGTGTATGTGTATTGGGAGTGTTAAAATATGTTTCACACTGTATTATATATAATATATAATTGTTTTCTATAGTTTTTTTTTAAATCAGTGTTGGAAGTTTCAAGTTTATTAAGTACATGTTTAATAGAATCCACAGAATAATGTCAGGGAGGAAATTAGTAGAGTGCATAAAAAATAGTCTTCAACTTTCTCCTCTACAAATATAACTTTTTATATGAAGCAATGCAATAGTATGATTTTAGATTAGGAAATGCTTTAATAAGGTCCCACACAAAGACAGTAATGTAAGTAAATCCCTTTTAATACAAGAACAAGCCACTATTTATTAAAATAATATTCAGCCAAAGGATTCATTCAAGGACAACTTAAAGATCTACTTAAATCCTTAGCAAACAAAGGACTAAACTTCACAGGAGGATAGCATGAAATTGTAATACTGTTGGTATCCCATACTTTAGTTTGGAGTATCAGAAAACTGAAGTATCAGGGAGTAACCTAATCAAAAGCCACTCCTGCAAATGATTTGGCATTCTGTGCAGCTCTTACTTGATGTGGTAGCACCATCCTTATATCTCCAGATTACTTCTCAATTAGGCTTGTACTTCTCAGCCCGTTCTTACTACTACCCAAGGAAGTCCCCTGAGGAAATGGGGAGGTAGGGGATATCTTGCTTAGAGCTTCCTTTAAAACGATTGCTAGCTCTGGCAAAGTTTTTAAGCCACTGGCTTACAAGCAACATTTGAATGTCAGTACTTAACCTTGAAACAGAAGTCTGAGTTAAGAGTTGCAAACTGTTGATTAAGCAATCTATATAGCCATACATTAATCACTGAGTTTGGGAGAATAGATCTTGCACAAGGACAAAAGTGTAGGGTGGGGGTGTCAAACTGCCGGCCCGCAGGCCGGATGCGTCATGACGAAACCACACCCACCCCATTGCCAGCAATGGAAAAGTCACGATATGTCGCGACACGTCACGTGACGTTGCGAGTTTGACACTCCTGGTGTAGGGCATCCATTTATTTACCTTACAAGCACTGGCATCTATAATGCACTAACTATAGTTTTTTTTCTTTCCTATAGGTATAACCATGTAGTTCTACTTACCATGGCCAGCTTTACCTGGGATTGTTAAAATATGTTTCATGCTAACTTCCTAATAATAAAAGCTTCATGAATTAAAAACAGAAGATACAAATTTTTAAATTGGTCATATATGAGATTTAAAATCTGCTACTACAAGGTTTTCACAAGTACATTCCTTTCAAAAAAGTTTAATTTTTCATTGAACTATTGAGATTACGCAAATAAATTTATTTCATCGCACCAGATATGATAAGATCTCACATTTAGAGTTGGGTGTGCACATATTACATAATCCATCATCTCTCAGCCTAATTTCAATAATGAGAGTACAGTGAAAACACCAGTCCATAATGCTGTGAGAGCAGAAATAACCAAAGCTTAATATATTACATACAAATCTAATTGCTTATAAAAATGATATATTTTTGAACCCAATCAATATTATTAGGTATTATGGGGAATCACCAATGTTAATATGTAGAAGTTCTGCACTAATTCATATCTTTGATATTGCTTATTAATGGAGTGCAATATTCTAATGAGGAAGTAGCTAGTTATCAAGGAAATTTGTTTTATATAACTTGCCAATACACATAGCGCCAAACTACAGAATAAAATAAATCTTCATGTAATTAAAATCAGTTTTAATACAAGTGCTGTAAGTAGTCATGCCAAATGTTTGATATCTTGAGGATTACTTTGCATGGAAATTGATCTATTCAAAACTGAGAAGTTAACACCTTACCCCTCACCCCAGGAAATTTACATCTTTACCAAATATTCCATTCTCACAACCTGTTTCTTCTACACACCTCTTCTTAACTTGTTTTCTTTGTCAAGGAGAGTCTGCCTTAAACTCAAAGAAGCATCTTCAAATTTGGGATTTAGCTCTAACACCTTCCTGAAATCCTTCAAGGCCTCATCAAAGAATCCTGCATATGAAAGGGAAACAAGGGATGATTTTATGTTATTTTATATATAAAAAGAGTAAAACAAACTGTATTATTACATTATTCAGGCTAACACATTTTAGATTTACTAAGAAGTAGGCCCAATTGAGCAGAGCACAATTTCTGATTAAACATAGCAATGAACTAAGTCCTAATTTTTCGGTCTCCAGCAGTTTTCCTGAAAAGTGGATCAGATTATTGAAAGAGCAAAGCACAAAGGTGTGTATGCTTTTCTAACACTTAAAAGAACTGTGAAATCTATATTTCACATTTCTTTTAACATAGATTATTATCTTAATCTCTTCATGACTGTGCATGCTTGGAAGAGGTTTTATATGTGCAAGTCAAAGAATAAACAGATAAAAATTCTTATAGACATCTTTTATTTTTCTAACATAGTAGCATTTTTTATTTCCAAAGCAATATTTAACTGCTCACTAACTTGTATGCAACTTTCCTGTAATACAAACAACTAAACAATTTCTTTGCTCATCATGAACTTGTTTTCTAAGCAACAGGTCCTCTAGCACCTCTAAAATCTAAGGAGATTCCATGATGACATGGAATGAATATGAAATAAGAATTTTAGGGTTAGGCTAATAACCCAACATTGCAATTTCCATATAATATTGTACTTATGAAAGAGAAGGAAGTAAATAATGTTAATCATGATTGCAGTATAATAGTATTAAATCTTTCCATTAGGAAATTTCTACCCATTTATTTTTAAATTTATTGCTATAATCTCTCATCAGAGGAATAAATATTTACTTTGCAAACATTCTTTTAGATCTTGGGCTTTTATGTTTTGGGATGAAAAACAATACATTAAATTTATGTATTTCAATAAAGCATCTCAAAAATAGGGGGCGCATCCCCTCTTTTTTATGATGCTATGGCAAGTTTTGCTACTTACTGTACTATATTCTGTGGAACTCTGATACTTAAAGAAAGGGCAGGTAATGGCAACAGGATTTCTAAAAGGATGGATTATTCAATACTCTGAATGTACTTTCAGAGAGCAGGAGTTGGTCAGTATCAATGTGCATTCACACAAGTCAAACATTAAGCTTGAAGACGATGGATATCTACAGTACTATAGATCACGTTCAGTTATTAACCTATACTATGATTAAAATCATCTAGAGAATACCAACAACAGTATCACTATTTGCAAATTATTATCATGGACTATGGACAGATGAACCTCCTTCTTTTGAAAGGTTGCTCTCCCTGCCCCAATAATTAGGCACTCCTGAACACCTGTATTTTCACCTAGGGCCAGGCCTTTCCAGTATGAATGTAGGCCTTTC
Organism: Azemiops feae; assembly: GCA_023970755.1. Classification (NCBI taxonomy): domain Eukaryota; kingdom Metazoa; phylum Chordata; class Lepidosauria; order Squamata; family Viperidae; genus Azemiops; species Azemiops feae. The sequence continues at coordinate 4,375,744 of JALGBA010000003.1, forward strand.
CATCAACTTTTAAGGTACATGTTTTTGTTAATGGTTTTAACTTAAAAGTTTTTGATATTTTTATGTATATTACAAACTCTGAGATATTTTGTGGGAAGCATTATCTAAATGTTTTAATATATATATAGTAAATAAAACACTTATACAATTTCTCAAGAACTTCCCAGTAATCTTAATATGGATCTCTCTCTCAAAAAAAAAAAGAAATAGGTTTCCTGAAAGGAATACATTTACAAAGCTCTATTAAAGAGAAAATAGTCAAAGCAATTACAAAACAATTATAATGATTATAAATATTGAAGAAAAGGGTATGTACATACCTAGCCTATATAATATTAATCCTCTGTTATAATAAGGGATTTCAAAATCTGGTTGTGCTTGTATAGCTGACGTATAATCATCCATAGCTTCATAGAATTCAACTCTGAAGTATTTAATTTGTCCTCTGTTGTTAAGTGCTGTTGCCAGATCATGGCAAAGATGTTTGCTTAAAGGAAAAAGAAAAAAGATTATTATATTGGTAGTCCTTGACCTACAGTACAACCATTTGTTTAGTGACTGTACAAAGTCACTAAAACATATAAGGAACGGTTGCTGGAATTGGGTATGTCTAGTCTAATGAAGAGAAGGACGAGGGGGGACATGATAGCAGTGTTCCAATATCTCAGGGGCTGCCACAAAGAAGAGGGAGTGAAGCTATTCTCCAAAGTGCCTGAAGGCAGGACAAGAAGCAACAGATGGAAACTAATCAAGGAGAGAAGCAACCTAGAACTAAGGAGAAACTTCCTGACAGTTAGAACAATTAACCAGTGGAACAATCTGCATCCAGAAGCGGTGAATGCTCCAACACTGGAAGTTTTTAAGAAGAGACTGGACAGCCATTTGTCCGAAATGGTATAGGGTTTCCTGCCTGAGCAGGGGGTTGGACTAGATGACCTCCAAGATCCCTTCCAACTTTATTATTATTACTACAGAACTAAAAAAAATGACTTTTAACTGTTTTTCACATGACCATTGCAGCATCCCGAGTCAGGTGATCAAAACTTGGACACTTGGAACTGGCACATATTTATGACAGTTGCAGTGTCCCAGGGTCATATGATCATCTTTTGCGACCATCTGACAAGCAAAGTCTATGGGGAATTTACTAACTTAGCAACTGCAGTGATTCACTTAATTGTGGCAAGAAAGATTGTAAAATGGAGCAAAACTCACTTAACAATTGTCTTGCTTAGCAACAGAAATTTTGGGTTCAATTGTGATCTTAAGTCAATGACTACCTGTAATTTCTTCATTTACATTTTTTTTTCATTACCATAATAAGCATAGTATAATATGGAATGCTCCTTGAGATAAAATCAAATAATTTCTCAGGGACAGCTCAGTACAATTCATGCAACTTAATAGGATTTGGGTTTGCAAAGTGGCCTCTAAATTCAAAATCCTAGGTTGTACAGAATAATATGAGCATGCTTGGGATAAAACTGAGCTTTGGTTGTGTGTATGGCATCCTAGCCAAAAAGTGCAAATATTAACAGATATCGTTCCCTAACATTAGAATGCCGCATATAGCACAATACAGTCATCACCATTACCACTACTCTTTATCCTACCAAAAAGCTTTGTATGAAAGTGATAGTGCAATGGTTAGAATACAGTATTGTAGGCTAACTCTGCTGACTGCCAGCAGTTTGATTCTCACCGGCTCAAGGTTGACTCAGCCTTCCATCCTTCCCAAGTTGGTAAAATGAGGACCCAGATATGCTGACTCTATAAACCGCTTAAGAGAAGGCTGTGAAGCACTATGAGGGGGTATATAAGTCTAAATGCTATTGCATTTGCAATTAAAGTTAACACTCAAGAAAGAACATTTTGTTACTCTGAAAAGATACTGTACTACCATAGGATTCCTCATTTGGGATAACCTACACTCACAGGCTAGCCTTCTACAATTCTTCAGGCAGCGAGGCGGCCATGGGGAGGCCTGGGGGACAGAGGCTGGTAAAATGCTGTAAAGCATGGATGTCCAACCTTTTGGCTTGCTTGGGCCACACTGAGTGAAGAGGAATCGTCTTGGGCTGCATATAAAACATATAATATAGTTCCATAATATAAAATCCCTTAATGTTAAAAGTTTACAATCTTGTGTGGCCACATTACTAGCTGGCCAAGGCCACAAGCAGCCCAAGGATTGGACACACCTGTTGTAAAGCATTACATTGAGCACCTGGTTGCTGTTTGGTTCTGCCCCCCCCCCCCAATCTCTATCCATCTCCACTAATTGAGGATTCCCCTTTCAGAATACAGAAGCTCATACATCTTCATCTTTTAATATATTGCTGTTTCGCTTTCTCAGCTGTTTTATAAAGGCCCCTGCCGTTCTGGCAAAAGGATCAGGGCTCCAATTATCCTACTTCAGACCCAGCTCTCTGGAAAAGGCTCCAATGCTGGGAAAGATGGAAGGGAAGTGAAGAAGAGGAACCACCAACAAGCTGGATGGACTCAATTATTTCACTCAACGCCGAGTGCACCGTTGGCAGACCCGAAAGAACAGGTCAGGCAATAGATCGCCCCGGAGAAGATCTATCTGTGTGGTCGCTGGGAGTCGAGAACGACTCGAGGGCATATAATCAACCAATCACTCTGACAAGCAATAGAGCTCAAAGCAACTCGGCAAGAACCCCACCGCCGCGATGGGCTCAGACTGGAAGGAGGGTGAAGGTTCGTTCTCCGAGCTTGTAGGTTGGTTCCCGAAACGTCTCTACCAGGCTAGGTAACATCTTCAGCGGAGTTTAGGGCGCCGTAAACTCCGCTGAAGATGTTACCTAGCCTGGTAACGAAACGTTTCGGAAACCAATCCACAAGCTCGGAGAACGAGCCTTCACCCCCATCCTACACCCGAGCTACAGATATTCGCCACTATTACAGATTGGGATCCGCGTCGTATCCCTGCACGGAATCACCTCACGTCGGAGCATGCGCAGTGATGAATGTATTGGCTGTAGAGCTCCTCCGCCCTCTCGTGCTGCAGCCCTCGGAAGTGCTCGTGGGCTGCAGCTAGCAAGTCCGCGGCGGTTTCGATCCTCGTGTCTCCAGCCATGCTTGTTCCTAGACGGCGACCGGGAAGCGCGGCGAGCCCTCCTCAGCTGCCCGTCCTGCGCCTCCGCTTCCGTCACCGGGCAAATCTAAAGCGAGACTAGAGACATCAGAGCCTCCCACTACTTGCTTGGGCAGTCCTGCCTACCGTAAGGACGACACGTGACGCCCGCAAGCTCCGGTTGATAGATTTATTCAGAGGAAAGGTCCTCGGAGGTTTTCAGACGAGCCGGGTCGGGCTGGAAGCTGGAAAAGGCGGGTGCCTCCGCCCAGGCACGAGGCGCCTTGAGAGCAGCCACTTAGATACATCTGGGCCATTTGTGCGTGGAGGAAAACCGAACCAATAACGGGCTGCCGTGATTTGAGGAGAAAAGGAACAGATTGGCTATGCGAATAGATTTTTTTAAATTAATATGATTAGAGGCCTTCATTCTAGTCAGTTTGCAGATTAAGGGTGACTTGTGGTATGCCTAGGTTGGAGAAAGGCTAGCGACTTTTTAAAAGATTGAGTCCAAAAGTTCTTGACCGCCGCCCGTATTCCTGAAAAGAAATTGGGAATGACTGGTTTGCCAGGAAAGGGTTAATCATCCTGCTTGTGATGGATACCATGTTCACGCAAGATGCTTAACTCCGAGTTTACAAACGTATGTTGTAACATGCAAAAATCCGTTGTTTTATTTGCGTTGATACTATGTAAACAAAAAAAATACCTTCAGCAGACTGTTGTTAAAAGGGTGTTTCCATTTAAAGTATAATAAAAGAATAATTCATTATTAAAATTATTACATTAAAATATTAATATGAGAACCAGTTTGATTCAATCATTAAGGTGCTGACCTGGGGACCAGAAGACTGACTTCTAGTCCCCTCTTAAAGTAGGAAAGCTGGCTGGGTGATTTCAGACCAGTCTCTCTCAGCCTAACCCACTTCACAGGCTTGTTGTGGGGAAAAGAGGAGGAGCAAGGTGTATAGGTAGTCCTCAACTTACAACAGGTGGTTTAATGACCGTTCAAAGTTACAACGGCACTTAAAAGTGACGACAGTTTTTCACCGTTACGACTTTTGCAGCATACCCATGATCAGGGGATCAAAATTCGGACGCCTGGCATTGGTTTATATTTATGACCGTTGCAGTGTCCCAAGGTCATGTGATCACCTTTTGCGACTTTCTGATAAGCAAAGTCAAGTGGGGAAGCCAGATTCACTTAACAACCGGGTTACTAACTTAACTGCAGTGATTCACTTCACAACTGCAGTAAGAAAGTTCATAAAATCGGGCAAAACTTAATTTAACAAATGTCTCAGCAACAGAAATTTTGGGCTCAATTACCATAAGTCGAGGACTACCTGTATTATGTATGTTCACTGCCTTGAGTTAATTATAAAGCAGCGTATGTGACATAAAATCAAATAATGGATAAAATGCAAAGAACTTTTTAATATTAGTATAAAAAGCACAAATTTCAATATTCCATGATTTCTGAATTATACATAGGGACACAGACACACACAGTTTTTCTTGAGTAATTCAATTCCTGGTGACTTCCTGGACACAGCCTTGCAGATTTTTTGGCAGCTAACAATAAAAAATGAAATTACTTTATACAGGTAGTCCTCAACTTATGACAATTTGATAAAAAAATTCTGTTGTTAAGTACTTTGTTAAGTGAGTTTTGCCCTATTTTACCTTTCTTGCTACAGTTGTTAAGTGAATCACTGCAGTTGATGAGTTAGTAAACTGGTTGTTAAATGAATCTGGCTTCCCCATTGACTTTGTCAGGTCACAAAAGGTGATCACATGACCTTGGGACACAGCAACAGTCATAAATATGAACCAGTTGCCAAGCATCTGAATTTTGATCATATGATCATGGGGATGCTGCAAAGGTAACTGAAAAATGGTCATAAGTCACATTTTTCAGTGCTGTTGTAACTTTGAATAATCATTAAACGAATTATTGTAAGTCAAGGACTATCTGTACTGCATTATAGTACATCAATGTACCATTTATGTGTTTGGCAACCTGACTGCATTTGCACTGTATCCCATAGACACGTCATTACTGACTTCTAACAAGCAAAGTCAGTGGGAAAGCCAGCAGGTCACAAATGACAATCGTGACCATGAGACACTGCACGGGATTCCCCTAACAATGGTTACTGGGTTGCTGCAACTGCTGTCAGAAATCAGTGTGGTCACGCGACATTGTGGCACTTAGTGACATTCTAGCCCAGGGGTAGGCAACCTTGGCTCTTTTATGACTTGTGGACTTCAACTCCCAGAATTCCTGAGCCAGTCCATGAGTCATAAAAGAGCCACGATTGCCTACCTCTGTTCTAGCCGGTCCCAATTACCACTGTTAAGCGAGGATTGCTTATACAAAGATATGTGAAACCCAGGGAGACTGTTATTTTGTCAAAAAAACACAAAATGCTCTCTATCTGCTGTCCTGGGTCTGGAAAATAAATCAAAGGTTATTAGCTGCTGAGCATAGGTTCCCAAGAACCATTGGTCCAATATTTATGCTTAAGTACTGAAAACAATTGTATTGAAGCGATATTATTGTGTCATGACAAAACCTGGGGCTATGTCATATCATATATACAGGTATTCCTCAAATTACAACAATTGAGCTCAGAATTTCTGTTGCTAAGTGAGACAAGTAAATTTTCCCCATTTTATGCCTTTCTTGACATAGTTGTTAAGTGAATCACTGCAGTTGTTAAATTGGTAACATGGTTGTTAAGTGAATCTGGCTTCCCTATTGACTTTGCTTGTGAGGAGGTCGCAAAAGGGGATCTCTTGATCCTAGGACACAGCAACTGTCATAAATATGAACCAGTTGCCAAGCATCCAAATTTTGATCACGTGACCATGGGGTGCTGCATTGGTCATGTGAAAAACGGTCATAAGTCACTTTTTTCAGTGCCACTTTCAACGGTCACTAAATGAATGTTGTTAAGTCAAGGGCTACCTGTATGTCAAAGACTCAGATAGGTGATACAGGAATTGCATATAAGAGAGTGAATTCGAATTTTTAATTGTGGTTATTATCCCCAAAATATATTATTTCATAGCATGCCATGATGACTTTGGAAATGATTGTATTTGATATATAATGTAGATAAAAACCAGTTTTTGTGAAAGGAAGTGGTTTTTAAATTCTGAAATCATGTATACCAAGACTAACCAAGTCTTACCAAACTGTATTTGTTAATGAATTCAAATTTCCATTTTTATAGGAATTGAGAAAACCCTGTTTTGATGTCCATTACTTCCTTTGTCTTAGTAAACGTCCAAGCAGTACAGATGTTTTGCTCAGTGTGTCAGTATGGGCCAGTACATCTTTATTCTTGGACTTCAGAACTATGGAAAATAACAGAAGTAGTAGTTCATGTTTTCCTGGGCTTATAGATTCATCACTAAGCATCAGTGATATGTTTTTCTACAAATATGTCTGACATTTCCCTTACCCTCTTGTCAACAAGATTTTGTTTAAAATTCCTAATATTACACAATGGTTTTTCTTTATTACTAGCCTTCATTTTTGTACAACATAAGGTCCTATACAAAATGCTCTCACCTCCTAATTTTCCCAGAACTCCTCTGTGAGGTAGGTAAATGGCCCCAAATCACCCAGCTGGCTTCAACTGATAAAAAAAGATAATTGTCATTTAACTTACAGAAGATTTATACCTGTACCACAAACAACAACTTTTTGCATTAAAAGCTGAAGCACCCCAACTATATCCTTAAAATCCTATGTACTAATTCTTAATAACAATCCAACCAAATTCATGATTTCAAGTAAGTAAATACTGAATTACTAAAGTTAGAGCCATCTCTAGATTATCCTCCTGGTGACAATGACCTCTTGTTACAAATATATTGTATCATAGAACCACAGGGTTGGAATGGATCTCGGAGGTCTTCTAAAGTATCTACCCATTCTCAAACCATCCTGGACAAATAATTGTCCAGTCTTTTCTTGAAAACCTTAATACAACATTAATAATGTAAGAGCAATTCCTTGTTTAATATTTTCTGAGAATAGTTTTTCCTTAGCAACTTATTGCTTCAACATTTGATAGGTATTTAGTCTGTTTTAATTTGTTATCTTCTTATCCTATCCTTAAAGTGCCACCATCATTGTTAATGTTACTGCAGTTTAATTAAACTGAAATTGCGGGAAGAGGAAAAAAGAAAGGTCAGTTCACTAAGTTTTATAATTGTATTTCAGGTCTTGACTGAACTCTTATTTCATAAAAGTAATTAACCCAGGTGATTATAGTATATACCATAAACAATCCCTCAAATTATTTTCTTAAAGATTTATTAAAGCATCTTTTATAAACAAAGATGAAAATACATACAGATTTGAAGCAAACGACAAAAGTAGTGTCCTTTTCTGGCATTCATACCATATAACAAAAAATGTCAAACTATTAATTCCAACTTCCAAAATATTGTTTCAAGGCATAGGGATAACACAGTAAAAACTAACATAACACAAAAAGTTTCAGGTAAATACATATATGCAATAGTGCACCACACAGGAACTAATTTTCCCACACTAAAAAAGAAAGAAAAAAAATCTTGCTATTGATATGATTGTTCTTCAGAACTAATCTATACTTGCAAGATGCTTGATTTTCTAAATGTGTAATATCCAGAATTTCTTAACTTAATAAACATGTTTCTTGAAGCAAAACAAAATTACAAATCCATAGAATTGGAGTTGTATGCAGAAGCAGAAATTGAAAAATAAAGCCCCACAGCAAGAATTACTTAAGAGATTTAAGAAGATCAATAAAATTAAAGCTAGCAAGAGGGAGAAAAATCACTCCCTTATGAATTTTGTTTAGTGAGATTATATCAAATGCCTCTTAACCTCATATGGTTGCTCCTAAAACCCTGAATATTTAAGCAATCTTACAATATAAAAAATGAAGATATACAGTTATTTTGCTAGAAATTTGGCTGCTTCAGGCAGGAATGTAAGGAGGTGGCGGGTCCTTTTCTGGCATTTTCACTGCCATTTCATAAGATGGCAAAACATACTGTAAGAGAAAAAACAGATTATTAGTTATTTTATTGATTGACCCAATATACTATTAACTAAAATATTTGTAATAGTAATAAACCATTTTCATGGTATCTCATAAAAAGTTTCAGTAACAGTCTTTTCTCAGCGGCAAATTGCCTCCAGAAATTAAATTAAAACTAATATTAAACTACTGAATGAATTGCTTTGTTATTCCAAATCGGAATATGTATACGCAGTATGAGTTAGAACCCAAGTGGTTTCTATTGCCAACAACGGTCTTGTTTGAGTAGTGGTAAGCACAGATTACATTTGAAATAGCTCTCAAACTGTGCAGAATTGAAAGAACTTCATATCATTGGTGAATTTCAAATAAATGCATTGCTCTGGAGTATATGTGTATTTCAATTGCACTTCTAAACATTTTCTTTTTTAAAGAGATGCCTTGATGTCTATCTCTTGTAGCAAATGTAGCTTCCTCGCCAGTTAACAAGCTCAAACATTCACAGCATACACTCCCTCTATGCTGATTACAGGCTTAGACAGAACACGTATGCCCTTGAGTGAGATATGCCTCTGCGTCACATGCAGAGCAGCCTTCCTCTGCTGAAGATATAGAAAAACGATGGTCATTTTAAAAGCATGGGAAACTCTGGAGAAGGGGGGGGGGGGAAAGACTGAGGAAGGGACAGGTGCTTCCATCTCTCCAAGAGCTTCTGAGGAAAGCAATTCAGGAGCTCCCAAGAAGCAGGAGCAACCCAGGAATCTTGAAGCAGAAAACTTTTTTTTTCTTCAGGAAATCTTCAGTTTCATTAAAAATAAAGATTTATCCAGAAATTTGCATAAGTTTCCCAATTCATTTTTATTGTTACCCAACCCTTAATATTATTTTCTTTGGGGGAAAAAAAACCCTTATAACTGAATCTGTAATTACAGCTTTTTATCCATTTGAAAATCACATTTAATATCAATTTGAAATATCTATCCAGTATCATTTTTACCAGACTTGCAAAGGACAAGCCATTTTGTAGCATACTTCTGACACTTTGTGATTTGCCTAGATCACTTTTTTTTTTTGGTATGGTTCTCTCAAAAAGCTTTTTTGCAGCACTGAACTGCTCTAGAATTTATTCTCTTTTTTTCTACTTAAAGGTTTTAAAATGATCTTTATATTTCATCTTTCTTTATTTTAAACTAAAGTTTTTGTTTATTTGCAGCAAGATTGGTCTATCTCCCAAGGAGGGAAGGAAAGACTGATTCTTCTGGTCACGCAGAGGCTAAGCTATATAACTAGAAATACAGATGATTGAAATTACTACACTTTTTGAACTTTTTTTTATCATCAGAACATGCGAGTATCCTCTCTCACAGACATATTGATGACATCCTCATTAGCAGTGAGGATGTCAGATGAGGAAGACAGACAATGGCAGTGCAAACCACCAAGCTGCTTCCCCACCAAGCAGGAGACCAAGATGTGAAGATTCACAGCAATTCTGGGAGATGTGGCTTGAGACCTTTTAACCTGCCATCTTACAGGCTGAGCCATTCTACTAAATTTGAATTAATAATCCTGTTCTGGTTAATTGTATGTAAAGCTCTAAATAGAGGGCAGATGCTAAATTACTGAGCCTGATTAGGACTTGGATGGAAGACAACTAGGAAATACTTAGGATACAGATAAAAAAACCCAGACAATTGTAAACCACCTTTATATGTCCAATAAAATATGTCAAAGTCACCCAAGATTGAAATTCCAACTGAGGAAGTCTGGGTTAAAATATCCAACTGGTAGCTTTAATGGATAAATTTGCATTTATCCATTCAAGGATAATTGCATAATTGCATAAAATGGATAAATGTATTTATTTATTTATTCAACTTGTATGATTGCCCGTCTCATCTACGCAACTCTTTGAGTGTGTATTAGAAATGAATGTATATTAAAGTGTATATTAGAAATGAATATTAGAAATGAAGCCGGTTCAGATGAAATACATATCCATAATCATAGTCCTAGTGATTAAAATTAGAAATTAGCTTAGTTTAATTTCATAAATCATTTACCTGTGGGGGTGCTTCAAATGCTGGATAGACAGCTATTTCAGGCACATTTCTATTGCAAATATATTTATAACAGTTCCAGACACAATTAATTAGATAGGCCTGCAAGGGGAAAAAAATAACACCATCTGAACATACCATAAGAGCAGAAGAATTGTCAATTACAGCATCTTCAGAGGCACAAAATATATAACTATTTGACAATATAAACTTTTTCTACTCTATTCAAATCAGTGCCATTGCTCTCTAATAAACTAAGCCAGGGTCCCCAACCCCCAGTCCATGGACCGGTACTGGGCTGTGGCACGCCAGCAACCGGTCCGCACAAACAAGCAAAGCTCCATCCGTGGGTTGCAGGCAGCACACAAAACCACACCCCTCCAGTCCATGGAACTCTCCATGGAACCGGTCCCTGGTGCCCAAATGGTTGGGGACCTCTGAACTAAGCCATCTACAGCTATAACTACAGCACCACCTTAAATTGGTAGCAGTTCAAGATCCTCCAAATACATCAGAAAATATCTTAATACCTTCAGTTTAGCTGAAAAAAATGCCACCATTGGCAAAATGTTTATGCGAAAGACAAAACAGTGGATATAAATAAAAGAAATATGTGAAAGAGTGAACAGAAACATTTAACCAATCATAACTGAACTCACAGTAGAGTTAAAGAACTACAGGGAAGAGAACTAAACAACCACTCCAACAAATTAACAGGAAGGATAGCCAAGAAACTCAAAATCATATGCTTTAATTTTAATTACTAAGACATGGATAAGAAATTCATATCCCTTAAAAGAGGTTCAATTTAAAGCATCCAAAAACTGACCTTTAAAATAATGATCCAAACAAAGAACAATAGGACAAAGAACAGAAGACAGCTTGAATCAAGAGCAAGGAGGTCATCTTTGTACGGGAATTCTGGCTAGAAAAAGAAACAGTAATAAAGTATTACAAACAGATATCACTATCAGGTTCTTTGATATCCAGAAAAACCTGTGAAAATTACTCCAAAACAAAAGACACTGACTGTTTTGTGTTTTTTTAAAAACGCTATTTTGTTGTGAAGCAAAGCAGATGCAGGCAGAGGAACATTTTTGCACACTATCATTACAGCTTGAAACTGTTACAAGAATTCCTTATCTTTAAACCACAGGAGGCAGATTTAACTGAGGTCACAGAGCTCAATATGGCATAACTTCCTCTGGAAAGAAGTAGCACTGAAGCAGAGGCCATGAACTATATGTGAGGATCCAAAAAATGTTTGTTCCAGTTAAAGAAACTGATATTTATCTCAGATTTCAAGACACAATTTATATAGACAGAGATATTCTTAAAAGTTTCAATTATGCAGCAGAAGTGCCTCTTCAACGGCAAGATCCTCTATTTTAAAGGCCTCATATTTCCCAGAAATCTCAGGCATACCAGTAGAACATTCCATGGCTGCATATCTACCATAATTGGTATTTCTGCCAGGAATAGATGTCACCTGCATCTAGAGAAAAACTTTCTCTGGAGGTCTCTACTCTCCCAATGAGTGCAGACTGGGTCTGCCATCTCTGCCAGCCTGGAGTTAGGACAACTAATTCTCCCGGCCAGTTTCAAAGAGAAGAAATTCTAAAAATGTAAGATGTAGTGGGATTAAGAGCTAACTAAGAATGCCATATATCCTTTATCTCATCCAGTTCATGTGATCTTGTTAAGCTTATGAATTGTGCATAACTCACTACAATGCCTATCACTCGATTAAGATTATTGTCATGGACACTTACTAGTTGATCCAGGTACTCTCTTATTCTTGGCAAATAAGTCAGAGAACTTATAGCCATGAGACAGCCGAGAACAAAGTCAAAGAGTTGGTAACAAAAGAATGGTATCAGCCAACTGACACGATGCTAAAAATGCAAAACGAGAATCACGTGTTACTCTTGGAAGAGGAAAACCAATAATGAGAAATTAGAATCATTCAAGTAAAACTTACAGTAATTGCTCCATACACCAACATAGCACTGATTGTAAACATGAGGAGCGAGATGGCAAAGAGAACGCAGGCATTTTCTGGTGGTGGGGAAAATATTAAAAATTCCTTTAGCAATAAAAGCAAATTAAAACAAACCATCTGCATTGCATGCTAGCGGAATGCAATGATACATCTAATTCAGCAATTAAATTAACTAGAATAAGAATTAGCGATTGTAAGGATTTGGTGCACTGGTTAGTATTGGGATGTCGTTAAAAAAACCTGAATTTTGCTGCAATGGCCTTTACTTCAGGGACCTGTCATAACTACCATTCATTCAGTGCCACCATAACTTCATAAAGTCATTGAACAAATAGTCATTAAGTGAGGACCATCTGTATCTCTCAGTTGTACAGGCAGGAGTTGGTATTATAAAAATTATTTAAATTTTTGCATTGTTATCAGGCATTGGAAATGACCCTTTCTACTACCAAGCAATGGTTCAATGACAAACTCAAATTATGGTTTTCCCAGTAAGCCAAACCACAACCAAGATGTTTCATTTCTATTTATGTACCTCACAAATGTAAAAATTGCTGGGCTATTTTAAGTACTTTTCCTAATACATATATCTTGAAATAGTCAAATGTTACTCCTTTAAAACGTATACCTACCAGCAACCCTCTCAGAGGAATAATAGTTTCCAATAACCTCATACTGGATATCTACAGATGACACAGTATTGGGATGAGTCACTTCAACTGTCAGTAAAATACCCATCAACAAATTCACCACCTGCAAGATATATATATATATATACATATAAATCCTTTATATTTATTTATAAATAAAACAAACTATTGTTAGTTTAAGACAGTTCAATGTTTAAGTTAAAATAGTTCAGAATTCCAGCCTGCATATTTCCTTTTATAGCATAGTTCAAGCTTTAAGATTCTGTTGATTGCAAGAATAGTTGTAAACGTGCATTGTCAAATGATGCATTTACTAACTTTTCTATACATACACAGAGACTGCAGTACAGAGCACAGAGGCTCTTTTTCAGAGACCACAGTAAACCTAGCCTTTGCTGAAGATGGAAAAATAACCTTATTCCTTCGTGGATTTGCTTATTCAAAGAAGAGGGAGGGAGGGAGGGAGGGAGGGAGGGAGGGAGGGAAGGAAGGAAGGAAGGAAGGAAGGAAGGAAGGAAGGAAGGAAGGAAGGAAGGAAGGAAGGAAGGAAGGAAGGAAGGAAGGAAGGAAAGGCTAAGGCAATATCAACTCAGAGCCTGTTTGGTGCAGCAGTTAAGGGATCAGGGTAGAAGGGGCGTTGTCTTACCTGAACGCCTTTTCTCAGTGTGATGAATGGAGAATCCACCAATGGGTTAACTTGGACCTCCTGCCCACGTAGACCAAATCAATCAAAGCTGCCACGCCCGTCAGGCTGAGGGCACGCCCCCAGTTTCGAGAAAGGGCGAAGCTAATGACTGTACGACGTGATGGCTCCCAGACCCTAAACGCTGGACCTGACTGCGCATAAGGGATGGGTGTGGATTCTCCATTCATCACGCTGAGAAAAGGCGTTCAGGTAAGACAACGCCCCTTCTCCAGCGTGAAGAATGGAGAATCCACCAATGGGACTTACCAAAGCCCTTCTGTCCCTACGGGAGGGAAGCAGACTGGGCCAGTGTCCCTGCCGCCGCCACCACCTGTTGCAGCACTCTGCGGCCAAAAGAGGCCTCCGAGGCAAACTTATCAAGTCTATAATGGCGCACAAAAGGGGAAGGCGAGGACCACGTCGCCGCCCTGCAAATGTCATCAATGCTGGCCTGAGTAGCCCATGCTGCAGAGGTAGCAGCACTACGAGTGGAATGGGCCGTCAAATGACCTGGAACTGCTAAGGAGGAAGCCTGATACGCCTCGGAAATACAGGCTCTAATCCACCTGCCAATGGTAGAAGAGGAAACCTTCTTACCTTTGGAGGTCTGATGGAAGGAGACAAAAAGGGCTTCAGACCTGCGAAAAGATTCTGTTCGTTTAATGTAACAGCGTAATGCCCTGCGAACATCGAGTGTGCCATTGCCGTTCCAATGTATGAGACGGATTGGGGCAAAAATTCGGTAACACGATCTCCTGTGCCCTGTGAAACATGGTGTTAACCTTAGGAACGAACAAGGGGTCCAGACGCAGGACCACTCTGTCCGTGTGAAAAACACACAAGTCCTCTCTGACAGAAAGAGCTGCCAATTCCGAGATACGCCTAGCCGAGGTAACTGCAACCAAGAAAGCCACCTTGAGAGACAAGGACCTGAAGTTGCAGCTCCTAATAGGTTCGAAGGGTGACTGAGTAAGGGCCTGCAGGACCCGGGGCAACTCCCAAGTGGGATAACCATGTACTACTGGTGGTTTACTGTTGGTGACCCCTTTGATAAAGGATCGTACCATGGGGTGATGGGCCAGCGGCTCCGAATTGTCACAGGAAAGCACCGTGGCTAGAGCCGCGACCTGTCGGCGTATAGTGTTGGGTGCCAAGCCCTTATTAACACCCTCCAATAGATAGTCTAAGAGCTGTGGAATAGTCACCTCTGAGAGAGCTAAGTGATTGCTGTCGCACCAACGGCAGAAATTTCTCCATGTGGAGTCATAAATGCGATTGGTCGCCGGTCTCCGGGAGGCTTGAATCATGGAAATCACTCCCGAGGAATAGGAATCTTGGGTCAAGGCCCAGCGTTCAAGTGCCAGGTGGCTAACTGAAGCCACTGAGGCTCCGGGTGTTGTATGACTCCCTGCACTAGCCGTATCCGATCTGGAGGAATCCTCCACGGAGGAACCATAGAGAGGCTCATGAGGTCGGCAAACCACGGTCGCCTCGGCCAGTGCGGGGCAATGAATATGACCTCTGCCTGTTCCTGCAGTATCTTCCTGATAACTGCTGGGATCAGAGGGAGAGGTGGGAAAGCATACAGTAGTCCCCCTGGCCAAGGGCTGCGAAGAGCGTCCGCCCTCTCCACCCCCGGAGAGGGGAACCTGGAAAAGAATCTTTGAAGTTGGGAGTTCGCCGGAGAGGCGAATAAGTCCAGGACCGGCAACCCGAACCTCTCCGATATCTCCCTGAAGAGATCCGGATGTAGACTCCATTCTGAATGGTCTACTGTCGTCCGGCTTAAGTAATCCGCCTGATGATTTGCCTCCCCCGAGATGTGTTCGGCTTTCAGGGAGAGGAGATTGTTTTCTGCCCAGGAACCCAATAACATGGCCTCGGCCATGAGAGACCGGGATCGGGTACCGCCTTGACGGATCACATGGGCCTTTGCCGCCACGTTGTCCGTCAGGACCAGCACGTGTTGCCCCACAATCTGGTTGCAGAAGTGGCGAAGGGCCAGACGAATGGCTCTCAGTTCCAGCCAGTTGATACTGTGTGTCAGATCTGCCCTGAGCCAACTGAGAGTGGAAATGGGCCCCCCAGCCAAACAGACTGGCATCTGTGGTCAATGTTAGTCTGCTGGGCTCCTTGAATAGTGACCCTCTTGTCACCTCTGGGGAAGCCCACCACAGAAGGGATCTTAGGGTCTGAATAGGAACCCGTACCCTTTGGTTGGAAGAGCTTGTGCCCAGTCTTTGAAATAGGAGCAAGAACCATTGAAGGTGTCTGGAGTGTAGTGTGGCCCAAGGCACTATCTCTATGCAAGATATCATCTTTCCCAATAGCTGGGAGAGGATAGCCAGTGTCACTACACGTTCCCTGCGGATTTTGAGGACCATGTCTCGAATGCTGTTTTGACGGTCCCGAGACAGATAGACCCGGCAAAGGTCTGTGTCTATTACCACGCCCAAGTGTAGTAGGCGTGTTGAGGGAGTCAGTTGACTTTTTTGAAAGTTGACTGAGAAACCATGGTCCTGAAGCATCCTTATGGTGATGGCCAGTTCCGCCTGGGCAGCCAGAGCGGAGGACGACTGGATAAGAATATCGTCCAGGTAACATTGGACGCGCACCGGTACTAACCGTAGGTGTGCGGCAAGCACCGCCAGGATCTTGGTGAAGACCCTGGGAGCCGAGGACAGGCCGAACGGGAGGGCTCTGTATTGGTAATGGCTGTTGGAATAGCAAAACCAGAGATATTGCCAATGGTTTGGATGTATGGGGATGTGGAGGTACGCCTCCGTAAGGTTTATGGATGTCATAAAGTCCCCCCGTCTTACGCTTGCCAAGATGGACTGAAGCGTCTGCATCTTGAACTTTCGGTACGACAGGTGAGAGTTTAGGCCTTTGAGGTCGAGTATCGCCCTCCATCCCCGAGGCCTTTGGAACAACGAATAGGATGGAGTAAAAACCCTGTTTCAGCTGATCGACTGGTACCCGTTCTATGGCTCGTATGTGTAACAGATGTAGAATGGCCTCCCCCAGGAGGTTCTTCTTGACTGGATTCCTGGGGAGGGGGCAGGAAACAAAGCATCGGGGTGGCCTTGCCACGAACTCCAGAGACAGCCCGTCTCTGATGGTGCTTAACACCCAAGAGTCTGTGGTTGTGGTCTCCCATTGGTGGAGAAAGTAAGTTAGTCTGCCACCTATGGGAGCAACCCTCCCCAAGTCACTTGGATCTACGGAAGGGACGGCCGCCCCTGCCTCGAAAGGGCCGCCTACCCTGGGCCTGCTGTCTGTATCTGTCCCTGTACCCGGACCGGTCAAATGAACGGTCCAGGCCTGCGGGAAATGGCCGGGAGACCTGTGCTGAGGCCAAATCTGATCCGGTCTGAAAGGGCTGTCGATGGGTATACGGGGAGAAACGACGGCTAGGTATCCTGGAAAGGTGATAGAGGAGCCTCCGTTTCTCCCTGTTTTCAACTAAGTAGGGGGTCAGGGCCTCGGCCTTCCAATTTCTGAGCCATAGAAGTCTGCGTGCAGAGACGTTGGATCCTATGGCACGGGCAGAGAATCTGGCGGCCTGCAAAGATACGTCCGCCATGTACTGCGATTATTTTTGTCAAGTCCTGATGGACTCTTACCTCCTCTGGGGGAATTCTAGTCTGTAATTGGCGGAGCCAGATAAGAGAGACCCTTGCGAAGAATGAGGCTGAAGTAGAAGCTCTTATTGACCAAGCCGAAGCTTGGTGTGTCCTGCGGAAAGAAGCCTCGGATTTCTTATCCTCGGGCTTCAACGCCTCCGCCATATCTCCAGGTACCCTGGAATCAGAATATAAAGGCATTAAAGACTCATCAACCTCAGGCACCTCCAGGGTCTCATTCAGGACCGGCTCCGTGTCAAGCAACTTACGGTCAATTCCCCCAATAGAGGGAGGAGTACTTGTGACCAGGAAGCTGTTCAGGCACCTGCTCAGGTACCGATGGCTGAACCGGATGTATCTTACCGGTCGCACAGGCCTTGCGGAGCAGGGCCGGAAATAGCGAGGGATTGAACAGTCCTATTAGAGGAGGAGGTTCCTGAGGAGGTTCCTCATCGTCCAACCAATCTCCCTCCGCCTGACCATACTCCGCGTATTCCGAGCCCCCGCTGGCAAAGGAGTGCGGAGGTGAGTCAGAAATTGGGTATTGGAGGGCACCTGACCTCGAGGGGTCAGGTGAAGGCATGGGGATCATGGGAGCGGGAGCCACTTGGGGACGCCTCATGGGCGTCATGGCTTGAGCAACTGCCTGAGAAATCAATTCTTGCAGATGAGCTTTGAAGGATGGGTCCTCCAGCTCACGAAGCCCCGCTGCTGTGGGGGTAAATGTGGCAGTTGGGGCCTGGCCCGCGAGGGGCGAACTCTCAAGGGGTCGAAGCCCCGCTGCAGTTAGAGTAAATGTGGCTTCTGGAGCCTTAGGGTCCTGAAGGCCCTGTTCCTCTTCAAAGAGGGACAGGAGTTCCTGATAAGGACCAGTTGAAGGGGCTCCCTCTGAATCCCTTTCTGGGGACCATGGAGCTTGGGGCTCAGGTTGAGAGCCACAAGGCAGTGTCACCATTGTGGTAGGGGGCAGATTAACCATCTCCCCTACAGCCAGTCTTTGTGCAGGGAGAACTGTCTCTCCAGGGCACGGTGCCTACGGCTGGCCTGCTTGTCGGCCGCCTTGGAGGCTGCTTTTTTTGAGCCTGCCTTGGTCTTGGCCTTGATTTTTGCAGCTGCCTCCTGACTAGAGGACTTATGCTTTCCTTGTCCACTGGAAGTGGAAGCCTGTGGCTCGGTGTTATCTGCCATTGTAAAGCGAGTTTTCAGTTGGGTGCTGAAGCGTCTCGGTCTGCAAGAGATGCGGCTGTTAACCACCGAGGTGGGACTGGCCTGCACGTGGATCTGTGATGGTCCGGCCCACCGGCAAGCACGGACTCACACTTAGCGACGGATGTCGCGGGTCACTAGCGATGATAAGACTGAGCATGAGACCTACTTTGAGGCCAGTTCGCATTTAGTGATGGGATCTACACGTGTCTCACTTAGTGACGGCAAGCTCAGTATTGACCGTTCACTAGATGCAGACTATGGCAACAGGCTATGACTGGCAAGGCCCAATGAGTACTGTTTGTTAGAAGGCAACTAATAGATGGTCAATTTTATTTGGTTTGGAATGTACAAATATAGGGAGTCCCTGTATGCTGGAAAAAAGTGCCTCAACTGGCAGTAACCAAGAGTTAAATAAAGGCAAAATCCCTTAACATGCCACAGAATGAAGATTCTGACGGGGGATACAGATATGTGCCTTTTGAATCACTCCCTGCTTTGCGGACTAAAATGGCGGCCGCCAGTAGTCCGAGTCAAGGGAAAGTGAAAGTGAAACAATCTGGCTTCTTTGCAGAAAGAAGCCGGACTTTGCAGCAGGGTATTTTTCTGGAACGCTGGTAAAATGAGAGGAGGAAGCTGCCTGGTCCCCCTTTCAACCCACTGAAGGAAAGTGAAACTGTGAAAAGAGTGTCTGATCGCCACGTGGCGCCCAAAAAGGCGGCCGCGATGATCCCCCGGCAGCCTACAGAATAGGGAGCACTCCCCGTAAGCCAACAGCTCCTCAGAAGAGAAACCAACACCTCACAGTTGAGAAAAAGGACAAGGAAGCCGATCGAGTAATCCAGAGGCCTCGAGTGGCCTGGAAAGGAGGGAACTCGCCCCCTCCCCAAAGAAGCACCAAAGGCAAGTACAGAAGCTGAAAGTGACGAAAAACAACACAAGAGAGAACAAATAGAAATCCGATCGTCCTGCGGAGCCTAAAGTGGCAGCCGCGATGATCAGCTGAAGAGGGAACAGAAAACCGATCCCTCTGAGGCCTTTGACAAAAGGCACTTACAAGAGAAGTTTTATCTATCTGGGAAACAGCGCTGATCCCAGCGCTGGCCAGATGATAAAAGCAACGGAAGAATCCACCAATGGAATAAATATAAGAAAACCTGAATCTCAAATCGCTGGGAGCCAAAACTACCACGTCTGTCTGGGCTGAAGACCAAATCGAAACTGGGGGCGTGCCCTCAGCCTGACGGGCGTGGCAGCTTTGATTGATTTGGTCTACGTGGGCAGGAGGTCCAAGTTAACCCATTGGTGGATTCTCCATTCTTCACGCTGGAGAAACTAGGAGACAGAGAGTTCTAGTCCTGCCTTAGGCACAAAGCTAGCTAGGTGACCTTAGGCCAATCACTCTTTGACAGCCCTAGGAAGCAGGCAATAGCAAACCACTTCTGAAAAACTTTATCAAAAAAACTGCAGTTGAGCAGTTGTCCAAAGTCAACAATGACTCAAAGGCACCCAAAACAACAAAAGGTAATTATCAGGACTGATGACTTAACATATTAATGTGTATTATCTGTATAATATGGAAAAGACAGGGACTCTCTGTTCCAGATCATGTGTTCTTCCTGTTTTCACTTGCCCCGCCTCATTAAAAAGTCAATTAAGATAATCTACCCTTTTTTTCCAGTTACTATTTCAATCAAGCTGATGGAGGGGAAACGATTCTGCTGGGATTCAGCCAGTTACAGCCCCCTCATAAAATACTCCAGTATCAACAACAATGAAAATCATATGGTGTAATTATCTTTTATTGGGGATCACTTAGAAGAGGGGATTTACTGAGATTTTAAATTACCATGCCATCCTATGTATAATACATGCATATTTAAAATAACATCATACCCCTTTTACTGTATTAAATATAAAAAACTGGACTGTGATTAATATTTTGTGCCTAAATTCTACTGTGGCTTTGGCAAAGATTAGATTGGAATTGCTGCAAATCAGTAGCACAATTATTTACAATCCTGAGAAAAGAAATTCATGGAAACTATAGAGGAATCCCTCAATAATCCTAAATATACTTTAAAAATTAAAAAAACCTAAAATTTAATTCCGTAAACACAGGATGAAAAATAAATAAATAAGAAAAGCCATTGCCAATCTGTGGGTACAACCTTCTTAACTTTTATCAGTGCCTTGGTCTTGCAGCCCTTGTTTCATGAAGGGCTCAAAGCAGCCAGCAATCATCAAAATGCAACCCATCATAGCTATAAATTTGCATTCATATTGTTTAAGGTAAAGAAAATTAAAAGTAATACACTAACCAAAAAGAGATTTGCAGGTAACTCTTGGAATAGGAGTTATTTGAATTGTATTTTCAAACCAAATATGATAAAGTAATATTTACATCAACAGCTTTAAAAAAGAGCAAATTTTTCTCCAGTTCTTTCAATCGATGCAAAAATAGTGACATACTCAACTTACTTAAAATTTTGAAAAATTTGCCTTTGTTAACTTCTCTCCCTTCCTGTAAATTTCAATTGTTTTAAAATTAAAAGTAAGCTTTCAAAAGTCAATATGGATAATCTTTTTAAACATATTCCATAGAAAATTCAAAGGAACATGGAACAACAGTTTATGCCACGTGTACAGAATACAATATATTCTAGAAAACCAATTGTGATGATAAAGCCAAATTTTTCAGAACATATAATTGAGAAGCGATTACATAAAGACATGACACATGGTTTTATAATAGTTTACAGGATTCTTTTACAGCATTTAATTAAGATTTAGTTAACTTAATTTAGCTTAAAGAGTTTATTATAATCTGTAACACAAACAAAAATGCCTCATGAAAGTATTATGTGATGTGTATTACCAGCAACCAATGAACTCTTCTCTCCACATTTTATCAATCAGAGACATATCTCTCATTTGTTATTACAACTCCCCAGATGAAGACAAAAGATCATAGATTAAATATTTTTTTTCATTTTTCAGCTGCCACTATAAGGCTACTTAAAGACTATTTTGTCCTGAGGGACGGAAAGCTAATAGCTTTGAAATGCTCATTCTCTTTCTTCCTTATTATATAATTATCACTGAATTTACTACATTAGGATTCTAAGCAAAGACACTAAATATCTTCAGGAAATGTTCAAAAATTGTTAGAGAGATACAATTCCAGTAATTGTCAAGTACTAAACATTTGTTTAAAATACTGTAATTAAACCCAGCTACATAAGACCTACAATAATCTTTATAGCCAATACTATTACGTAATACAGAAGTATTGAATCTCCACATGGAAAAGAAATCTAAATAAAAATTTTGTATTACAAAACTTCTATTTAGTATAACCTTATTTGCAGTGATTCAAACTATAACAAATACAAAAGCAGACTAGGCTTTTCTGAAACACAATTTAGAGAAAAGATTTAAAATTTAATTACATTTAAAATGTTTGATACTACAGTATTTTAGAACTGCCTTTCCAAGTACTGTATACAAGTTTTCCTATAAATAGGAAAATCTATTGTTCAGGAATGAAATTCTAGACAGAATGTTATCTAAAGTTTGTATTCATAGCAATTAAATGTTGTACCTTTAGTTAATTTAGTAATCTACAAAAATGGCACATAATACCAGTATTTTATTCTTTGTATTAAAGAGAATACAAAGCTTTATCTACACAGACCACAGATTCAAATGTGGACAATTATAAATTCTTCTCCTGATGTAAAAGTGATCACCAAACTAAAAAAAAAGAATGAGAACAAAAATTGATTTCAAACTTTCCTACAGCTATTTTCATCCTTGTGGGAAGCTGTCAGCTTAATCACTAAAAGTATTACAGATAACTCATTTTAGATCAGATGTGTTCAATATAGTAATATCCATTTCTGACACCATAAGGACTACTGATTTTAAAAGAATATAGTTCTTTATGCATCTGTTTAATCTATATAGCTGTTTTTTTTTACTTTTCTTCTAGTCTGTAAGAACTATTACAAGGATGAACTCTCTTCAGAGTCTGTTATCAATAGGAACAGCTAATGAAGACCTCAGAAGCAGCACAAATTTCTAGGGTCTCTTGGTCTCTGTTGCACTAAATTTGAAAGAGCAGCGAGATGGACTACGTCAGAGATGGCGAACCTTTTAGAGACCGAGTGCCCAAACTGCAACCCAAAACCCACTTATTTATCGCAAAGTGCCAGGGCTGCATCAGCATTGTGGTGCCCTCAGGGGGGATGGGGGGGGGCATGGCCCACTGGGTGGGCGTGGCTGCAGTGGTCACGGCAGACTGGGTGAGCGTGGCCGGGGCCAGTCCCTCGCCATCTCCGGGGCATCCCCGGGGGGCCAACGCCGCTTGCTCGCTCACTTCCTGCCCTGTTGCTTCCAAACGCCATGTGCTCACTACTCTGGTGAACTCTGCTGGGGCAACGGCGCGCGTGCCCACAGAGAGAGCTCTGAGTGCCGCCTCTGGCACGCATGCCATAGGTTCGCCACCACTGGATTATGTGGATCTCACAGGAACTACCAGTCAATGGATTAAACATTCAGGAATTCCTAGATGGTTAGCTGCTGTAGTAAAATTTTATCTTTCAGACATACTAACTAGGAGAACACAAAAGGAATTCAGAAATCTGCTGCATGGGAATTGTTCCACTGCCTAAATAGCTCCTCCAGTCAGTATGAAAATCCAATCCCTTACTAAAGTAAAGGAAACACAAAGTATTAAGCTGAATACAGGCCAACACTAACTTGTGTATCAACAATACAAAGCTTCTATATTGTTCTTATGAAGGAAAAGTAGTTATACTGAAAATTGACTCAGCTTCCTTTCATTCAACCTCCTCCGAGAACTGTCAGTCTCTTCTTGTGAGTCCACAGAAGTATAAATCTGTTCATGTGTGTCCACAGAAGTATAAATCATGATATAATTTATAAATTTAATTATGTGTAAAACTCATTATAAAATTATATTTCATTATCACTCTGCCATATATACTTTAAAAAAAAATTAAAATCATTTTTTCCTCAGATAAACTGGAATAAAATCAATGCAAAATTTATGTAAATATACCACAATGCAGGGCACAGATTAAATCTAATTTCAGTTGAGCTTGACTCCTGGTGACCTCATGAATAATATCCATGAAGTTTTCTCAATTAAATTCTAGGTCTTTTGCCTACTTGTTTTTTTTTAACTTCCCATTCTAGCCTACCATCTTGTACTTATCAATGACTTCTCATCCAACTATTAAGCAAGCCTGACCCTGGTTAACTTGATCCCAAATATGATCAGCCAGGTGCTCCCACCTAGAATTTCATAAACCAGAATTAGACCTGCTACTTCAGTCCTGAAGTACATTAGGTTAGCAAATATGTTGCCAATTTGTTTTCCTTTATTTCAGGCCCATTTTAAAAAGCAATGTTTTGAAATATGTTTTATTCTTATATTTATTTGCCTCATTATTTATAAGCTCTTAATTTTTGTTTACAAAAAGCATCCAAGCATATACCTAAATATAAACCTAAATGTTAACTACACACCAATAGGTAGCAATACAAAGTCAATATCTATGGAGATTCTCAGTCATCCAGATCATAGTTGTCCCAAAAGTGCTTTTTCAAAAGGCAACTGAACTTTGTTTTTCCTTGAAGACATTTTGTTTCTCATCCAAGAAGCTTCTTCACTTCTGAAGTCAGAACTGAAGAAGCTTCTTGGATGAGAAGCGAAACGTCTTCAAGGAAAAACAAAGTCAAATTGACTTTTGAAAAAACACCTTTGGGACTACAAAGTCAATAGGGAAGATGGCAGGAGATTGCCAATGGTAATGCGAACTGGGACTGCCAGAACTGCTGCCATAATTTGGTGCAGTCACATGACATTGGGCCTTACAACGTACTTAGTGGAGGAGTTCCTGGTCTCAATTACCACTGGTAAGCAAGGACTGCCTGTATGGATTCTTTTCATACACATTTTCATTAAATAAAGCTGACCTCCCACTCATTAACAGAGCAAGGTCCTCCATGCAATTAACTAGCAACAGAATTCACAGACAACCCCCCCCCTTTTAATATATTCCCAAGTAGGTAATTTTTGCAGCAAGAAGTGGCAAGGAGCAATAAGCCAAATGTTAAAGGGAGGCAAACAAATTTTTGTAAGCGTATACTAAAAACCACCTGGAATATTAAGATTCAGAGATAGCATGCCACTAAATATGAATTGTTGGGAAGCAACAGAGAAGGATGGCTGTTCACTTCCTACCTACAGGTTTTCTAGAAGCATTTAGTTAACCTGTCTGGGAAACAGAATATTGAACTACATAAAGCTTTCATCACAGCTCTTTATATCATCCAGCACTTGAAAGTAAGCAGCATTAAGACAGGGACAAGAGAGACTCTAAAATTGGTGAACAGGTGGTTCAAGAAGCAAGAAATGGCATCTGGAGTTCACTGAATTCAAATCCCCTCCCCCATACGCAATGCTTGCTGTATTTCCCTGCAAGCCACACACATACAATTCGCCTTCCCCTTTTCTCCGAGAGGAAGTTCACACAAGAGCAGAGTTAAAACTTTACAGCCACTATCCAGTTAGTTTGTAATCCCATGCCCTTCTCCGAAGTACTTGCAGCATCTGAATGTAATACTGAAAGATGATTAACAGGCTACTGGAAATTGACATGGTAACACTTCAGCATCAACTTTAAGGAAACCCGCTTCCCTCCATTTGTACCAACTTATTAATAGAAAGTCTGGAATTTCTCCCTAAAAGTGCGCAAAAAAAAAAAAAAAAGGAAGCGCATGCGCCATAGGAAACAGCTCAGCGACTCACCCCCATAATCCACTCTTCCCTCTTTAGCCTCATTTTCGCCGCGCATGCGCAAAAAATCCAAACACTTCCTCCTTCTCCTCCCCCCCTCCTGTTATATTACTCTTACCATATACCAGGTCCCCAAAATGATAGTACCGGTGCGGACATGGCAACAACCACAGCAGCGAGTACTGTAGAAACGATCTCGGCTCCGCTTGAACGTCATTGTTCTATTGGGGGCGGCGGCGAAGCCTCCTCTTCCTCTTCAAACTGAACGCCGAATGAGACGATTTTCCCCCTCCGCAGTTAGCGCGAGGGCCGCGGCGGCGCCTGCGTCTCACAGAAATTCTAACCAATCAACCGACGCAGAAAGGAAGCACGGGGGGGGGGAGTTCCCTCTCAACTTGCAAGGCGGGGTAAAAGATTATTGTCACCGTAGCCAGCCAATGAAAAAGCACTCATCTGTTTAGTCCCCACTGTGTTTCACCCCTAGCGAAAGGGCGATCTTGTCCTGGGACGTGGCTGGAGGATATGCTGCTTTATGTCTGCGTGATGAGCCTCTTCATAGCTTCCACGTTTGTGGATGGGCTTTGTTGGGATTTTCTGCAATGGTCAAGTAACTTTGCTTTGCATTAAATGTAGATTTATTGTCAGAACCTGACAATGTATAAGAAACTAGCATAGCTGCATTGAATATGTGAATGTGCACATCCTATCACATAACCACATCCTTTGCTGTGCTTGAATACCTGCTGTTTACGCAGAAACGCTAGCCACAGAGCCTGTCCGGATAACTCCGGACATGAGAGAAAACCACATCCTATAGAAAGCATCAGCCAATTATATGCTAGGACGCTATGTAGGAAAGTAGAACCAATTGCATGTTAACCTACTTAGTTTTTTGCCCTGCAACAAGTATGTAACCAATTATATGATAGCATGTACTTATTTCCTATACATGTAACCAATATATTGACACCTGTTCACTTCCTCATGGAGGTTGCCAAATAAAAGAGGAACACAGGACACGCCCTGGGTTCACTTGTCCAGAGGAAAACCTGTGTGTTATCTTCTCTTGTCGGTCAAGATTCATGAGTGACCCCACCCTATTGTGGCAAGCCTGAAAACGCCACAAATGGTGACCCCGACGTGATGTGTTTCTGTGGGAAGCGGCCCTGACCCGGTTTTGGCCGCTGGCGGAAAACGTCTCGGACCACCCATATTCACTCGCCTGAGGGAGGCTGTGCACATTTCATCCCGTCTGAAACACGGCTGGATACTCGTGAGTATGGGGGGAAAGTTCTCTCAACAACAGGTGGTCCACCTGAAGGAATTGAGGGAACTAACCGAATCTTCCAAAAAATTTGCTTCAAACGGGGGTAAATCACTCCCTCGTTTGAAAAGTAATGATTTAATTGGCCTTCTGACATACATTTGGCAACATTTCCCATCGTACCCAGAAAAGGGGAGTTTTAAATTAAGTACATGGACAAAATTAGGAGAATGTCTCCATTCGGCTCCTAGAGCCCCGATTCACGTTTTGACTACATGGCGTGCAGTCATGGAATGTCTAACGATTCATCACAAATTTGATAAACAAACATTTTTGGATTCTGCGCCTCCCCCGTATGAGTCCACAAAACAGGAACAGGCAACCCTGTATCCTGTTTTGCAGACCTCTGATAAGGTCTCTGTTCCAACCGCACCCAATGGTTCCGCTCCATCCGGTCAGTCTGCAGCCGGAGGACATGTCATAAGAGCTTTGATAGAGGCGCGAAGCAAAGGACAACTTGACAGTGACGAATTAGAGACTTGTGCTGCTTTTCCTGTTACTTTTATCATGCCACCAAATGCAGCAGTTGGTGCGGCACCAAACCAGATTTATAATCCACTGTCTATGAAGCTAATAAGGGAAGTGAAACTGGCTGTTTCTACATATGGTGTACAAGCTCGCTATACGCAGGGACTTTTGGAGTCTTTAACTTGTGCTGTTACTGAAATGCTTTTAGCTGATTGGCAAGCTTTGTTTAACATGATATTAACCCCTGCGCAGTATGTGATTTGGTGGTCAGAATATCAGAAACAGGCTGAAATTGCTATCGCTGCAGGATTACCCAACAACAATGTGACCAGAGACCACATCCTGGGCACTGGCACCCTTAATACAATAGCAAATCAAGCCCAATCTGATAGAGCGACTTTTGGAGTTATTAACAAGTGCGCATTAGCTGCCATAAAAAAGGTAGATGATTCCTCTACAGGCCAGACTCAAACATTTTCAAAAATTATCCAACAGGCAACCGAAAATTATGCAGATTTTGTAAGCCGCCTTCAAGTAACAATAGAAAGACAAATTGATAATGTAGCAGCTCGTGAGGAATTATTGTTAAAATTAGCTTATGAAAATGCAAACCAGGACTGTCAAAAAATCCTGCAACCCATAGCCAATCGTCCTAATGTTACGCTTGCTGATTTCCTTCAAGCTTGTCGCATTGTGGGCACTACTAGCCACAAAATGGAAGCTCTAGCTGCAGCCCTGCAAAATAACTCATTTCCTGTTTCTTCATCCTCTTTGCAAAACAACAACCTATTTCCTGCCTCTTCTTCCTTTTCACCTATGCCTCGCCCAGCCGGAAATTGCTTCAATTGTGGCAAACCCGGCCATTTTAAATCACAATGCCGCGCCCCTGGGGGAGGGGCCCACAAAGGGCAGCTTACCCAGTCAACCAAACCGAAAACAATTTGCCCAAAATGCAAGAAGGGATTCCACTGGTCTAACCGGTGCCCTTCCTTTCCTCCACAAACAAATTCCTTTCCTCCACAAAACAACCAATGGAGTAATTCGGGAAACTAATTTTGGGGCATTCGGCTAGCCCCTCCCAAAAGGTCGAAGAGATGGAAGACCAAGCAGACCAAGTCCTCTCTCATTCCTTTGAAATGGTAGCGGACGAAACTGTCACCTACACTTTACCCGCTCATGTTTACCACCTGTTTATATCACCTCGACTTAAGTTAAACTTACCCCCAGCTTTGCCTGTCTTGATATTTCCCAATCTTGATTTGACATCTCAAGGAGTAATCGCTGCACCCTTTTTGCGTTCGACTTCCTCTTTTTCGGATCTTGCTCTGGCTATTATGATTAATTCTCCAATAACTGTCACCAAAGGGGAAGTGGTTGCCACAATGATCATCTTGGAGACTGCTTCTGACACGTTAGCATTAGAGCAATCTGTTCGTGGTAACAGACCCATTGCAGAGTTTAAACTCAATGGGCGCTTTTTTTCTGGTCTTTTAGACACTGGAGCAGATGTCTCAGTAATCCGGTCGGCAGAATGGCCCTCCCAGTGGCCCACTGACGCCGCCCCATCCGTCAGAGGAGTAGGCGGAACCCAAACAGCTCGTGTAAGCTCAAATTGGATTGCTGTCACTTCTGACTCCAGCACTGTGACTGCTTTTGTGAAACCTGTGATCTTGCCTTTGCATATTAATCTGTGGGGACGAGATTTGATGTCTCAGTTCCAAGCTAAGCTTTCCTTGCAATGAATCCTTCCTCTTTTGTTTTGCGTTTAGAATTAAAACACCAGAAGCCAGTTTGGGTAGACCAATGGCCATTGCCTATTGAAAAATTAACAGCACTCAAAGCATTGGTTAAAGAACAATTGGAAAAAGGACATATAGAACCATCACTAAGTGCTTATAACTCTCCAGTTTTTGTCATAAAAAAGAAATCAGGTGCCTGGAGATTATTATGTGATCTCAGAGCCGTCAATAATATTATTCAACCCATGGGGGCGCTACAGTGCGGGCTCCCCAACCCAAATTTGATTCCTCAAAATTATGACATGATAGTAATTGATTTGAAAGATTGTTTTTTCTCAATTCCTTTACACCAAAAGGACAGACATATTTTTGCATTCACAATACCTGAATTAAACAATGCCCAGCCTACTGCTCGCTATCAGTGGAAAGTTTTGCCTCAAGGAATGCTCAACAGCCCTACCATGTGTCAGTATTATGTCTCCCATGTTTTACAACCATATCGTCTTCAATTTCCATCTTTCCTTGTTTATCACTATATGGATGACATATTGGTTGCAGCTCCTGGACCAGCAGGTACAGTATTTAAAACACTGCCTAAACTTCAATTTATTTTACAGCAAGGAGGTTTGTGCATAGCACCAGACAAAGTACAAACTACACCTCCTTTTCAATATTTAGGGCACAAGATGTTGTCATCTCATGCTTCCCCCTCC
Organism: Azemiops feae; assembly: GCA_023970755.1. Lineage (NCBI taxonomy): Eukaryota > Metazoa > Chordata > Lepidosauria > Squamata > Viperidae > Azemiops > Azemiops feae. The sequence continues at coordinate 4,405,191 of JALGBA010000003.1, forward strand.
CTACCTTGTGTCCAACTTCCACCCAAGCCTACATTGCTGCAATTACAACAATATCTTGGATCCATTAATTGGATCCGCCCCTATTTGGGATTGTCTACCATCAAATTGTCACCTTTGTTCACAGCCTTAACCAAAGGCGTGCATCCTGCAGATGTCATAGAATTAGAAAAATCACAATTGGACACAATAGATTTGATTAACCAAGCTCTTCAACACAAATGGGTGGATCGCATGAAAGAAAACCATCCATTTGCAATTTTAATTATCAACACTTCAACACTACCTACAGGTGCAATCACTCAAGTGACACCTTCGTTGCTGATCCTGGAGTGGCTCCACCTTTCTCACACACCACGAGCCACTCTCACACAAAAGTCAGCTTTATTTGCTCAAATCATAATGAAAGGCCGCCAGCGGTCCAAAGCCCTGGCTGGCATTGAACCATCTACACTTTATGTTCCATGCTCCCTTTTTACTTGGGAAACTTTGTTTGTCAACAGTGAACAACTTCAGTTTGCACTTGCAGACTGGATTGGCACTGTTTCTTGTCATCCACCTCCGGATCCCCGCTTACAACTTCTCAAAACTTTACCTTTTGCTTGGCAATCACCTTTTCGACCTCATCCTATCCCAGATGCCATCACAGTGTTTGCTGATGGCAGTAAGAAATATGGCGCCTGTGCCTGGCAACAAGAAGGTACTTGGCACACCAAAATCACTCCACCTCAAACCTCAGCTCAAAGGGCTGAGCTCTATGCAACTTTATTGGCATTTCAACAATTTCTTAACCAACCCTTTAACTTAATATTAGACAGTCTATATGTTTCTCAAATAGTTTCCTCCATCTACCAGGCTTACCTCTCTCCTTCTATTGAATCCTCTTTGCTCTCACTCTTTTTGGCTCTGCAACATTTAATTGACAAACGCCAACATCCTTTTCATGTGGCACACATTCGAAGTCATCAACCCTTCCCTGGTGCCATCCAGGAAGGAAATGACGTTGCTGATTCCGCAGCCGCAGCTGCAACTGCTCAAGCACTTGCTCTCTCAACCCTAACGCCATGGGAAAGTCATTCGTACTTTCACCAGAATAAAAAAGCACTTATTAAACAATTTGATATAACTGCAGGGGAGGCAACTGCTATCTTACAGCAATGCCCCACCTGCAGTAAACAGGCACACTCTATTCCCATGGGAGTTAATCCCAGAGGGACAGAGTGTTGTCAAATTTGGCAAATGGATGTTACCCAATATCCTTCCTTTTCCCCATGGAAGTATATGCATGTATCTATTGATACTTTTTCTGGGTTTATCATGGCAACGCCTCAAAGAGGTGAAACCACAAAACATGTCATCAATCATTGCATTCGAACCTTTGCATCGCTGGGACGCCCAAACGAATTAAAAACAGACAATGGTGCAGCCTATATTAGTGCTGCCTTCGCAGAATTTTGTAAAAAATGGAAAATTAGCCACAAATTTGGACTTCCATACAACAGTCAAGGTCAAGCTGTGGCAGAAAGGGCTAACCAAACGTTAAAACATGCACTTGACCGATATATTGAAACCAGGGGAAAAGGACCCCCAAGCCTCCCAGCAGTGCAAGACATCCTTAATCTTTGTTTGTATACTTTGAACTTTTTAAATTTAACTGGCAATCCTCCGACCTCTGCTGCTGAGAGGCATTTTTCGTCTCCTTCCCTCTCTCTTCCCCGCCCACAGGTTTGGTATCGCCAACTCCCTGATCCTGCCTGGAAAGGGCCCGTTGATCTCATCACTTGGGGTAGGGGCTACGCAGCTGTTCAACTGCCTGAAAAAGTTTTGTGGGTTCCTGGTCGCTGCGTCCGGCCCTACTTTGCTCCAGTACCCCGCCCATCTCTGCCGGCAGACTCCCTGTCTCCTGAGCCTGCAATCATTGATGCGTGACTTTGTACTCCCAGACAACACCTTAGGGACAGCTTCCTGACACCTTCTTCGCCCTTCGCAATCCTCACCAGCCCCGAAACTTAACATGGGTAGTATTGGATGCACACGCTGACACCCTGAACTCCACTTCTTCCATGGTGGTACCGGGATCCTGGTTTCCTGACCTGTATTTTGACTTTGGCATGATGATAGACACCACCACTAGCCCCAACAAGCCAGGCATGCAGAGCCACAAATGGATCAAGAAATGGCCCCTTTATGTATGCCCTGGCCATAAGAAGGATACAGTACACTGGAAGAAGTGTGGGGGGGCAAGCGACTATTTTTGTGCAAGCTGGGACTGTGTTTCTACGGGAGACATAACATGGGACCCCCCTCTTAAGGATGATTTTATTACGCTCAAACGGACTGGTGAAAATGTAAAATGTAAGCGAAACCAAATAGGTGTATACGTGAACTGCAATCCGGTCAAGATTTCTTTCACAGTTCAGGGAAAACGGTATGGGGGGTGGCAGGCAGGGGTTACGTGGGGAGGTCGTGTTGCTGATAGATCCGCAAACGAAGGGAACATTTTTACCATCAAATTAATACAAACCCCTATAGAACCCCCGGTACCAATGAGAACTGACCGCAGGGTCCCCCCACCTCAACCTACTGGCCTTTCTGAAAAAAACCCATCTACTCCAAATCATTCTTACTTTCCTTCACAGAAACCCCCTGGGAACCCTCTTTGGGATATTGTTAATGCCACCTATCAATTGGTAAATAGTACCCATCCTAATATTACTACAGCCTGTTGGTTTTGTTACAACATCCAACCCCCATATTATGAGGCTGTAGCTCTTGTTTCTCCATACAACACCTCTTCAGATGACAAGACATGCAGATGGAAACATGGCTCACAAACACTGCAGTCAATATCAGGTAAGGGAACCTGCATTGGACAGGTACCCACACAATACAAACAATACTGCAACATGACCCATAGTGAGATTGACACAACACTCTTTTACATACCACCAACAGAAGGATGGTGGGCTTGCTCCACAGGCCTCACTGCCTGTGCCCATGGCCATGTAATAGGCACAGAAGGATTTTGCATCCTTGTCCAAGTCATACCACGCATAACCATCCACACTAATGAAGAAGTCTACAAAATATATTCAGGATCAGAACTCACAAGGCACAAGCGAGAGCCTATTTCCACTCTCACAGTGGCTCTTTTGGTAGGACTTGGCCTGACCGGAGCAGGTACAGGAATAGCTTCTATCGCACATGGGTACACTCAATACCACAACCTTAGAGCTGCCATCGATGAAGACTTAGAGAGGATTGAAACTTCTATCTCTCACTTACAAAAATCTCTAACCTCCCTCTCAGAAGTCGTTCTGCAAAACAGGAGAGGACTTGACTTGCTTTTTTTAAAGGAAGGGGGGTTGTGTGTGGCTTTAAGAGAAGAATGTTGCCTCTATGCAGACCACTCTGGCATAGTACAGGACTCCATGAGTAAACTCAGGGAGGGCCTGAAGAAAAGAAAAAAGGAAAGGGAGGATCAACAAGGATGGTTTGGAAATTGGAATAACCTTTCCCCTTGGCTCACTACTTTGCTAAGTGCTCTAATAGTACCAATAATTTTGCTTGTATTAGCGTGCACACTTGGCCCATGTTTGTTTAATCGCTTTTCTACCTTTATCACATCTAAAATAGATTCATTGCAGACCATGCTGTTGCAATCCCAGAATACCCTCTGGGACCTTGAAAGTAGGGGGACCTACCAACCCGTGCCTCAGGATGAGGTGTCACATATCTTCATCATGAGTGAAGAGGATGACTATGTTACAGTCCTTTAGCTCATTTTTGTCAACCATACAAACATCTCCTCAGCCAAACATCAGGGTAAGGTCAACGATGCAGGCTGAGTCGGAGGACTTGACTTTGTGTCCAGTGGTTGGTGAGTGACAGTGAATCTCGGGCCCGGAGGGGCCTGGGCCACACTCCGGCTCCACCCGCCACAGCCTTTCCATTGAAATAAAAAAAGAAAGGAGGAGATGTTGGGATTTTCTGCAATGGTCAAGTAACTTTGCTTTGCATTAAATGTAGATTTATTGTCAGAACCTGACAATGTATAAGAAACTAGCATAGCTGCATTGAATATGTGAATGTGCACATCCTATCACATAACCACATCCTTTGCTGTGCTTGAATACCTGCTGTTTACGCAGAAACGCTAGCCACAGAGCCTGTCCGGATAACTCCGGACATGAGAGAAAACCACATCCTATAGAAAGCATCAGCCAATTATATGCTAGGACGCTATGTAGGAAAGTAGAACCAATTGCATGTTAACCTACTTAGTTTTTTGCCCTGCAACAAGTATGTAACCAATTATATGATAGCATGTACTTATTTCCTATACATGTAACCAATATATTGACACCTGTTCACTTCCTCATGGAGGTTGCCAAATAAAAGAGGAACACAGGACACGCCCTGGGTTCACTTGTCCAGAGGAAAACCTGTGTGTTATCTTCTCTTGTCGGTCAAGATTCATGAGTGACCCCACCCTATTGTGGCAAGCCTGAAAACGCCACAGGGCTTGACTCAAGCTTCACTGAAAACAAAAGCCGTTGCTTTTGGCTTGTCTAACTTAGGGCTACCAGATCTCAGCTTTAATCTTCCGGGCGATCTAGGAATTGCTGCCATGTGATTACGCTAACCTTTATCTGGTGACGCTGCAAGAACGCTACCGGAAATGATGCTATTTGATTGATTTTATTTGATTGATCTAATCGAATCAGTGCTTCCGAAAGCTGGACAAATTACCCAAAACTGGGTAAAGATGATTTCCCCCCCCCCTTGGGGCAACAACATACGAACCCATTGATTACCCAATCACAATTGGGATATTTAAGTTGACTTAAAATGTTTTACCTACATTGGAGTAAAAAGGACTTTCTGAAAGCAGTTTTGGGTAATGAAGGGAAAAGTCTGGGAAGCACTGATTTAAACTTGTGGTTTTCGTTTTCTGCTGGTGGGGTTATCTTATAAAAAAATATATTAAGTTTCTCTTTTCCACGTCTTTTTCATATGGCATTAACTTGCTACTCCTGCAAAAACTAAAACGTTATTGGAAGTGGGGGTTATGTTTAAGGGTGCAGATCATTTTATAACATGGGCCTGTTTTAACTGTGAGCCATCAGAAGACTAATGTCCTAGCATTTTACCCATAGCAGACTTATTTTTTTATCTTCTTACAGCCCCTGTACTTTCCCAACTCTGCAAAGAGAAAGTTGTGTGTTGATGTGGCTCTACAGCGACCCCTAGGGGCAATAGGCTAAAAAGACTGAATAAATCAAACTCTTCTTTCCGAATACAATAGTACCTTGGTACTCCTCGTTAATTGATTCCAGGAGATGTAATGAGTACCAAAAACGATGAGTACCAAACAGATTTTTCCCATAAAGAATAATATAGTGAGTCACATCACCAAGTTCTAGCTTGTGCGCTGAGTACCAAACAATTGAGTACTGGGACAAAAAGTTTGCCTCAAAATGCATCGAGTACCAAACTTGATGAGTTTCAAAGCAGTTGAGTACCAAGGTACCACTGTATAGGTATCAGACATCAGCTGCTTTCACACAATCCTATCGAGCTTCCTAAATATTTAGTCAAATTACTGAGCTGTCCCCTAAATAATTTTTTTTAATGCTCTGAAAAGGAAAAGCAGCCAGAAGAGGGCAGGTCCACTTGGCATTAAAGCAGGAAAGCAAGAGGATCTGTTCTACCAATTTTTTTATTTTTTTTTTATCCTGCTTTATTATTTTTTACAGGGTTGGGCTAAGAGAGATTGACTGGCCCAAAGTCACCCAGCCAGCTTTCATGCTTAAGGTGAGACTAGAATTCATCTCCTGGGTACAAGCCTGGTGCCAAACTGGCTCTCTTTTTCCCCCTGCAATTATATAATTGTATTTGTTCTGAAAACCAAGGATTTATTCAAGTGGGTAACGTTTCATCTTGAATTATGCGTTTAATTGTTGCCTTTCCTTGTTCTTTTATTTTTTTTCTTTTCCCAAAGTAATTCTATAGCTAGACATTTTTATATTGTTCTCAAAGGAAAAAAATTCATTAAAATCTTTGTGCATGGTCACCCATATACCCTTCACACTCTCAAGTTTATGGTTTTGTAAAACCTTTGGAGATATATTTCAGGAAGCTATTAAATTGCTTGTCTGCACACTCTGGAGGCATCAGGGAGCTACATCTATTTAAAATTTTGGTGGAACCACTCAGGCTCCGATATTGTCTCTGCAGGCATATGCAGAAGTAGACTCTTCCGAACGTATTACCATTGAAGAGAAATGGGAAAAGAATGGGGAGAAAATAAGCACAAGATGTAAGTACAAGAATTAGATCTTGGCTGAATCATTGATTGAGCACAGTTCAGTGAGAGATAGATAGCCAAACTAAATTAATAAAGACATGTTTCTCCGCCACCTGGAATTGAAGGAAGAGAAAATAAAATGCTTGACCATAAGTAAGCCAATAAAATAAGCTGTCCTGTTGCATCATTCCTCCTGCCAGTTAATATGAACAGCTCATGCTAACTGGATTCTGTCTCCTAACTACAGAACCCAGGTAGATGTATTCCCAATAATTGGTTAGTTTAGCTTTGTACGGTAACAGCAATGACATGATTCAGGAGGCTGCTATGAAGTGCTTCTGTAGTGAACTACATGCACAATAAATATAAATCTTACACAGGCTAAATTTAACTCATGTACAATGTATTCATGGCTGAATTAAAAATCAGTTTTTGTACTCCTATTTCTTAGCGGGTGGCGCAGTGGCTCAGCAATTAAGATGCTTTGTCAGCTGGAAAGTCGACAGCCTGGGTTTGAGACCCAAGCATTGTACGACCAGATGAGATTTCATTCTCCCCTAGCAGTTCAAACCTAGCAGTTTGAAAGCATGCACATGCGAGTAGATAAATAGGTATTCTTCGGTGGGAAAGGTTACTGCAATCGATGTTTTCATGCTGGCCACATGATGATGGAAATGTCTTTCTGATAACACAGGCTCCCTTGGCTGAGAATCGGAGATGAGCACCGTCCCCCTGAGTTGATCACAACTGGACAGGGAAACCGTTAATTCTCTATATTTCTTGCACTATGATCTTCAAACTACAATTTATAGGTTGACAATTACTGCTATTGCTGTGTCATTTGGAATAGAAGTTATCTGCAATGATATTCAAAGTTAATGAAACAGAGTTCACTTGGACTGGTTTACCTCAAACTTTGCAGCCATTATTTACTTGTCATTAAACTAAAGGAATTTGGAGATCGGCAATTTTTTTTTAATCAAAATAGATTATTTGTGCTTTTCAGCATTTTTGTAACATTGATTCTAAAGTTATCCCGACTTTATGACAGATAACCCATGGGAGTTTCATAGGCAGTGTCTTGAAATTGAAGACCAGCTTTTTAAAATCTTGGCCTGACCGTCAGAGGTTTGGAATGTACACAATTTGCAAAGTTCAGAAAACTGTCAGCAGCTGTGTTTATTACAGAAAAAAGGATGCAAGCAGACAGTGCATAGATTCCAAATGTACAATGACATAAATGTCATAAGATACCAGCATCAGTTCCCTTTGGGACGCATTTGGGGATAGCATGTGTGGCAGCTACAGTTGCAGATGGCCTTACTCTTCAGAGAACTTACACTAGAGTTAACCATCTGCTTAGCTGCCTCTATCCTGATCAGGTTGTTACAACACCACTGTACACCCTGTCACTCAAAATTCAGAATTTCTTTCCTCTGCTTTACTGTGCTGTTCAATGACCCCTAGAACAGCTGGTGGCTGATCCAATGGTTTGGGGAAAGAACTACAAGAACTACATTACCCAAACTCCATTTTTCTTTTAAAGGGAAAGCAATAGGGCAGACATTTCTCCTATGTTGATGAAGTGGGTCCCATCAGCCTCTACCTCTATTATGACAGGTTAGAAACTGAAAACTATTTTCTTGCTCTGAATGAATATGTATTGTATGTCATAGATCAGGGGTCTTCAAACTTGGCCCTTTTATGACTTGTGGACTTCAACTCCCAGAATTCCTTGCTGGCTGAGGAATTCTGGGAGTTGAAGTCCACAACTGATAAGAGGGCCAAGTTTGAAGATCCTTGTCATAGATCAACATCTCAGCAGCACACTTTTTTTTTTCCTGGTGAGGCAGAAAAAGGTTGCCTTTCTCTGGCACTAGATATATAGGCGACTATAGTAACTTCCTGTAGAAAGGTTAATTTTATCCTTTTTTTTGCTGATATAGCAACTACAGCTATCCTCATTGTTGTGTGTTTAGTTGGTGAATCTACAGGATTGAAAACAGACTAGTAAAAGAGTACCAGAGGAGATAAGCTTTGGTTCAGTGGGCCAGTCCCCCTCTCTCAACCTTAGGAAGCAGGCAACGACAAACCACTTCTAAATAGAAGAAAACTGCAGGGACTTGTCCCAGCTGTCACCAGGAGTCAAGACTGACTCAAAGGTGTGTATACACACCCACACACAGAGGGGAAAAAAGAGCAGGTTTAAAACTCCAATATTCCATCTTCAATCAACCAGATTGCCTCAAGATTCCTTCTCCTTAACAATGAGGCTTCCCCAGTTCTGCTGCTGCTCTTGAAAGCACAGTTTTGTCTAGCAATAGAAATAACCCCAGGTGCAAGAACAAGGATCTGCCCAAGCTTCCCCAAACTCACTAGCCAATCAGATGCCTAAGAGTTTCCTCCTTGCAGTCTCAACAGCTACAAAAACCTTTGCTTTCCCATTGTTCAGGGTTTCTCTTTCTTGTGGACAACCAAGGATCTTGCAACTGATGTGGTTCTTTCTCCTCAGTGTTGTGTTTTGTACTTCTAGATTTTCCACCACTAAGACACCCAGTGATTTTGCCACCCAGGCTAAGAATTGGGACAACTGGTGTTACGGGTATTATGTTTACCTTATACGCAGCTCTGTCATTCATCTGTATTGTATTTGTTTCCTATGTCACATTGCTACTCTATGATTTATACCTATTGTTCCTGTGATGCAGTTCCTGTTCCTGTTGTATTCTCTCTCTCTCTCTCTCTCTCTCTCCCCCCCCCCAAAAAAAGATAGCTTCTGCACAGTGATGGCTTGTATTGTATTTACTTACTCCACATGAAACAACTGGTTTACAAAAAGGGACTAGTAATGAATCTTCAGGGTCTCCTTTTCCCGTAACAAATACCCTACGCAATGCCGATACTGTGATCCATCCTATCAGCTTCAGTATCTGTAAGAGTGTTAATTATTTTTAGCTATAGTTGATAAAAACAAACTTCATACTTTATAAAACTGGCTTGTTTTCCCTTATTACAGTTAAAATTACTCAACTAAACTGCTTAGTTTAAAGAGAAAATAGTTTTTTCCCCATCTTCTCAAATCTACTTTAAGGTAGGTCACAGAGTCTGGGGGGATTTCTAGATCCATTCTTGTAAAATTAAGCTGCACCTTAATATACATACAAATGTAACCACTGAATATTATCCGATTTGTTCCTCCTTTTCTCAGTTGTACCCCTAATTTAGCTAGCAAAGTCTAGTTGCAAAAAAATTATTCCAGTTTGAAGAAAACAAGATACTTTCAGGAGTACTTTCAGTGCCACTCTGCCTAGGCAATTGTAGTAATTAGAGATTATATTAAAAGGGACCCAAGTATGACCTTCCTAAACTAAACTTGTGCAAACATCCGCTACCCCCCTTCCATTTGTACAATTAAATGCTGGCTCCTGGTGAATTTATACAAAATTTATCAAGATAACATTCTCAGAGCCATAAATACTTCCAGAGCCAGTTGCTTTTGTTAATCTGAGCAATTAGCACCAGCTTGTCAGTGATTCATCTGCTCTTGCTAGAAACGTCTTTGTTAATCAAAAGGAAATAATCTTCATTGCCTTTTTATTTATTTTATATTTTCCCCCAAGACATAATTACCTGAACTAATAAAGACTGTTATTTCAGGGCAGAAACCTTTTAGCAGATGACAAGGAAAATCTCTAACTTGAGCTTGCTCTTGGTCTGCCCCAGTGCACTTTCTCATCACTATCCATAATGAAAGTCAATCAAAAGGAATCCAGAGAGTCTTCTTTCTAACCCTTGCCAGTATTTTGGGTTTTTCCTAGAAAGAAACTTCTTTAAGCTCCATAAAGTCAAGCTGCTCCTCCCCTCCCCACTGGACTTGAGCCCAGCCAGAGTGATCTCATGTAGGAAACAGCCTGTCAGGGTCCCCCATTGAGCTGGACATGTAATATAACCCCAAGTAACTTGCTGGGCTTTCCACAAATGAATGAAATCCATGAGGTGCATTGGTCTCTTGGACTTTAGAAGCCCAGTTTTTCATGATTCTTGAAGCAGCTCTGCTGATCTGGGTTTCATAGGTTGGAAGAGCCAGCTAGCTTCAACTGAATAGTTGGATCCAGAATCAGACAAAGGAGCAGTTTTCTTTAATAATCACCCATTGAACTAGTCTTGAGTCCTCAGCAATAGGAGAACTAAGGAACTTACTGAGTAAATGCAGCTGGAGAGCAGTAGTGAAGAGGTGTTCCTATGACTCCTTATCTTTCTTCCTTTCCGAGTAGGGGAGGGGATCCATTTAATACTGACCTTTAAGGGCTGGACATTTGTGCATAAGCTGCCAAGGAAAGATGTCTCTTATCCCCATCACAATATTTCTTGTATCCAGAAACATTCAATTTCGTTCCCTATTTCCGAATATATGTCAATGTCCATCTTGTAAGTTCCCCCAATTCACTCTGTCCACCTGCTGTTCAATTCTGAGACATACAAGTGACTCTTATGTTTTTTAAAATTGCAAATTCATCCAAAGAAAATGTAGGCATTTTATTCTTCCTTCCTTAAAAGGTTCAGATTACTCTAAATAATGCCACCTGGTGGGCATCTGAAGACAAAATGTGCAAGGAGAAAATTTATGCTTTGTCACTGGTATCACCACCATATAATCTCAGACATGAATTAGACGCATCTACTTTTTTTCTTCACTCCTCTTGCTCCAGATGCTCTTTCAGCAGTTTTGTTTCTCTCCAACTTCTTAGAAAATCAAGAGGCCTCAGGGAATCTGGGCACAGCAGAGCCCCCCCCCCTCAGTGGAGCAATTAAGTCCAGCACATTGACCACCTTCATATTCTACAGATTAACCAGATATAAGTCAGAACTCTCTGCTAAATTGTCATCTGGATTTGTTAGACACACGAGGCCAATCTAATCGATCCACTGCCCTTGAAGGAGGTCAAGGCTACTGAGATCCATAATCTGATGAGAAAACGAACTGACCATGGCAAAAGATAAAAGTTAATTCCTCTACCTTCAGATCGCATTTCATCTGCTGTAAAATAAAAGCCAGTTCAAGTCTGTACCCTCCCCCATTTATTGGGACTAAATTACCTACGACAAATGCTTGTGTCACCATAGGGGTCATAAACTCCTCTACTAAGGAAGAAGAATTCTCCTCTACTAAATTGAAGTCACCCAGAAATAAACAATTTGGGAAATCCAATAACAATTCTGAGAAGATCCAGGAACTTATTGTTGGGCCAGGTCTGCCAGAAAACTCAAGTGGTCTTCTGTTTCAGAAGACATTTTAAACTGTAGATAGAATGTAGCAAATAATTTATTTTGAGTATCATTAAAAAAAGGGGGGGGGTGTGACACTGAAAATACATTTTATTCATTTTGCATGACATTCTATAATATGGTCTGATTTTTCTTGAGAATTCATTTGTATGGTACAGGTTTGACTTCAGAGACCTGCACTTCAAGGAGATGTTTGCAGTACATATTTTCATGACTTTGCTTCACAGTGCCAAATTAGTAAAAAAATAATAATTATACACTTTGAAAACCCTAAAGGAAAGTCTATTCCATAAAGAATAAAATCACTCTCATTTTTTTTTACTACCAAAGGAAACAAGGTACTTAGATTTAACAATCTTTATTAAGAAAACCTTTATGATGTAGGCAGTTATGCAGTTCCTATAAATCCGCTTCATACTTTTATGGCCCAGAAATTAGTATGTAAGCTGGCCTAAATTGCTGCTAGTAAGTCTTAAGTCACTGTTTACAATGAAGCTCATTTTGGAGACATTCCTGAATTTGTATTTGATGTCTTCATGAGAATCTTTTCTCGAGAATGTAATGTAAACATCTGTCTGCACTGTGTTATGTATAAATAAAAAAAAATCCCATTCATCCTCCAAAGTGAAACAATCGTAGCTTGGCCCTCAGTAGGTAAAATAATAATACTCTTTAAAAGTACAGTCATTGGCTGTAAAAGTTTGCCTATTATAAAGTATAGATAGTGTGTATTGAAATCTGTCAAGTATAGTACACAATTTAATTTGTGAAATTGTCAGACAGTTATCTATCACTTTCAGTCTGACTTCTTGCATTGAGGATTGGTCCCAATGTATTTTTTAGCACCATCATTTATTTCCATGTGATCGCTGTGAAGCTCTACAACTCAAAGCAGGTTGTCAGCATAAAATACAGATAATGATGTATGTAGTCTTTCAAAACAATTGGAATTCAAAACATTCTGTTTCAAGAGTGGAATATCCACAATGCACTCAAAACAGCTGCTTTATATACCAAGTGAGGTGTTCTGCATTCAAACCAGTTTGTTTTGAGTTTGAAATAACCCTACCAGCCACAATGAAATGATCTGGAATCCTTTCGAATTTTATGTTTCTTAAAAGTAGGCTCTTGCTATTAAACAAGGACATATTGCGAACAGTGACTGAATTCCCAATGCAGTAAGAACCTCATTTTACTTCATTTTATTTTTTTTATAACATAATTTCAATTGTGTCGACAGAGGATTTGATATGCCATCTTAAAACAAATGACAGCAAGCCCAAAACAAATAATCGGCTAATGCTGATTATGGATAAGTATCATAAGATGGAGTTTCACAAACATGATGATTTGAAATAAGCTACAACTCACTTCACACTGATATGGAAGCTGTGGCAAAACCTTGACTTACAACCACAACAGGGACTAGAATTTCTGGTTGCCAAGCACCCAAATTTTGATCACATGACCATTTGCAAGGACTGGTTGTAACAAACCTTTTTTAGTAACACTGTAACTTCAAACAATGGAAATCGGCATCTCGCTACGCTTTGGATACTTCTGGATTGAAAGGATTAACCAGCTGCTCCTTGAAGATACTAACAACTAAACGTAGTCCTCGACTTACGGCCACAATTGACCCCAACATTTCTGTTGCTAAGTGAGACTTTTGTTAATGAGTTTTGCCCAATTTTATAACTTTTCTTGCCACAGTTGTTAAGTGAATCACTGCAGTTGCTAAGTTAATAACATGGTTGTTAAGTTAATCTGGTTTCCTCATCAACTTTGCTTGTCAGAAGGTCACAAAAGGTGGTCACATGACCCCAGGACACTACAACTGTCATAAATATGAATCATTTGCCAAGTGTCTGAATTTTGATCACATGAACATGGAGATGCTGCAATGGTTGTAAGTCTGAAAAACAGTCATAAGTCACTTTTTTCAGTGATGTTGTAACTTTGAACAGTCACTAAACAAACTGTTGTAATCTTACCTTTTACATTCAACAAATTCCCCCCATCTCATTCTTTAAATAAACAAAATCTTTAAAACTTCATGTCAACAGTCAGACTAGTGAACCCAACAAAAGGAATCCTCAAGACAATTAAGTCCCAGCAGGCATAACTTTATTTGGGTACAGCATCTCAGAACTGAAGAAGTGAAACCAACTCTGAGGTTTCCCATGCAAAAGCTTACTTAGTTAAACATAAGATTCCCGCTCCACACCCACCGGGTGTTCACATTGTCCAATAGTAATATTTATTTTTGTTATGGGAACAGTTCACTTCTCCATAGAGCACCTGCAGCAATGACCTTGGCGTGTTGCAGGTTCTCACAGTCCGGAAATGGCTTCTTGGCATTCCATTCCCTCCCCCCTTTCTTTTGGCAAAATGATGAAACTAACAGGCATTGTAGCAATTCAATCTTGACACTTCATCCTTCAGGCCTAGTCCACATATAGCCATTAAGCATTGCCAGAAATAGCAATCCATCTATTTTAATCTTGATCAAGTGAACTAATTCTGTATTTTTCCCCTTTGTCAGAACAATCTAGTTTCCTCAGAGAGTATCCAGACTTTTCTTTTTATGCTCTGATTCTCTCACAAAATCTTTGGCAACTTTAACAAGCCCCTTTTGTAGATCCAGTATGAAGAGGTTATCCACATCACTTTTCCTATTTTCATGGTCTCTTTTCCCAAATCCTTGACAGCTTTATCAAATCCCTTTGCAAACAGAAAATTATTCTGATCAATCTTCTGGTTTAGAATTTGTATATTTGTATATCCCTTTAAATTGTTAAAACATCAGGCAATTTGACTTGTACCGTATATCCAACAGTTTTGTGTATCCACTGTTTCATCTTTTTCAATCTGGTTATTTATTTTTAAATTCACATTTGGATCAATTTCAGCTTTATTTGGTAAAATGTTGTTTCTCTTCCATAACACCATCCAGTTTATATATCATAGCAGATAACTTTCTAATTATTTTTTGTGCCCCAAAACCATAGATAAATCTCTGTAGATCCATTTATGCATTTATTTTCTTCTGGTGCCCTCTAGTGATGAACTTTCAAAGTTACTTTGTCAGTTATTCAGATGTAAACATAGAAAGTATCCCATGAGAAGAATTTTAATTAACTTCAAAGTTTTAATTCAAATCCATCTAAACCCTTAATACATTTAAAACTTTCTAAAATTAACATTGGAAACATTTTTGCTGTATATTCCTAAAAAGATTTTTTTAAAAAAAACCTTAAACTTGTAATTTTTCTTTCTTAAAGGATTAAAGAAAAAACACAACCAATGAAGATGATAAAACTTGCAGTACCGAAAGTTCTCAATGTTTAAAAAGAAATTGAAAAGTGACTTCCGGTTCCGGTCGCAGCGCTGGCGGTCGTGCAAAGAGCCTGTTCTCTTTGCCGCCCGGTTTCCCCCCGCCGGTAGACCCTGGACAGGGTTGAAAGTTGCCCTGGAGGGGTGACCACTGTGGAGGAGGACACTCGTTGATTGCAGAGGGAGAGGCAGCTCCCTCTGCGGTCTGAGAAATCACCTTTGGGCCGACGGGGAAAAGATCGGCCATTAATATGGCCGATCACTTAGCTGCTCCAGCTGAAAGTCACAGCAACATCTAAGCGAAAAGAACCACCATGGATGATCCGGGTGAGACCTTTCCTTCCCTCTTGATACCCTATTTACCTTCCTGTGAAAAGCTTTTAGAAACTACTTCCCTACCTTAAGAAAGCAGCGTTCAGATACTTGGGAAAACGAGCTTTGAAAAATAATTAATTTTTATTGTCTATTTGAGCTGTTGGACTTCGGGGATCCTGGGAAAAATCCTTAATGTGATTCTTTCTCTTTGCCTGCTTGTTTTTATCTTAAGTGGAAGCCTTTAGGGAGGGGGGTGGAGTGTTTTTCTTCCTTCCCCCCTTCTGAACATTACTGTTTATTTTTTTAAAAAAATCTCTGCTTTCTGGGTGGATTCATGTGGATTGAGTGGCAACAAAGTATCTATTTTAAGCTGTGCTGAACTTGGCGTGAAGCCCAGACATTCCTATCTGAGTGAAACTAGCTCAAGGACTTAATGCTACAAAGTAGCCATTTTAAGCTGAACTTTTACTTTGTCTTGAACTTGGCGTGACGCCCAGATACTCCTATCTCTATTGAAACTAGCTCAATCTTCTACTAGTAGTTTGTTTTGACTTTATAATACAAAATATATTTCCTAGAAAAATTGATTTTTTCTTTCTTTAGGATTATAATATAATAATTGACTTTTAAGGCATCTTCTTCTATTACTACTTTGGATTACAAATTAGACATTCACAACACTGACTTGGACTTTTGCTGCCTTTATCTTTTTATTGGGCTTGATTTTTTTTTTCTTATTTCTGTTTGGATGTTATATTTTATAATATTGCAATCTACCTTCTAAGCTGAACTTTCACTAAAAAACAAAGACTACTTCATTATTGAAATGGAATCTTACCCACAGCTTGACTATGGACTTATACTAGAAAAAAATTTGGAAATGAAAGAGGAACTAAAAGAACATTTTAGAATGTACAGGAAAGATGATCCTCTAGAGTTAAAAATTGAATCTCAAACTTTGACTGATCATGACACACAACCAGATTCACAACTTAACGAGATGGAGGAAATATATTTACAATCTATTGAAGAGGAAGATACTACACCTCATATGCAAATGATGGAGAATTTTGATGACCAAAGGCAGATTTCAACTAAAACATCTATAATCTTAAAAGCAACAGGAATTGATTTTCAAATACGAGGCATTAAAAACGCTGACAATATGAATAAACAACGAATAATTACCATATTGATTAAGACTGATTACATAGTGCAGACAACACTGGAAAAAAGAGAAGAGGACTACGACCAGACTCAATTGTGGAAAAATGTGTATAGCCAAGCAGTAAGATATGAGCAGTTAGAGGCCCTATTGTGGAAACCTGTTTGGCACAAAAAGAAAGCTAGAATTAGGTTTAAAAATGAGAGTTAAAATTTTATCTGACGGGTTAAAAAGGCTTTTAGAGAATTTGACTGAGCTAATACTTTTGAGATGTTAAAGGCTTAGGATTTTGGTCTGAGTTAATATTAGTGAGATGAAAATTATTGATTTGATTTTGGTCTGGAATGGCAATATGGAAAATTGGAATTTTTAAATTCAAAGGAGTTGGATTGATATTGGTGAAATATTACTGATATTTTTACTCACAATGATTGAATGTTAACTAGAAATGCGTCAATCTGACTAGGTTAAAACAATTGAGGAACTTTTAGAGATTTGGATTGATTTATTAAATATATTTTTGATAGAGTACAGGAAACAGAATATAGTTGAGAAGTATTAAAATATAAAAGTTATACTATATGTGTATTTTAGAAATAATTATTGTTTTATGGGAAATTGGGGGACCCGAAATGTAACTTATGTGTTTATTTTAGGCTAAAGTGTAAAATGGTTTTAAAATAGTTAAACTTAAAAACAGGATTTTGATTGATATGTGAATTACTATCGACATTTTTTTTACAATGATTGAATTTTATCTAGAAATGTATTAATATTAGGTTATAGCTTGAGGGAAATAGAGAAGTATTTTTAAGGAATTATTGAATTATCTATGTTTGATTATATTGTTTTCTTTGGATGATCGACCACCCGATCTCCACGTGGATTCTTAAAGCACTTTGATGTAAAACTAAAAATACCAATAAAACTTGATTGAAAAAAAAGAAAGAAAGAAATTGAAAAGTAAAGAAAAGTAAAATCCAAAGTGATTAAGAAGTGAAGTTTGTATGAACCTTGGATCCATGAAGGCTATGTTAATGATGCATGATGAAATCCTACAGCTTCCAGCTGATTGCTATAAGCCACAAAAACCCTGCCATCTATTCACATAAAATATATATGGAATTTGTGTAAGCAATCTTGAAGTTCTCTCCTTTCTCCAGAGAGATTTCAGCAATCTAGATCCAGCATCTAACTGCCATTTTCTGCCATTGTTTCTTGCTGATCTGTGCAATGTCAGTTCACCATTTCCTCATCAGAAACTCAGTGGAGGAACCTAATTAAAGAATCCCCAAACAAATGGCCATATCCTTTATATTTGCACCATGTCTATCTTCTTTCCCCATTAGAACTTTGCCTTCTTGGTCTTTTATCATGTCCATATTTCAATCCAGAGTTCTTTAGGCATGCTATTTATCAGATCTAATCCATTAATTATGTTCTTTACCTTCACATTATAAAATGAGGTTGTGTCCTGTTAGTCTGCTAGTTTCATTTATGTTCTTATTTGATGTTATAATTTTCAATCAGAATAGAGCTGGAAGGGACCTTGGAGATCTTCTAGTCCAACCCCCTGCTCAAGCAGAAGACCCTATACCATTTCAGATAGGTGATTATCCAGTCTTTTCTTAAAAACCTCCAGTGTTGAAGCATCCACAACTTCTGAAGGCAAGCTGTTCCACTGGTTAATTGTCCTCACTGTTAGGAAGTTTCTCTTTAATTCCAAATTGCTTCTATCCTTGATTAATTTCCATCCATTGTTTCTTGTCTTGCCTTCTGGTGCTTTGGAAAATAAGTTGACCTCCTGTTCTTTGTGGCAGTCCTCAATTATAGAAATTCTGCTATCATACCACCCCTAGTCCTTCTTTTATCTGGACTGGCCATCCCCAATTCCTGCAACCATTCTTCATATGTTTTTGTCTCCAGGCCCTTAATCATCTTAGTTGCTCTTCTTTGCACTTTTTCCAAAGTCTCAGCATTTTTTTTGTAAGGTGGTGACCAAAACTGGATGCAGTAGTCCAAGTGTGGTCTTACTAAGTATTTATAAAGTGGTACTAACACTTCACGTGATTTTGATTCTATGGCTCTGTTTATACAACCAAGCATTGTATTAACTTTTTTGGCTGCCGCCGCACACTGCTGCCTCATGTTTAAATGATCGTCCACTAACACTCCAAGTTCTCTCTCACAGTTACTGTTTTTGAGCCAGGTTTCACCTAATCTGTACTTGTACTTTGGTTTTTCCTGCCTAGGTGTAAAACCTTGCTTTCCTCCACATTAAATTTCATGTTGTTGGATAGGGTCCATTGTTCAAGTCGGTCAATGGATCCTGAGCTTGTCTTCTGGGGTGTTGGCTATTCCTGACAGCTTAGTGTCATCTCTAAATTCAATGAGTACCCCTTCTATTCCCTCATCTGTCATTTATGAAGATATTGAAGAGTATGGGGTCTAAGACGGAACCTTATAGTACCCCACTGCTTATTTCCCTCCATGTAGATATAGTACCATTAAGGACTACTCATTGAGAATAGTTTGTCAGGCAGTTACAAATCCATCTGGTGGTAATGCTGTCTATCCCACATTTTTTTAGTTTACCAAGAAGTAGGTTGTGGTCTACTTTGTATATTTTGCAAGAAAGAATGTGGTCTGAGCAGTGGTGGGATTCAAATATGTGAACAACCGGTTCTCTGTATGGATGCTGCTTCCGGAAGCCCATTCTGGGCCTGGGCAACAAAAAATTAGCTACCGGTTCTGCCGAAGTGATGCGAACTGGCTGAATCCCACCACTGGGTCTGAGTCACCATCAGTACCTTGCTTTGTTTTTGGTGATTGAAAAAAGATTAGCTATCTTTGCTTGCAGAGAAAATCAATTTGATTTCAGTGTTGTCCACCTGGTGATGCTCATCTGTAGAGTCATCTATTACTTGTGTATTGAGGAAAGTAAATGTAATGTCTTTCAAGTCACGTTCAACATCCATGTTGTGTTCTTGGCAATAAAGCAGAAGAGGTTTGTCACTGGGAAGTCTTGTGAGAAGTCTGTGTTGACTTCTTAGTCTAACCTATAGCCTTGGGATTTACTGGTTTTCTCCTGTCTAGATACTTAACAGGCCCCACCAGCTTAGGTTTCTAGGTCAGATGAAATCAGCTGGCTGCTGGCAGCAAGATATTATAAATTTTAGATCTCCACCCTCTGTCACATCTGTTGCTTATAAAAATGCCTTTCTAAGTCATACTGACTGGGAGTGACCATAGTTACGTTATTTTGAAAACATTTTAATACCATTTAAAATTTTAAAAAATCAATTTATAACACTGAAAAAGGCAACACAACTGATAAGAATACATTTAAAACATCACATTGGTCTTCTTAATGCACATTCTAGAAACATAATGTTTCTGTATCCTCTTTTGGGACACAGGAGAGATAGCCTTTTTCTTCATTTATATTATTTGTTTTTTATTATGCCACATCATCCTCTTACCTCCTTTAAATCAATTCTTCATTATGCAACATAGTCCCATTATGCTTTGTAGAATCCCTGTAATATGAATTTGGCACTATATCTGGGCAAGAGCACCAACTGAAGCCACACAATTGTATGGTATTCTTTAGAAGGATATCCTCAGCCAGGATTCCCAGTTAGGGGTATCTACAGGAAAGTGTCTTAAAGAGTGTAGAAGAGGTTTAAATACCCTTTTATTTGATTCTTTCATGGCATAGCACTGCTTGGGAATGCCAAATGAACAGCAGGACATAAATCAGATTGGGCAATTTTTAGCAGCATTTATGTCTTCACTGGGTTCCACTACATCAGTGGTCCCCAATCTTTCTGGCTTTGCAGACCAGCGGGGGGGAGGAGCAGATTGTTCCATGTGAGCGGTAGGTGAGGCATACGTGCAGCTCTATTTGCACAAGCAGAGGGTACCCACACCTGCCACTTGCACAAATGAAGCTGCATGCACACACTTACCCACTGCTTCCATGGTACAATTCCGAATGGGCCCCAGCCCGATACTGGGCCACAACCCGGGGGGGGGGGGTAGGGACCCCTGTACTACATATCCAGACACTGGCACAGCTGAAATTCCTAGTTCTCCACACAACAGTGTGACAGTCTCTCTCTCTCTCCCCTCTTCCCCCTCCCCCCGGTTTAATTGCAAACAAAAATATGTCTATTTCAGTATACAAGAAAAACACGGGCATGCAAACATACTTTAGAGTTTTGATTCACAGCCTTTTGCTCCTGACTTTCGGAATCAACAGATATTTGGCTGGGGTTTTTTTCTGGTTTTGAGGCACACAGCCCTCTCAATATTTATATGGCGATTGATTACTATTTGTATATGAAAGTGATACTTTATTATATTATGTTCACCAAGCAGAATATCAGAAAGCAACAACTATATAAAATTAAAATAGAACCTTGTCTCTGCAAACAGATTTTAAAAAGACAGATGGAAGAAAGGGTGAACAATGGAACGATAATATGGAGGCAAAAGAAATATATAGGGGGATGATTACAGGAAGGCATACCTGACTGCAGTTTAGGATTAAACTGTGTTAAAAGTGTACTTGCAGAATAACAAAAATCAATGCTACAGGAAGGGCTACTAAAATAAAAACCAGATGCAATTACTCTGTGCACATGAAAATAAATTGATCTGCAGTGCTAGCAGAATGAACAGTATTATTACCATCTTCCACTTTCTTCAATTTATATTCCTCCCTCTGCAGCTATAAAGTTCTTTGAACTTCTACTGTTGAACATATGATCTTCTAAAAATCTGTTTCCAGAGGCCTAGAAAGACTGAGTAAGGGAAAGCTTTCCTAAATTAATAAGCATAAATTTTCCCTTTGTGAACATGCATTCCAGAGTGCTAGGTATTATATCTTTTAAACTATAAAATAATTCCCAAGTCAGATTTATTCTAAGGATTATATCTTGTCTTTTAATTTTTACACTTGTTGTCTACTTCTTTCTGAGTCACATTATCTTCAAAGTGTTTTATAAGCAAACCTGCACCACCAAATGTTAATGAGCACAATTTATTTTTCTGTTCCTAAAATGTTCATGAGGACAACGAAAAACATTTAAAATACATGTATTTTTACAATATAAAGCTAATATTGCTAGTGTCTTGCAGATGCTTGAATGCAGGTCTAAGCCAGAGGTGTAGTGGGGTACTTCCAAGTCTGCCATTAGCTGCAACTGCACCCAGATTGAGGGATTATATGTACATGCACGTGCTTCTTCAAATTAGAGCAGAGGGGGAAATATTCACCCATTTTCAAAAGTAAAATCCTTGTCATCACTTAGAACAGGTTTGCAATACCATCTTGTGACCAAGTCTGATTTATTAGACCCTTTCATTGTGAGGTAAAGATAACAAAATAGCTGTCAATAAAATGGAAAGAAGTAATGCATAGTTTGTGGCAAAAGGAATGAACGGGATAGGTACACATTTTAAAAAATATTTCTAAGATCATTTGTCATCTGTAAAAAAAAAATAACGCCCAAAGATGCTACTTTCCAATGTTTGTTTTTCTGTAATGTTTATTGATTTGTCAGATATCATGCTCAACTTTTCCTCCAGGAGCAAAAAGTGACATTTATTCACTTCTTAAACATTTCCTTGCAAGTAACTGTGTGAAGTAAGTTGGACTGAGGGATGATGACTGGCCAAAAATCATCCAGTGAGCTTCCTTGGCTGAGGTGGATTTAAACACAGGGGAATGAGGCATAAATTTAACAAATCATAATCTTCCTAGTCCACGATAACTGTGTTCATCTTTCTTTCATCTATAATGAGAATGTGCTTACAGAAGTTGCCAAAATACAATGCCATACAACCTTTATCACTGGTCATGATATTTGGGAGTTGCACTTCACCATTGTGCCAAGGTAAGCTGCCCTAATACTATCTTTCTCCCAGAACCACCTGTATTTTATGTCTATGCAACGAGAGTGGAGAGAATCAGAATGACAGGAGTTGCACTAGAAATATGCAGTTGGGTTCAAAACCATCCGTAAATATCAGAGGGCCTTTTCTTAAACTTAAACATCTGTGTGTGTGGAAATTACAGGTGGTGTCAATTCAAGGTACAACAATCCCAGCATGAGACTTTCTGGAGCCCTCTCTGCTTTAGGGTAACCCTAAAGACTAGGGTTTAAAACTCAGAAAGGAAAAGAAGAACCTTTTGACGGAATTATTTTATTTGGAGCAACATCAAACCAAAGGGCTTATTTCCCCTCCACATAAGTATCAGATTAGTGTTGGTTTATCACTTCTTATCTTTAATGTCTTTTCATCAGGACAGGTTGAGCCCTGAGTCGTGGAGTTTTCTTTTAATGTCCTGCCAATCAGTCTGAAGCAGATTTTATCAGATGTACACGAAATTTTGAACACGGATGATATTTCATCTCCTGGGCGATGATACTCAAACCTTTTTTAGTCTTTGTATTATTATTTGACAAGTGAAATGCATCTCTTTGGTAACAAGTGTCTGAAAGAATGACTGATAGCTAAAGAAAGATGTATTTCATAAAACTTCATAGCTACTACTTTTAAAGTTGCTTCCCATTCATTATTAGCTGCTAGATATTTAGTCTGAACTTCACAGCAAACACCTCATAAAATCTGTCATCTCTGATTTCAGCTTGCTCAGATTGTTTTCTTTCTGATGATTGTTCCCTTTAGATCAGCAGAGTGATAAAGAAACTGGCATTGCCCAATGGAGAGCTGGCCATCTCCCCCCCCCCATAAAAGCAGCTAAATATTTGGATGGAGAAGTGAATCATTTGCCTCTTGGACTTTTTCTTCACTCTCTGGACTGAATGTCTTATGAAAAACTTGGTTTCCTTTCATGAATTGACAATGCAGCCTGACTATCATGAAAAAAATAAATAAACTGTATTCTGGGGAACATCTCTGCTGCATTTCACAACTTTCTGTAGAAAGCCATAATCTTTGCCATTTTACCTTGATTGTCACATAAACGTTTAAGCAGGTTAGGACTAAGACAAAAAAAGTTGGGTGAGGTCAAAAACATTAAATTAATACAATTAATGATTTCTCCTTAGGCATTCAATTATTTTTATTTTCTGTCATTCTTTTTTAAATCAGCAATAACATTTGGATAGGCTTCCAGGCTTTGGGAAGGAACATGAGGACTTGGAATTTTACACTGAGCATCTTATCTCTTTTCTACAGGATAGTACTTTGCCTCTATCATGTGTCTCCTTAACCTGCAGGCTAAACATACCCAGCTTGTTCAAGCATTCCTCTGAGGGTTTGGTTTGAAAAAACATTGATCAATAATGCATGTGGTCATTCTTTCCTGCACCTAATAACTCATAAGTGGGAACATAATAGCAATTCCCACAGGAAAAAAAGGGGCAAAAAATGAGGGCATGCTGTGTTAATTAGTAAAGTGCCTCCTAGTCTAACACAGGAGTGCTGACATGGCCTGAAGGGGAAATTACCGGCAAAGACAATTTATTGTAAAATTATAAACCAGGTCTCCCTCTAACTGGAAAAGAAAATGTATAAGAAAGCACAAGCTATTCAGAAAATCTTAACAGCACAATACACTACTGTATATAAGAGGAATACGGTATATAGAATTGTGTAGTGAATGGAGAAAGTAAGTGACAATATGCATTAACAGATTTGCAACAGAGATTTATGTATGCAATAACACCTTATTACCTGTGTTAGGTTTTAACTGACTAAGCTGAAACGAGAGGCTAGACCCCAGGGCATGCAAATGTATCTCAATATTTTTTTAACCCCAAAGCTGCCTTGAAAGCCCGTGAGTTTATATGAAGAACAAGTGGTTGTGTAATAGCTTCCCCACTGGGGGAAAAAATTCTACTTAAAATATTTTTTTTTCATTCTAATTTTATCTAATAGAAAACTGTTGTTTTCATAAGTGGTACAGGAGGACTTGTTTTCTGAATGTGAAGCTTAGCACTGAATTATAGCCAGAATCAACAACAAAGTTTCTGGATAAGGAATATAGAAGTGTCTAGTGAATTAGGAAAAATTGACAATTCATGCACATCTTCCTGAACTGGGAAAAATAGTATTTTCAAAATTAGATATATGAACTTTATTTGCATTTACACTCAAAGATAAACAGGTTTTTTTTCGTCTTTTGATTTTTCAACACACTTGAATGCTAGAGGCAGTAAATCTCCGGTCTTTTCTCTCTGTATTAACCAGAGATGTTCTGAGTTCATTTAATTTCTGCTGAAACCAGACTTATGATATTTTCTAGACCAAGGATGGGGAAAATGTGGCCCTCTAGATGTTGCTAAGATATAATCCCCATTATCCCTTATTAGTTGGTTATTAGTTAGCCACACTAACTAGAAGCATTAAGAGGATTAGAGTTCCCCACCCCTGAGATAAATATATGGTCTAGTCTTAAGGAAAACTATGGTTTTGGCAAATTATAATAACTGTGGGCCAGGTGCAAATGTGTTCTTTTGAATAAAGTCTTGGAAAAGATAGTGATAGATCAGGTTTAGACATTATGGGATGAAAAAAATTATCTGGACCTGTTTCATCCCAGGATTAAATTTGAGTTTTGATTGAAAAACTTTGCTCTGATGGATGAAGTTTTCCCTGAGAAGAAATGGGGAAATGCAACACTGTTGATGGAGCATGGCAAAGTAAGTTAAAACAAAACACCCATTAAATGGTTTGTCTACATTGTGCCTGTCAAGGTTTTGGAGATGACGCAAGAGGTTTCATAAAAGAAGTTGTGAGCTGCTTTTAACCATTCATCATCCTTCCCTTCTTTAATTAACTCCATCAAAGAATACAGTAGGACTGCAGTATCTGGTTATATTTTAGCAGGATGATTCTGACACAAAATCTGCTCAGATGGAGAATGAAATTCTGAGGATAGCATACTGTCTTGTGGTGTTTTCATCACCATGAAAACAGTGATTCTATTCCTGATTGTAAATGCATTGTAGCAATAAAAAGTTTGATTCATGTTTTCCAAATCTGGTCCTGGTAAGATATTTAGACACTGTAAGAATCTTAACCACCTCAGCTAGCACAACGCCTAGTCGTGCTTGCTGAAGATAGTATTATTATGGTATTCATTTCTGTCATTGACAGAAATATACTAGAAGTCTAACTGTTCTTCCCTTTATGTCACTCATCTGTATGAGGGAGGGCTTCCCGTTGTTTCTTACTCTTCATACTGCCCATTAAAGAAAGTGGGGGAAGGGAAAAGCCTAGTTGGAAGATTTTTTTTTATTTAACTTTATAATACATTTATTTACAACCAAAGGGCCCAAATATAATCTAAATTTTGGCATTAGATAAAGCATTTTAGCAAATAAAATAATTGATAAATATTACGCAAAATGTTTAAAAAATGCTATTGATTGTGTAACCAAAGACTTTGTTTTTTATACCCACAGATAAAAATCTGGTTGTTGCCTCTATAGTTTTAGAATGTTCATCTTTGAGGAAAATCTTAACATACTGAAAAATATCTCTTCCTTTTCACTTGATAATAATTAAATGCACCTGGTTAGGAAGCACACTCTATTGAGGAAGGCTGGTTTAATTTGTTGATAAATGAGATATTCACTGTGTTTTCACCATTTGAACAGCAGATGGCAGAATTTGAAAACAAAGAAATATACCTACTGATCTTAGGTATAAAAAGAATGTCTAGAAATCTGTCTGAAATACTACTGTACGTGGCAAAAAAAAATCTTAAGGGCGCTTGCTAATAGGTCAAGTTTGAAAGGGAAGACCGGCTCAGGAATTCTGGGAGTTGAAGTCCACGAGTCATAAAAGAGCCAAGGTTGCCTACTCCTGTCCTAGACAAACAAGAATTCTGGCATTGACAAAGAAATATATTCAAAAGAGGCTTATAGAGGAATTTAGAATGTTATATCAGGATTGGTGA
Source organism: Azemiops feae (assembly GCA_023970755.1). NCBI lineage: Eukaryota > Metazoa > Chordata > Lepidosauria > Squamata > Viperidae > Azemiops > Azemiops feae. The sequence continues at coordinate 4,431,540 of JALGBA010000003.1, forward strand.
TGTAAAAGATAAAGATACTCTCAAGTCAAGCCTCACCCCTGCTGACAACATAGATACAATCATGACATTTTCATGGTGGTAGTGCAAACATGAGTTGCCATTGTCTTCTTCAAGAAGGTTATTTGATCTCCCAATCTAACCATGTAGAGTTGACCCTGCTAGCTTTTTAATCCAAAAAGGACTGGCTAACTACCACCATGCCAGTTGACAAGCATCAAAATGACTGTGGGAATGCTGCAATAATGATGTTATTACAGTTGTAATTGTAAAAATCGGTCATATGTCACTGCTGTTGTACCTCTGAATGGTCACTAAACGAATGATTGTAAGTCGAAGACTACCTGTATTTTGATTGGAACGACTACAGGAAAAGAATCCTGCAAGTCTGAGTGTGTTCCTCTTCCCTCAATTATCTTTGTGTGAATTAGGGAGGGGTTTTTCTGAGATGTTACTCAAATTGTTTCTTGGAATGGACTCAAGCCTCATAAATTAAAACACAAAAAATTAATAATACAGCTAAGTTGATAAGACAAATGTCATAGATATAAGCTGGAATCATGATGTGATGAAGAATTGTTTTAGCATTTATTTCAAAGTATAGATTTCCCTGTAGTGTTCATGGGCTATCCTTATGATACTTTATTTTTGTTTCTTCAACCATTTAACATACAGCAACTACCTCTGCACTCAGCAGAAAACCATAGCGCTGCTTTCATTCAATAAATCCAACATATATCTGTTATGACTCAACGAGTTCTAGGGATAATATATTACTTTTTAACCAGATTAGCAAAAAATGAATACCTTCCTAGTCCAGGTAAGGGGTCATCTGCACAGGGTTTCTGAATGTCAGATTGTTACGTATGTTGAAGTATCATGAGACTTTGGTGTTCTTGCTTGAGCTCTCTTGATGAATTCTAGGGATGAGTAACAAAATATCAGAAGTCTGAGCTGCCTTGCAAAATTTCCGGCTTCTTCTATTTCTTCTCTGTGCGTAGTCATCACAGTTGATTGTGTGATGGTTTAGAATTAGACCCTGAAATGTTTTCCAGTTCTTGGTTCAGATTCTCAGAAAATGCATTGACCAAGGACATAGACTATACCCTATTCTTCTCAGAGAGTTTAGGGCAGCTTATATTGTATTTTTCTTTCCCAGGCAGCAAGCAGAGAGTGGGCCCATGCTAGCTTAATTTTGATGAAGGACTAGCCATCAGAGCGTTCTGTTCCTCACATATCTCTCCACCTCCTGGGCAAGTCAAAGGCAAATCTCTCCAAATGTTTTGTCTAGACATTACAGTCTAGAAGATTTCAAAATCCTTTCAAGTGAGCAGGGATGACCTATTGAGACCAAATTATTAATAGTATGTCTAGAAAGTTCTTGCGAAATTCAGAATCTTCCAGAACCAGAATTTAAAATATAATAAGCTATTTCTTTACTCTTTAAGTTACAATTCTGGACTGTTTCAAGAGTCAGTCTCATTAAACTCAATCAGCAGCATTCATAGGTACACCTGTGCAAAACAGGCAAGAAATCAGACACAGCATCAACACTGTACAAAGGGGCAGAGCTTGCATCATGAGGCCACATATACATTTTGCTTGTATTGACACACTAACTCCACGCATCCTACACTGAGCTCAGGGTAGCTTAGTTTTGAACTCTTGTGGCTCCCTCAAATAAGTTTTCTCTTGAGGAGTTCTGGAAAGATCCGTCCCAAACATCCAAGGCCTACCTGTGAGACCTTGACAAAATTACTTTTCTCTACAACGGAGCCCAAAATTTCTTGCCATATCTGTTAAGTGAATCAATGCAGTTGTTACACAGTTGTTTAAGTGAATCTGGTTTCCCCTTGACTTTCCTCATTGTAAAAGATGATCGTGTAACTCTGGGACACTGAAAAATAAGGCAGTGTCATAAATACATGCCAGTTGCCAAGTGTCCAAATTTTGATCATGTGACCATGTGATCATGTAACCATGGGGATGCTGAAGCATGTGAGATGTTGTAACAGTTGCAAGTGTGAAAAATGGTTATAAGTCACTTTTTTCAGTGCCTTTGTAACTTTGAACAGTCACTAAACGAATGGTTATAAGTTGAGGACTATCTGTATTCTGTAAAAATATGTTCACTTCACTTAGCACTTAGCACATAGTGCTTTACAGCCCTCTCTAAGCGGTTTACGGAGTCAGCATATTGTCCCCCAACAATCTGGGTCTTCATTTTACTGACCTCGGAAGGGTGGAAGGCCGAGTCAACCTTGAGCTGGTGAGACTCGAACTGGTGAACTGCTGGCAGTTGGCAATCAGCAGAATTAGCCTGCAGTACTGCATTCTAACCACTGCGCCACCACGGCTTGCCTATAGTATACAAAAACTATTGAGTATTTTTCCTTCTTGTTCATTATATATTTATCAACTTGATTGATTTCTATCCCATCTTTAATCTGTACAGCTCAACACAGTGTACATAATACTTCCAACTCCTATTTTCCCCTACAACAACAATCCTGTGAGGTGGCTTGGCTGAGAGGCAGCAACTGGCCCAAGATTACCCTTTCAGCTTTATATTAAAGCAGCCGTTTCTTTCCTTAACACCACAAAGATAGGTAAATAAATAAATTTTGATCCATTTATAATCAGGCCATGTAAAAAGTGCCTATGTTTAACTCTTCTTTTTTTCCTCTCTTTCTCATTTTATTTATCTCTTTTTTTCCCCTTAACCTGCCCCTTTAAAGATCTGTAAATATCCTTGGGATGGAAAGTGTTGCTGGTGGTGTTACCACCACTATTACAGATAGTCCTCAACTTACAACAGTTTGTTTAGTGACTGTTCAAAGTTACAACGGCACTGAAAAAAGTGACTTATGACCATTTTTCACATGGCGATTGCAGCATCCCCATGGTCACAGACGCTTGGCAACTGACTCATATTTATGAAGGCTGCAGTGTCCCCGGGGTCCTATGATCACTTTTTGTACCTTCTGACAAGCAAAGCCAATGGGGAAGCCAGACTCACTTAACAGCCATGCTACTAACTGAACAACTGCAGTGATTCACTTAACAATTATGGCAAGGAAGGTCATAAAATGGGCCCAAACTCACTTAACAATGGTCTTGTTTAACGACAGAAATTTTGGGCTCAGTTGTGGTCATATGTCGAGGACTACCTGTATTGATTTTATACTAAGAAAGTTAGCATTTGATCTCATTGTAAGATTCATGAATTAGGTTAACTGGGAAAAGCCTCCTAAGGTGGTGGTGATCTTCAGCCACTGTCTCTCCCTGTTCTTTCCAATATCACCTGAAAATCTGCCCTGGAGTGTCTGTCCTTTTTCGGTCAATTAGGGTGGCATTCAAGGATGTTCTTGACATGGGAATAAAATTACCAATCCATCCCATTGTAACAAAGGAACACTTTGGAAACTCCGCCAGAGGCTGAATTAACTGTCATGCAAAGACAATTTGGGAAGCAGATATTCAAGATAATGTAAAGAGGGTGAAAGGAAGATTAAGAGAAATTAAACTTGGCAGAGTAGAAGAGAGATGTGCCCATGGGAGACAGCGTGTAGTAGCAGGCTCCTGCAGGTAGACCCAAATGTACATTTACATCAATCACAGTTCTTAATCAGCCATCATTGGACCGCCTGGCTGTGACCTCTGGAGCAAGTCTTCCTCCCTCACCTGGTGCCACACTCGATAACCATCTGGGCAGCTTTCTGAGAAAGCAATGCCTCCCTCTTGGCCCAGCCAGGTCTCGGTGATACAAGCCAAATCAACCTTCTCGGCAAGAATCAAATCAGCAACAAGGCAAGCCTTATTACAGGCTGATCTGGCATTGAAAAGAAGCAGTCTAAGACCTGGCATTGAAAAGAAGCAGTCTAAGATCCGCTGTCCAGGTAAATAAGGTGAGTGCAAGGAGGCGGAACCTAAGACCGATACTAAATACAGAGGTTGTGTTCCCCTTAGCTCTCTCCATATTTTCTGTCACCCGACACCACTAGATTACACTGTTACCTTCCCTGCTTTCCCTGCCAGCCATTCCATCCCCTATCCTTATTGCATACTTATCAGGCCACTTCATATTTTCCATATATGTGAATGATACTAAGGTTGAATTGGGGCAAAGTAGACTTCCAAAATATTGCCTGTGTCAGTCAGTGGTAGACATCAGAAACAAACCATAATACGTCCAGCCCTTCCTTCCTATCACCTACTTCAATTTGGTGGAGGACTAGGATGAACTGCCAACCTATGCGTTCTTCAAGTGTGTCATGCTAACATCTAGCAGAAGAAATATAAGATACTACTGTCAGGTAATGTATTTCTTAACTCTTATCAGGCTTCTGAAACACATGGGTTTGTGTGGGAGGGAGCCATCCAAGAAATCCACTGTAGGTTTTTACTATTTGATCTGTTGACTAGAGAGCACTGTACCACCAGGTCACTATAAATTCACCAGAGTATCAGCTCTAGATTTTGGGGGCAGACAATAACCTGATCCTGTCCATTTTAAAGAGAATATATCTTATATTTGAAGATATATTCCATTTCAGTCATCCCATCCTGATATTCTTCAGATCTGTTGATCTGCTATATTTGGAAGGATCAGTGGTTTCTAGTGATAACTGTGGTCTAAAGTCTGAGGTACTGATCTGGTGCGCTGACAACGTTACCTAGTTTTGTAATGAAACATTTGCAAGAAAACCACCAAGCTCAGAGAGCATCAAGGACCCCCCTCTGATCTAAAGATTTATAAATAGAGACATTTGAAGCATTTCAGTTGCTCACTGATAATCAGAGGTTGCACAGAAAGGCAGATTCCAAATGAATGTGGATAGTGGATAGTGGAAGACTATAGTTTGCATTCCTATACAAGCATGGGTTGGAGTTAATGGCCAAATGGCCCCTCCCAATTCTATAACTGAAATCCATCCTTCTGTTTTTCCCCATCTCATTCGGTTTGTATTTGTAGACTAGACTTGAGTGATGAAACAGCAAGTGATGAGTTATCAAGTGATATACACATGTTTGTGAATCAGCCCTTGGGATGATGTTGCTTAAGATATCTACAATCTAGATAATATATATAGTTTTTTTTTAAGAATAGCATTTGGGAACCAAAGCATGTTACAACTGTAAGCATATACTGTATAAGAGGACTGAAGCTACTGTTTTGAATCACAGAAACGTTGTTTTCATGCTTAACATGGAGCTAAAATTCAGAGTTTGCAATGGACAATATTTCCTTGCTTTTCTGTCACACAGATACAATAGAATTTCTTCTATCCTTATTTGTGCTGCATTCAAAAAAATATAGTTTGAAAATCTTGCCTCATTAGAATCATTTTGCAATTTGCCAAGATCCATTATGCTTTCTTATGCCAATCCCTTTGAGTCAGAAACCTCAAATCTATTAAACTCTATGCTATTTGTATTGAGACAACTATGAGCTTTTCCTGACTGTAGCCATAAGATGACAAATTTTATCCAGTTGTTCTAATTACATGTTGATTCTCACACTTATAATGATGCATTCATTTATATCTCTTTCCATTCCACCCTATCCCAAAGGCATGAGGTTATCTGGTCCTGTCCACTGATAAGCCTACATACATTATCACAAATACATATACAGGTATAGTCCTCAACTTACAAATATTGTTTAGTGACTGTTCAAAGGTACAAGGTGCTGAAAAAAATGACTTATGACTGTTTTTCATTTATGACCGGTGAAGCATCCCCTTGGTCACATGATCAAAATTTGGATGCCTGACAACTGGTTTATATTTATGATGGTGTCCTGAGGACATGTGATCATCTTCTGTGACCTTCTGATGAGCAAAGTGAATGGGGAAGCTAGGAATGCTAGGCTAGCCTTCAAAGCACAGGCTCAGTAAACTTTATAACATTTTTTTCTAGGATTTTGTAAGCACTTTTTCTAGGATTCCTTTTAGTTCTGTAAGGATGGGTCTTACATTGCATTCTTGGACACACATTGATGCTTTCTTAAGTTTTTAATACTTGAATTGCTCAATTAGGTGATTCAAAAAAGACATCCGCATATAGCATGCAAGTGAAATAGAAATAGAGACTACTGTATGTAACTGAAAGGCTTTCCCCCCCTCAAATAATTTCCCCACAGAAATCCTAAATACAGTCTTAAAAATGAAAATGTTCCAAGGCTACAGCTTAGTATTTCATTTAAAAGTATTTTTTGGCCAAGAAAGAAGATAAACCTAAGTTGGAATGGCAAGGAGCATCTCGGAAAGCTAGTGACTTATCTTGTTAATGAGATGGCCACCATATAAATTTAATTTAAAAAAAAATAGTATTCTTGGCACCTTTCCTGGTAGTAAGGTGTTTTTATAACCATACCCATGAGAACAGGCTTTTTGTGCCATGTCTGCCTTACAGATATTCTCAGCAGTCCCAGAAGTTTGCCTAAATCTGATATAAAACAATAGCAGGACTGCTGATCTCCCCCCATCTTTAATTTAGTTCAGTGTATGATTATTAATCAGTGACTGTTTGAAACTGATCTTCAAACATTCATCTTCAAACATTCATCTTCATATAAAGAATGGTTGATGGAATTGGGTGTGTTTAGTTTAATGAAGAGAAGGATGAGGGGTGACATGACAGCAGTGTTCCAATATCTCGGGGGTTGCCACAGAGAAGAGGGAGTCAAGCTGTTCTCCAAAGCACCTGCAGGCAGGACAAGAAGTAATGGATGGAAACTAATCAAGGAGAGAAGCAACCTAGAACTAAGGAGAAATTTCCTGACAGTTAGAACAATTAATCAGTGGAACAACCTGCCTCCAGAAGCGGTGAATGCTTCAACACTGGAAGTTTTTAAGAAGAGACTGGACAACCCATTTGTCTGAAATGGTATAGGGTTTCCTGCCTGAGCAGGGGGTTGGACTAGAAGACCTCCAAGGTCCATTCCAACTTTATTGTTATTGTTATTGTCTTCAGCCAAGAAAAAGAATTTTTATGTATTTCAATAACTTGTGTAATTTACAACAAATACTTAGCCTAAAGAGATAAGAATTCAGGCCTAAAAATTTCACATCCAGAGAAAGACAGGCTTTTTATTCATGGGTTTGCTTTTCTCTTCTTAAGAATCATGAAAGTATGCCCACTCAGTCTTCTAGCACATAACCAAGATTAAAACAAAAAATAAATAAACCCCAATTCACAATTTGCTACACTTATTTATGTAATTTGTATATCACCTGACTCCAAGCAATTCTGGGAGTTCACAAGTATCTGGCAGAAAGAAGTTACAAATAGTCAATTTCAATTTAAATGAAATATTTCTAACAGGTGGTCCTCATTTAATGACCACTAATTCAGTGACTGTTCAAATTTACAATGGTGCTGAATGAGTGGTAGTTCATACTTACAGCTGCTACAGCATCCCACGGTCACATGATTGTGATCTGCCAATTTCCAGAAATGAAATCAATGAGAAAATCACAAGTCACAGTCACATAAGGTCTTCACTTAACAACCTGTGTGGTCCTCACTTAATGACAGCAACTGGCGCTGCTAGAGTTGCCATCACTAAGCAGCATGATCATGTGGCTTTTTGATTTACAACTGTGTCGCTTAATAACTGAATTTCAGGTCCCAGATATTGTTAAGTGAACACTACCTATAGTTTATTAACTAAAATTATTGCACTTGCTTAGATCTCTAACATAACAAGGAACCTTAATCTGGGATTAATATTTACAGATTGATTCCCTGGGATTCCCTAGTACTGTCTGATCTCTACTCTTAGCCAACTTCTTGAAGATTATGGTTTTCTAAGAGTGTTGGGGAAGAGGGGAATAGCATCCAAGGAGGAAAAAAGTTAAACAGGCTAATCAGTGTTTTGGGTTGCATCATCCAACAGTATAGTACAATAAAGCCAAATCATAGGAAAATCGAGTAGGGAAGTGAATTTGATGAGATTTGGATCAGAGCATGCCTGGACATGTCCAGGTGTGTCCCTTATGCTGGGAAATGGCCTTGCAAAAGCAGAGGGGAATTTTGATTCATCACAGGTTGCCTCTCTAAACTATTCTAGTCATTGTGGAAGTTATTCATTGTGCAGAACATGCATCCTGTTTTATTGCTGTGAGGCCTAGTTCTCCTCAAGAGATAGTCTAAATTTGGGCTGGAAAATCCAGTCTGGTGTAGTGGTTAAAGGCACCAGGCTAGTAACCAGAAGGCCAGGAGTTCTAGTTTGAGTTCTGCCCTAGGCCAGGTGGGTGACTTCAGGCTAATCCCTCTGTCTCTCTCTGGGAAGAAGACAGTGGTAAGCTACTTCCTGGTTGTCTACTTGACAAGAAAGAGGAACCCTGAACAATGGAATAGCAAAGATGTTGAAGGTGGGAAATCCTACGGATCTGATGTCTTGAGTTTGATTTTGTGAAATATTCAGTTTCCCTTCTGATACTCACCTGATATAGGAGTACCTTTTCAATTTGCTCATTCCGGGTGGCAGGTAAAAGGGAAGTTTGTAGGAGTTCATGAAAAGAAAGCTGTTTGTGAACTGACATGTTTCCAAAACGCTGAGCTGAGAAAATAATTTGTCTGGAGCCTGAGTGACTTGGATCCTCTATGAGCTGAGGAGAAGCAGAGAGTGCTAAACAGGAGACCTGGGTGAAAAGCTGGTTATAAATAGGAGAGGTGAAGCAAAGGAATGAAGTGTGATTTTATTTGGGAATTTGACCATGTGTTTGATGAGATTTCTGAGTATTGTTCTGGCTTGGGCTAGGTCAGGGGTAGGCAACCTCGGCTCTTTTATGACTCATGGACTTCAACTCCCAGAATTCCTGAGCCAGCTATGCTATGCTGACTCGGGAATTCTGGGAGTTGAAGTCCATGAGTCATAAAAGAGCCGAGGTTGCCTATCCCTGGGCTAGGTAGTCATCTTCCTGTTTCCTAGCAACCATTGGGTAAAGTCAGAGAGCCCTTGAGAGGAAGAAGGCACTAACATTCAAATTTAATATTGAGACCCATTTGCTTAATAACATGCAAAATGGAGGAGGAGGAGGAGGAGGAGGAAGAAGAATAGAATTGTTCTCCAAAATATATTTCAATAATCAAGCTAAACTTACATTAAATTTAAATACATAACTAATAGAATATTTGTAGCTCAGGGTTGAATTGTGGAGTTTGGCTGTTTTTTTGCAGATGTTTCATTACTCAACTAGGTAACTTCATCACTGCTAGAAGGGAATGCGGTTTGTTCCCTACTTATATACAGTAGCTTGCCATGTCACAGTTAGTGCAAGTGTGCTTTTTTCCCTTGGCAGTGTCTTGATCTGGATATTGGTTTTTTTGCTCAATATATTTCTTTTGAATAGAATATAGCTCTTCTAAAATAGATATAATGATAGACAGCCAACAGATATGGGGGACATCCATGGTATACTGCATTGAAGGTCACATGTAGAAATGCTGGACAGAGATTGTGTCTATGCGTGTGCGTGTATGTGTGTTGATTGTATGCGTGTATTCAGTGTAAGGAATTCCTAGCACTCGGGGAAGAAATCCAATCCCTTGAAGTCAAGGTAGTTCTGTTGGAAGAGATGGAGAGGGAGAAAGAGGTGGATGGAGTTCTTGGGGGCTTACCGTATTTTTCCATGTATAAGATGCACCTTTGTATAAGACGCTCTGGCGTGCGAGTTCCAAGCTTACAACAAACAGAGTCAATGCTGGGAGCAACCGCCTCCCAGCGCTCTAAATAGACGCCTCCTGGCCGGCCCCACCCCCCACCCACCTAACTAGCATCCGGCAAGATGAGCATGCATAGTCAGTTCACAGTAGCAGCCTTCCAACCCTGGCAAACAAACCAGCGTGACCACCGGCATGACAGCAAGGCAAGGGAAGCGAAGGCAGGTTTTAAACTCCCCGCCGTTTCTCCGTGCCGATCAGCTGTTCGGCAGAGCACCGAACAGCTGAGCCAGCAAATCCAGAAGTTCGGCCGGCCGCTATTATCGAGCAGGATGGCCTCGCAGCTTCGTTCCACAGGGTCCCCGGCCAGCATACAGGTACGAGGGAGGGAAAGGGCTGTCGCTGCCATCCATGCTGCTGGTCCCATCCGCTGCCTCCGGACGCCACCATCCAATGATCTTGCCCCCTCCCCCCTCCCGTTAGTGGCAAGCCCACAGGGGCTTGACACGTGCACCAGGCGGCATGGCAGCGGCATGTAAAGAACCCACACAGGCATGCCCTGGGCTGCGGAGGTTACCATTATTTATTTGTGTATAAGATGCTGCACTTGTATAAGACGCACCTGATTTTTGAACAGGGTGTTTGCAGGAAATAAATAGTGTCTTATACATGGAAAAATATGGTAATAACAGAGTCCTACTCACAGAGTAACAGCTCGTGACTATTACAGAGATTGACAGTCCTGAGGAAGGAATAGATCACATCAATCTTAGGAATTATCCCATAGAAGGGACCCATTCTTTAGAGGTTAAAAAGGTTTATTCTCTCACTGTGGTTTCTCCTCCTAGAGCAGGGATGTCAAACTGCTGGCCCGCAGGCCGGATGCATAATAGCAAAACCGCGCCCATCCTATTGCCGGCAATGGCAAAAAAAAGTCACGATACATCGCGACATGTCACATGACGTCAGTTTGACACCCCTGTCCTAGAGGTATAAGGCTTCTAGTGGTAGGTAATTTGATAATTAGGAATGTAGATAGTTGGAGGTCTGGTGGACATGCTCATTACATGGTGACTTGCCTGCCTGGTGTAAGGCTTATGGATGTCACATGCCATCTGGATAAGAGCTAGTTTGGTCTAGTGGCTAAGGCAGTAGGCTAGAAAGCAGGAGACTGTGAGTTACCTTGGGCCAGTCACTATCTCTCAGCTCAACTCACCTCACAGGGTTTTTGTTGTTGAGGGAATAGGAGGAGGAACGTGTATTAGATATGTTCGCTGCCTTGAGTTATTTGTAAAAATAAAGGCAGGATATACCTACCTACATACATACATACATACATACCTAGGCTGTTACAGAGTGCTGGGGAACAAGACAGCTGTTGTGGTGCAGGTGAGGACCAATGTCATCCTTAAATGTAGTCCAAAGGTCTAGAAGCACACATTCATAATGCTAGTCAGGAATATGTAAGCCCACATTTCCAGGGTATTTCCCCCCCAAATTGCTATTTTTTATATGAGCAGGACCAATTAAATAGGCAGTTGAAATGTTTGAAGGGGTGGATGAGACATTGATGCTGAGAGAGGGGCTTCCTATTTATTGGGCACGGGAGAATGTCTTAGGAAAAGCTAGACCTGTTCAGGAGGGACGAACTCTACCTGAATCAAAGTGGAGCTAAACTGCTGGCACTTAAGTTTAAAAAGATGGCAGAGCAGCTGTTAAATTGAGGGTGAGGGGAAAGCTGGCAGGAGCTGAGGAGTAATTCAGAAACAATAATTACTTGGGGAAGAAATAGGAGAAGACAATGTAGTCAGGCCTGATGACTATTCAACAAGACTGAATGGAATAAGCAACGCAATGCCAACAGAAGAATATAATGACAGATGCTATATATCTGTGTTTGTATATAAACGCTAGGAGCCTACAGGCCAAAATAGATGATGAAATAGATGAACTGGATTGCCTGGTCTTAGAAGATTGTAGATATAGTGGGTGTAACTGAAACTTGGTGGACTAAGGAAAATCAGAAGCCATGATTATTCCCAGTTACAAACTCTATAGGAAACTCAGGGAAGGGCATAGTGTGGAGCCTTATATGTAAGAGAGATTGTGGGAAGAATCCAGAGAAAGAAATATTTTGGGGAATATTAAAAAGGCAGAATACATTTCCCCAAAGGAATAATGGAGAAGATCGTAAAAAACAGAAACCAGCCCCCAGAAACCAGCCCCAGCCCCTCTCCCCCAAGCAGAAACTAGGCAGAGGCCAGCTTTTAGAAATGCAGATGTAATAATCCATTCAGGAAGGTTGGAGCCAGGAAGCTATTAGGAAGACAAAGACACCTAAAATCTACATATCCCCACCCAAATTCTAAGGACAGGAGACATAATAGGATACCAAAAGGACACACTCAGACTTAGGTCAAAGTACATGACACAGGAAATACAAAGCCTCAAACAGGAAGAACTCCAAATACAAAGCCCAAAGGAGGTGGTACATGTGGTCAGTTTTTCCAGAGCCATCTTTCTGTCTGGCTCTCCTCTTCAATAAACTGCAACCTTCTTTCTAAAGCAGTCTCCATTTTGATTATTCCCAGCTTGAACTGGACCATGAATCAAGTTATCTTGACCTTCCCCAAGGAGCAGATCATTTGACATAATTACTCTGGGTAGAAATATCCGGTCATAATGGCAGGTTAATAATGGGGGGTATACATTAACTAATATGATCAAAGAGATCTGGAAATGGAGAGGTAATCAGAATGGCATCCCAAAAAGGAAATATTGTAATTATGGGAGATTTTATTATCTATACATTGACTGAGGGCATGTATATTCAAACCAGGAAAGAGATGTAAAATTCATAAGTATTATAAATAACTCTGTGTTGGAGGGGGCAATAGTAGAATTACTCCTAAGTAGTGATCAGAACGTAGAGAAATATGTGAAGTCAGATTGCTTAGGAATAGTGATCATAATGCAATAAGATCCAACGTTCAAAGGAACAATAGCCCACACAGCGTCTCACATAATCATAGCTGCCTTCTAAAAGGGGAACTTCTTGAAAGCTTGGTGAAAAGGAAACTCAAAGAGAAGGTTAAAAGGGCAAGCTTGGCCCCGAAAGCTTGACTGTTTTTTAAAACCACAATAATAGAGCCTCTGGCACAATGTATTCCTAAAATAAGAAAAATGGCCCCAAAATCCAAGAAGAGTCCTGCATTGTTGATTAGCTTTGTAAAGGAAGCAATTAGAGCCAATATAATATTTAGATAATGGAAAAACTGTCCTAATGAACAAAAAAAGAGCATAAACCCTAGCAAAAGAAGTATAAAAAGTCAATGAAAGAGGCAAAAAGAAAATTCTAGGAGCATAAAACTTGATAAAACTGAAGACAGATAATACAATATTTTTTCAAAATGCATTAGAAGCAGGAAGCCAGCCAGGGAGATTCTTGGTCCCTTGAATGAAGAAGGAGTAAAATTGTGCCGAGAGGAGAAAAGGAAATTTCAAAGGAGCTAATAGATTCCTTGCTTTCATCTTCACAGGAGAAAAAAATTGGGCAGAGCTGCTGTTCTTGGAAATGGAATCAGATGAACTGATTCATATAGTGCTGACCAAAAAAGAAATGCTAGACTTTACTGAAAAATTGAACATCAATAAATCATCAGGCCCCAATGGCTTCCACCAAGGGTTATTGAGGAATGAAAGTTGGGGTTGTGGACCTTCAAATATGCAACATGTGTCTACTCTGCTTCTGTAGATGAGGAGTGGAAGATAGTCAATGCAATTTTTAAGAAGGAGAGAGAGAGCTAAGAAATTATAAGCTGGTCAGTGACATCTGTTCCCAAGAAGAGAGTAGAAACTTCTATTAAAGATGAAATTACTAAATATTTGAAGACCTTGCTTAAGGATTTCCAATGTAGCTTTACTAAGAAGAATACTGTCTAACTAATCTTCTAGATGTTTTCAGGGTGTTAATAAACATGTGACTGAGACAAGACATTAGACAATATCAACTTAGATTTTCAAAAAGCTTTTGATAACATTCCTCATCAAAACTAAGCTGAATAACCATGGAATAAAAAGGCAGGTCCTGTTGTGGGTAAGCAACTAGTTAAAGAATAGAAAACAGAGAGTAGGAATAAATGGATATTTTTCACATAGAGGGATGGAACTATTGAGGTCTTCCAAGATTCTGTCCTAAGACTGGTGCTTTTTAGTATATTTATACATTATCTGGAATTGGTCAAGACTGATGAAATAGCCAAATTGCTTATGCCATTAAATTGTTCAGTGTGATAAAAACGGTAAGGGATTGTGAAGAACTTTAAAGAGGTTTCTGAATATTAATGGAGTGGATATCAAAATAGCAGACTTTTTTTCAGCATGAACAAGTACAAACAATTCTAACTACTTATAAAAGTAATGGGATCAAAACTTAGCAGTGACCAATGAGGAAAGAGAACTTGGAGTAAGAGTCAACAGCTTAATGTTCATCAGCTGTAAAAAAAATAAAAAATAAAAAGCCAACAGCATGTCAGCTATAATAAAAACGATACTGAAAATAGAGAAGTCAATCTCCTAATGTCCTTATAGAAATTAATAGTGTGACCACATCTGGGATATTGTGTGAAGTTCTGATTGCCACACCTGAAAAAGGATATAGTATAACTAGAGAAGGTTCAGAGGAGCAGTTTCCCTATGAGGAAAAGTTGTAAAAGTTGGGCCTTTTTAGCCTAGAAAGGAGGCAAACAAGAGGAGACATGATCAAGATGTACAGAATTACACAAGGTGTGAACACAGTGGACAAGGAAAAGCTATTTTCTCTTTCCCAAAAGAATACGATCGGAAGCCACCCAATGAAATTGAATACTGGAAGAATCGGGTCAGACAAAAGGCATCTTTCTTTTTACATAGTTAAACATTGGAATTGTTACCACAAGATGTGGTGCTATCTACCAGCTTGGCTGAGTTCAAAGGGTTGGACCAATTCATGTACAATAAGTCATGGGATCAAGGGCTATTAGCCTTGATGGCAGTGTGAAGGCCTTTGAGGGTTATTGGCTGAGAGACCAATGGCTTCCTGGTGCAGTTCTTTGGCCATTGTGAGAACAGGCTGCTGGACAAGATGGGCCAGGATCTGATCTAGCAAAGCATTGCTTATATTCTTCTGAGTAAGTACTTATCCTCCATACTCCAGATATAGAAAACTATGGGCCAAATTGCCATCTTCTATGCATTCATTAACCCCAAACTACATGGCAGTGAAGAGATTAAGACAACTACATTTCAGGGCAGAGCAAAATATGTATGCAGGAATATCAAGGAAGACTACTTATGCATTTTAATATAAGCATTTGATGTTTTGTGGCCTTTGATTAGAAGCACAGTAGTTAACTGCATGTCAGTGAGATGGATTTGATTTCTGATGACTGTGTGGGCAAATATTATCATCTTGATCTTCTTTAATATTAACGTATAGCTCTTGCAAACATTCCACTCATCACTTTAATCCTTTCTATCTACCTTATCTATATCTTCCCTTCTTTTATTTGCTGTTTTGCCAACTATAATTATGTTTTCTTATCCAAACAACAATTCAAAAATTCTATTATATGGTTTGTAAAGTTCCATCCTATATTGGTAAACCGGCATGTTTTGGGGGTTTGTATGGACTGAATGTGAATGTGAATTACTTTCATTTCAAAACTGTAGTGTTTGCTACATTATTACAAGGATCTGACATACAATATAAATTCTTTTTCCATTTAAGCATCTAAAACATACTATTTTTTCTGCTTATTGCTGTCTACCATCTTACACTGTAGAGAATTATCTGTATGCGTTCATTATTATTCCTGTGAACTGCCAGTGTTACAAATACATGGCTAACAAGTAGAAATATATTTGGTGTTAGCTTTCATTCCATATTGGATTTTTATTGAAAAATTCTTGGAATAGAATTGTAGGTCATAATATTCATATTTAGAATATTCATATTCTAAAAACCAGAGATCAAGCATTATAGTTTGAGTACACGTGCTGTGAAAATGGCTCTATCCAATCTGATGCCTTCTAAATGTTTTGGAATTAGGATTCCTACCCAGGATGGAAATTGTGGGAGTTTGGGTTCCAAGGCTTCTGGTGAACCACAGGTTACAGAAAACCATCAGAGGCCATCTCCTTCAAAGAATGGAACTGGGAAGAATGTATCTTCCCCAGAGCAAGTTAGATTTCAGCTGGCTTTCAGTGTGTGAAACACAGCACCAGACAACCAACATCACTGATGTTTATTCCTACTAAAATAATTTATAAAACTTGAAGTAATTATCTCCCTGCCCCATGTTTTACCTGCAAACTGGAATAATCCCGAGGATTACATTTAAAGAAAGGCCCTTATTTGTGATGTTCAAACAACCATCTCCAGCTAGGAAACCTCTGGGCATATCAAGCAACAATTCTCAAGACTCAGTGTTGTCTCATCTGCTGAAGACCACACCTAGCATTGTGTACCTTATCCTATGCCACATTTTTTTTTCTAACACAAAAGAACCACTGCATTCCCCAGAAGTGGTTTTTTCCCCATATTACAATACTTCCCACTGGCATTCCCTGCAGATCCACATTACACAGAGTGGTATTCAATTCTTTTATTACCAATTACTTCAATTACCACATTACACGGATTTATTCGAGCAGAGGTTATTTTCTCTTGCATTTTTCTACCACAAGGAATGCTGTTTTCACACAACTGCTGTCTGCCAGGAAAGAATATAGCCTTGACTCTCCCATTGCTTTTTGATTCAATAAATTGTACCTTGACCTGAGAAGCCACTCCCAATTTGAGACTGTAGAACTTGTGCTCTTTACTTCTTTTCATTGTTCCTCTTTGTTGTATGGGTTCCCATTCTCAGCATTGCTGATATACATGCATAGCTAGAGATAAAACTCAACACGGCAATGTTGCTTTCTTTTTTGCTTTATCAGCTTGGGCTAAATCCAGTCAGGTAGCTTCAAGCATCTGCATGTTCCAATTTAAAGAGAAAGAACAAAAGGAAGGGCAAAACCCAAATTCCCATTCTTCTCTCTAATGATCAAAAGAGGAGCATTGGGGTCAATGCTTAGGTTATTTCTCTGCTAGGAAGAAACAGACACTTATGAAAGCAGTTGTGTCTTTCTTTGAAGGGCAAGAAATAACTGCGTATTCATTTGCCCTCTGAAAACAGGGTTTTACGAATTCTCTTTTTGGCTGTTTCCTCAAGGCAGTGCTGATGTAATTGTCTCAATGCTTGATAAGATAGAAAAATGTGGGTTAGACAGCATCACCACCAGATGGATTCGTAGCTGGCTGACTGGCCGTTCTCAGCATGTGGTCCTCAATGGAACTGCATCTACATGGAGGGAAGTGTTGTGGGGTGCCCCAGGGCTCTGTTCTGGGCCCAGTGCTCTTCAATATCTTCATCAATGATTTGGATGAGGGGATAGATGGGGAACTCGTTAAATTTGCAGACAACACCAAGCTGGCAGGAAGAGCCAACACTCCAGAAGATAGGCTTAAGACACAGAAGGAACTTGACAGACTTGAACATTGGGCACTATCTAACAAAATGAAATTCAATGGTGAAAAAAGTAAGGTTCTATATTTAGGCAAGAAAAACCAAATGCACAGGTGCAGTATAAGTAGTATCTTGCTCAATAGTAGTAACTGTGAGAGGGATCTTGGAGTCCTAGTGGACAATCACTTAAATATGAGCCAGCAATGTGCTGCAGCTGCCAAAAAAGCCAACACAGTGCTAGGCTGCATTAACACAGGGATAGAATCAATGTAGTGCTTTGTCTTCCCATACCTCCATTCTGTTCTTCATTTGGTCTTTCTTGTAGGCCAGTTTGGTCTCTCCAGTAGTCAGTAAGCCTTCCTGATATACTAACTTCAGTACATCTTCATCATTGTCCTTCAGATATTCTTCCAAAGCCATTTTTTCTTCTTCAACCATCTGATGTACTTGCAACATTCCACACCCACCTATTTGCCTTGGTAGATAGAGTCTGCGTGGATGAAGGGCATATTGTTGTTGTTGTTGTTGTTGTTGTTGTTGTTATTATTATTATTATTATTATTATTATTATTATTATTATTATCATTATCATTATCATTATTATCATTATCATTATTATTATTATTATTATTATTATTATTATTATTATTATTATTATTATTATTATTATTATTATTATTATTATTATTATTATTATCATTATTATTATTATCATTATTATTATTCCTGACCTAATGACTTGACTAATGCCATATCAGCTGTAGTTTGAAATTAAGTGTCAACTGTCTTCCATCCCCAGCAACTACCATCCAAATGGATGTGCTCCATTTACACTGATGCAGACTAAGGAACGAGGCAACTATCAACTTGTTCAATTCTATTTCAATTTTTCTGCAGTCTGAAACCTGACTGGATAGCATCGCTTACCTTTTCTGATTGCTTTGAGTTTGCAAAAGCCAGTGGCTGTTTTAGATGGGAAGTAGGGGAGAAAATCATTGACATATACATTGATACTCGTGTTTTCTGGTTCAACCCTAAAATCATTCATGAGGAAATAATTTTGTTGGGGGGGGGAGTGTCTCTCAAGCACACCACAGGAAAGAGAACAGTTTTATGTGTTCACTTTGAGAGCGGGCAACTAAATTTCATTTTTGATGTGTGCCGTTGTGCCCACAGTAAAAAAAAATGACAATAAAGGTTATCTTATCTTATCTAGTTTTAGGGTTCTCCACTTTTAATCATAGGCATGTGGGAAAGACTTGAGGCAGATTTGAATCAGTTACTTGGCAAGTTCAAACACAACAGCGGATTCTTGCCCTGATCCAAAAGTTAGGCATCTTTTGTTTCAAAGAGGTTTATTCATTTACACTGCAGTAGCAATCAACCATGTATCAACTTCCTCTCTGAAAAGTTGTTAGAGTAGCTCTGTGGAGGAAAATTAACCATTATTGTAGGTATCATCAAGGAGAACTCTGTTGTATTGAAATGATCATTGCTATCATGAACAGTACTCAAAACTCTTATTGTTTCACCTTCCTTTTTAAAGAAAGTAGCATCCTACAGAAATATTGGTACTGAGACTCCCAGAATTTTAATCCAGGATGCTTTCATTGACTTGCTTTAAATTACACTGAACACATTGAAATGCATTCTTGCCTAGGACTGTATGAGTGTGTCTGTTTGTCTATGAGTGCATTTGAGAGGAGCCAAGGAAATAGAAGTGTAAAGATGTTTGAATGGGTGCACATAGAAAAATATATATGTGACACCTGGTGACATCACCTAACTGACTTTGGCAAAGCTCAAAGCTGGCTCGGGCCTGGTTAATACTTAGAAGGATAATTACCAGATAATTTGAGGTTGTAAACTAGAATGAGAAATGGAAAACCAGCCTGGGAGAAAACAGTGGCAAACTAAATCTATTATAATTATCAAGAAGATTACTTGAATATAATCCCGTAGTCATCAGGAATCAGGCTCATCATCAGAATAGTCTTCAATTTTGGGGGGTGTTCAACAGCCCATTGTTGCGTGCTGCTGATAGAAACACAAGAATTTATTTATATTTATTTATATTTCATATTTATTAACTACCCATCTCCTTTGGAAAGTTGGCTACCTCTGTTGAATTACCTAAAGTGAGAATTGCATTTGAATAAATCTTGCCTGAGATGTAAGCTCTACTCTTTCCAATAACATTAAGCCCTATTGACTTTAGCGGCACTTATTCCTTGATAAAATTTAATGGAGTTATAGGGGTCTGGGCTTGCTCCCAGGATAACAGTAGGAGGCAGAAAAGAAATCAGGAAGCAATATGTAAATTTGGAAATGTAATTCTTTCCCACTAGAGAACCATAAATGGACATCCTTCCACCACGAGAGTCAAAGGTATAGCTTAATTATGCTTTAAAATTTGATTAGAAAATTCAAAGGTAACAAATTACCGCACCTAAAAAGAAAGTAATCTACAATATTCTCTGCCAATTCAGAAAGCATAAGGATTATCTAACGGATTTCAGTAAGGAACATTATCCTCTGATTAACCACATAGAAACAAAGGAATGCTTAGGAAAATGCATTCACTTCTCTGGTATTTCAAATGAACTGTATCTGACATACCAAATAAAAATAAACTATTCTACATAATTGGGTTTGTATTACATAATATCACAGCCAACTGCTTTTCTTAAATTCAAGCAATCATATTTGTTAGACTGTAACTTTTCTTTTTCTAATTATAGTTGTATTCGCTGAGAAATCCAGAGCTACTTTATATTTCCAAATGCAAGAAATAGCATTTTTTTTCTCAACAGTTGAAGTTGGCCAATCTGTACCGATATTTCCAAATGATGCAATTTAGAGAACCATGTGTACTACCATATAATGATTCCTGGCCCTTTCATAGGAAAATATTAAACTCTGTGACGTAAAGTCCACGATATGCTTTTTAAATGCAACTTGTTTTGTGTGTGATGCCAAGTATTCTGAGATACAGACTTTCAGCTGATGTTCCTGGTGCAAAGGTAATGCAGCCAGCCATCAGGGGCAAAGGGGAAGGTGTGTGTACAGTTCACAGGGGAAAAGTGTATATGCGTGGTTACTTCTCATTTCTTTATCTTTGCATAGCCAGGTTACACCTGTCATGAATTGTATATGTAGAGCAAAAAATAAACTACAATATTCTTTATTGGCCAAGTGTGATTGGATGCACAAGAAATTTGTCTTCAGTGCAAAAGCTCTCAGTGTACATATAAACAACAAAGTGAGAAATCATAAATCATGAGATACAAACAACAAAGTGATAGATCATAAGATACCAATATTAGAAGGTAATAGGAAAGATGAGAAGGAAGTCCTACTACATGGGTAAATATCCTTAGGCATAAGACAGTGCTGTGGGAATTAGGTGTTTAGCAGAGTGATGGCATGGGATGGGGATGTCTTTCTGTCTAGTTGTTTTGGCATGCAATACCCTCTCGGTGTCCTGAGGGGAGAAGTTGAAATAGTTTATGTCCAGGATGTGAGAGGTCTATAGATATTTTCTCAGCCCTCTTTCTGGCTCGTATAGTATATAGATCCTCAATGGAAGGCAGACTGGTTGCAATTGTTTTTTTTCTGCAGTCCTAACTATCCATTGAAGTCTGTGCCTGCCCTGTTTGTCTGCTGTGCCAAACCAGACAGTTATTGAAGTAGATTCTCCTGCTTGAGCAGGGGGCTGGACTAGAAGACCTCCAAGGTCTCTTCCAGCTCTATTCTATTCTATTCTATTCTATTCTATTCTATTCTATTCTATTCTATTCTATTCTATTCTATTCTATTCTATTCTATTCTATTCTATTCTATTCTATTCTATTCTACAAATGGCAGACTCAATAATTGTTTTGTAGAACTGTATCAGGAGCTCCTTGGGCACTCTGAGCTATAAAATCCATCAAATTATATCAGAGGTGATCAGTTGACTCTATATGCATACGTATGTCAACTATGTCTCATAATCATCAACTGAACCAGCTGTCAGTTGTGGTGGCTAGAAAGGATGGTTTTTGAAATACCAAGTCAGGGAAATTCTGTATAAAAATATACATACCTCTCCTGATTGAGGCCATACTGCTAACATACTATATTATTACCATTTATGTCCTACTTTTCTATTCATGAGATACTTAGGGCAATTCTAGATATTGTTTTTAGTGCATATTTCTTCAGAATAAAACAGGAGTAGGAAAGAAGAACATGTGCTGTGCTTTTCAGAGTAAATCTTCACATACATTCATTTCAAAGGAATAGATGTATAATAAAATTAGTACCAAATTTTAAAAATGCATCTTGGGGAGTAACATCACACCAACAATAAGTTCAAAGGTTTTTTTTTTAAAGATACAAGAGACAATTCTGAAGAGATGTCCAGATATGTGAGGCCACTACTATAAATGCCCTGTTTGTAGGCTACTAGACCAGCATAGATCAGGAAGTTCATATATTTAAAAGTGGTTATTAAAACATGTCTGCCTGCAGGAATTAAAAAATAGTACTAAATTTTAAATTAAGCCTGAAAACCATTAGATAACTTGTGCAATTCAAAATTGATTTCCTATGATCAAGCTGCCTGTGTAATTTTTAGTTTGATAGGAAAATATTTTACAATATTTGCTTTGAAACTCATTGAATTTGATACTCAATGAATTTTGATATGAAAATTTTGTCCCGGTATTCATTGCACAAGCTAGAACCTGTCGGTGTCGGCTGCCTTGAGACTCACTGCATCATTCCTTATGGGAAAAATTTGTTTGGTACTCATCATTTCTAATACTCATCACAGCTTCAGGAACCAATTAACGATGAGTACCGAGGTACCACTGTAATTGAAAATGTGGAATGTATTTTATATTGTCCCTTGCAAATAGGTGTAAGGTAGTTCAGATTTAACAATACAGTGCATGAGTCACACTGCAATGTCTCACTCCACACAGGAGGAACTGTACTACTTATAACATTTGGTCATGCAATGGATGGAAACTCCCAGCATTTAAATAATAGCTATTTGATTATCAATTCATGGTTGAAGTTACATGTGAGAAACAGTGCCTTTCACTGGGCTGCACTTGTTTCATTAAAAAAAAAAAAAATCAGTGACCAGGATACATACATGTTTTCAGGAAGAGGTACTCTCAATTCTTGGAAGAAGCCCATAAGATCCTTTGGTTAGATCTCTCCTTCCTCATCTCACTGATTCCCACCCCACGTTTTCCCCACCTATTCTCCTCCCAGTTCTTGTCCCCTTTCTTCGGTTCTATACTTCAGCCTCACTTCTTTCCCTGCTTACAGTAACATCTCCTATGAAGCTTTACTCCTGGTGGCTTTATGAATATATTCAAGTAGTTTCCTTGAAAACAATATGAAGAGATTTGCAATTGTCTTTTTCCAGTTCTTTTTTAATTTCCTGGAGCTCCAAGTACTAGCTTTAAGTCCTAAAGGCTCACCCTTCTTTGCTTCCTAATCCAGATAAGATTGGACAGATGTTAGCACTTGCTACTGTTAAAGCTCCCATGGTAGAACCAGCATTTGAATCCCCCTCTGAATGGAGTTGTGTGCCATCCTACTTGGAATTGTATTTAAATTTATGGACAAAGTAATGAACTTAGACTGTCATACTAGTAGACACACATCCCTGAGTCTTTTAAGAACTAAAGAATAAAGAATACTTTGTTTCTCAGTATCTTGAAATTCTAGAGGAAAATTAGAATATAAATTTAGCATTGTCATCATAGTACTGCCGTTGTCTCACATATTACTATAAAATTTCCAAGGGCTACCCATGATTTGCTATTCATGTTACATGTTTTACACATCAGTCTTATATGCCTCTTCTCAGAAGTAAACCCTACTGAGTTTGGTGAGGCTTGCTTCCAAATAAAAATGTTATATGTGCATCCATCCATTTACTTACTGAGTTACAATTGCAGCTTAATGTTTTAGCAATTTCTCCATTTGTGGGCTCTTTCCACTTTTTGAATTGGATACCCCAACTCTTGATTTATTAATATGAATTAACCTACTTTCCTACCTCTAAGGGACATTGTAAACAATGAAATCCATGATTGCTATGATGATGGGACGATAGTATGCCCCATACTATTTTTTTTTCACTGTTTCCCATTGAAGTAGATGGCCAAGCTTCCAAAATATGGATAAATATAAATTCAGATCTTTTAATTTGTTCATTAAAAAAAAAATCCCATGGCTAAATTTTCAAGCTGCAGAGATGCTGAAATACAATCTGAACACATAATAGCTCAAAAAAAAAAAAACACCTGTTGGAACAAGTAAATACATGTTGATGTGTCTTTCTAAGGTACCAACAATGTTTTCCTAGCACGAGAGCAAAAAGTAAATGAAATCACAGCAAGTCTAACCTGTCTTTTCAACAAAAGCCTTTTGTCTCTAAAATCTTGCTGCTACCGAATATTTAGATGTGATAGGCAAGACAGGACCTTATTCATTATAGGAATAAATCCTATCTTCTATGTGATTATGAAGCTTGTACTTATGATTTGAATCAATTATTTGGATTAATAATTGTAGAATGTCATTTTCTATCAATTTTGTTCCGGTCGAATATGATCAGAAAATCCATAAACATCAGACTTGAAATAAAATCTTTTTAAAAATCAAAAGCTGGTGCATTACTTTTGCAATTTGGATATTGAATTTTTCAGTTATTTTTAAATGTTTTTGGCTTTACACTTAAGTCATTAAAGAAATGACTGAAGTTATGCAAAATATACTGCAACTATTGCAGATCTGTAAAAGTCAAATATTGATTTTAAATATATATTAGAATAATATCCACATTCTTCAGTGAGACTACACCAAGTAAAATGGTGATATTCTGTACATTATACCTGGGACATGATAAAGAAATAAAGAGCAGAAATAGAGAGATGGGTAGCCGTGTGAAAATTATGTGTTTGTACTAGAGAACTAATGAAAAATAGCTTGCTCTTTCTGAACAATTTAGGCCAGAGTTCATTGCTCATCAATAATAATAATAATAATAATAATAATAATAATAATAATAATAATAATAATAATAATAATAATAATAATAATAATAATAATAATAATAATAATAATAATAATAATAATAATAATAATAATAATAATAATAATAATGTTGGAAGGGACCCTGGAGGTCATCTAGTCTAACCCCCTGCTCAGGCAGGAAGCCCTATACCATTTCTTCCTATACCAATCTATACCAATCTTCTTAGGAATGTTCCTAAAAGTTTAAGTTAAAAAATGATAAGTCAGCCTATTGACTAAAGAAATCGTAAGATATTCACTAGGATTAACTGCCAGCTAAATCTGAAGAGGATTATTCCAGGTTCTGAATTATTGGTATTAAGCACCTCAAATAATGACTATTACATTTGATATCCTATGAACCTGCATGGTGGCTCACGATAACTTAATGTGGTTTAGTTTATGATATGAGTTCTTCTAGTTGTATACAGAATTAGGACACCAGTAATGGACATCCCTAGGGTCATGGTAGGCATTTATTCTTGCTTTATCCCACCATTCTGTTACAGCTGGTTTAACAACCACCACAGTCACAACAACCTTAGAATAGGTCCTTTATGGCCCAAAAAGCACTTCCAGCCATCATAAAACATTGTGCCATGCCCCCATCACATGACACATGGTAACATTTATGACTGTTTGCAAAGTGCTCAATCTTCTCTGCTGACTTCTCCAGAAAGGCAATAGGGAAGCTGGCAAGGAAAGTTGCAAGCAGAGGGAATGCTGGATTTGAGGAGCCTTCCCCAGCATGCCAAGGAATTTTTCTTCCCCTCCATGCAGGGAAGGGAAATCCTTCTGCATCCTGGAAGAATGGCTCTCAAATATGGTAAAAAATGTTAGTGAACACCAGCATTCTGAGCCTTTTAGAACGCTGTTGTTTGCTAGTGCTATCGCCTCCAGAGGAAATCCTGGACAGCTAGGGTTGCGGTCATTGAATGAAGAGGTCACGTGGCATTTGGCTTAATGAGCACTACATTCAGTGACCACAATTCTGGGCCCGATTGTGGTAGTAAGTGGAGGACTACCTGTAAATAAGTACCCAGTCCTATCATGCAATTGGGCATTGGTAAGTTTAGCATAGCAAAGTACAACTTATTTTCTTACAATGCTGTGTCCTATACAGAGGAAACTATGCAAGACAAAATATTAAAGACCAGTCAGGCAGAAAACAAAATGTTCATTTCTGTTCAGTGTAATTCTGTCATAAAACCTAGGAGGCCAGAAATGCATGCGGCTGTTTTTTGTTTTGTTTGTTTCTGTTTGCTTTTATTATTATTTCTATGACTCAGCAAAAGAACTGCATAATTATATAAGGAGCAACTTCACTTCTTCTCTGCCCCATGATTTTTTAAACTCAGCCATCTATGTAACACTATAAAAAAAAAAAGTCAGATTTCATTACCCAGAAATTTAAGGGTATTGTGAGTTGTCGAGTTCATTCAAGCTCCCATTTAAACTTAGATCTGGATTTTTATTCTTGCTTATATGAGCACTTCCAGAGTTTTGCTATGTAAAGTTTAATGCTGGAAATAGTGACTTCCCGCACCTGTAAAACTTTTGATCATTGGGGGCTTTAGTGTAGCAATATTGTAGTTAACTGAGGACGATTTTGCACTTTTATCTGCTTTCCTTATTTAAAACATTTACTTTACATGTCTTTAGGTAATACAACTCCTGTTGGTTAGGCTGGGATTCTCAGGGCTGTTTGTTACTTCCTTCTTCTCTCATTGTCTTTTCTAACTCTGATCTTACTGATTCAAGTTGTACATAACAACTTCTTAGGTATGGAGACTTATGTAAATTGAACTTTTCTATCTATCCTCTCTCTCTCTCTCTCTCTCTCTCTCTCTCTACCTACCTACCTACCTACCTATCTACCTATCTACCTATCTACCTATCTACCTATCTACCTATCTACCTATCTACCTATCTACCTATCTACCTACCTACCTAACTAACTAACTAACTAACTAACTAACTAACTAAATAAATAAAGCTTATCTTTATTAGTCCTTCATGCAGCATGAGCCTTATAAATGTTACACTATTAATTTTAGTTTTTTCCCCTCATTCCTTTTTTTGCTGCATGAGTATGATGAGTAGGTGGCATCTATTGTCCTCATCATCTAGGGCTGTTGGCTATTCCACACGAATCATGGAAAAATCTTTGCCCTATGAAAATGACATATTGGAGTAGAGAGCTGGAAAAGTCTGATTTGTGGAAAACTTGTCCACGCCTCTCAGAACTTCAAAGGAATATGATGAAGGTCTTAGCAGAGCATGCTTTGTATATTTATTTGTTCAGTAAGACTTTTCATTTAACAGGCATCTGTGTGTTTTCCATCCTCATACCACCGACATAAAAAGAGCAAAAGCAGGCCTTGTACACTTGCCAACAGATTTTCCGTGTTTCCTGGAAGAGAAGAGTATCGTAAATTAGATTTCATGGTTAGCCAAGTGGGTCGGAGCTACTTGTACTTCAGCAACATCTGGAAGGCCACACATAGCTTGCTCTGCTTGAGTTATTCCAAGGGAAACTCACAAAAACTTATTTCCCAGCTATCAGGTTAGCTAAAAAGGGACTTGCAGACAGTTTAATAGTTGCCACAGATGCCCCTGGCTTGAAGATGCTACCCTACATCCTAACTTCATAGCTCTTCACATGGTTTTTTGAGAGTTTTGATTTGCATTTTACATAGCTTGCTTGAGCGATTCCAGTAATATTTTCATTCAATTGCCATCCAACTTGTATACCTATTATTCATTAAGCCAAGTGATCCAAATGAGTCATACAGCATTAAGCAACATGCTAAAAGTAATCATCAGGTCTGGGCAGGACTAAGATTTGGGAGCTGCCTTTTTCTCTCGATGACAACCTGCAACTTTGCAGAAGTGTCTTGATCTGTAGTTCTCGAGCATAGGTTTCTGCAGGAGTCAGATCTAGTTAAGTTCCAGATGGTATGGTAAAGTCACTTTAGCAGGTAGAAAAAGCTGTTGGTGGCTGTTGTTTCAGTCATATCCTGACCCTTTCTTAATGTACTTTTGGTCTTTTCCTTTCTTTTTGTGCCTGCCCTGTGACCATGTCTCCTTATGGTTGGTTTATTATTCAAGAGTGGAAAGGAAAATGACAAATCTTTTCTTGATATTTGGGAATTCTGTTGGACTTGCCATCAGCTCTGTGTTCCTCAGACTGAATCCTCTTATTGCAGATATAATAATAATAATAATAATAATAATAATAATAATAATAATAATAATAATAATAATAATAATAATAATAATAATAATAATAATAATAATAATAATAATAATAATAATAATAATAATAATAATAATAATAATAATTGTTGGAAGGGACCTTGGAGGTCATCTAGTCCAGTGGTTCTTAACCTTTTTGAACGAATCGCCCCCTTGAGCCAATGAGGAAGTTGTCATCACCCCCCCTCCCCCAACATAACATCTCAATCACAACATAGGAAATAATTCTTCAATTTATGCAAACACTTTTTTTATTTTCTTTAAAATTGTCATCAGGACATATCGATGCAAATAATTTATTTCCAGTCTTTTTCCCATATCTCAACTGTGTGAAAATTTTTGGTGCCACCCGTCACTTTATTCCCAAACTTCGTGATACATGTATTTCATTATTATCTTATTTATTCAAGACACTTAAATGTAATGACCACTGAAAACAAAATTCAATTGCAAGAAAATGAAATGCCCGAAAAGAAAAACTAAGAATTTCAAGACGAAAACTCTGAAACTAAATTAAGATTCGAGGAAAGTATATATAGTCACACACACTGTAAAAAGGATTAAAAAGACACAAAGAAAATATAATATCGAACTGGAGTGCACGCTAAAAAAGTACAATACAAAGAGACACACAAAATGTTTTACAGAGCACAACAAAAATTCGAAAACGAAGCCGAAAACTCAAACTGGAAGGTGAAATCCAATGCAGCAAATACAACGATAAAAGCTTATTAACGAAAAAAATGTATGTACACAAAAAGCAAAAAAAAAAGAACATCAATGGCTGCCTTGTGCTTGGTGAGCTGATGCCAATTTCTTGATGTCTGGAACCATTTTTGTTAATCGCATTCTTAAATCACCACGCTCAGAGATCTTCAACATGTTCCTTGACTTAGAAAGGATCTGTTGGATGGCGCTGAAGCCCCTCTCCACTAAGTAAGTGGAAGGAAAGGCTAAAAGAAGCAACTTAACTTCATCCCACAATATTGGGTAAGTGTTCCTCATTTTCAACCATGGATGCAGCTCCGTCGGTTGCACATGCCACGACGTTTGTCAAAGGGATGTTTTTCTCATTCAAAAATTCTTCAACCTTTTTAAATATCGAAGAACCTTTTGTGTCGGTGGCTAAATTTCAAACAAATAACAGTTCTTCCCCGATCTCTTCATTTCCGTTGATGAAACGGACATAAGCCAATAACAAGGCTTCATTTTCAAGAATCGTTGACTCATCAATCTGCATCACGAATTCTGTATTTTTCAAGGTGTCAATAAGCCTTTCTGCCACATCAGCAGCCATTTCATCAATTCTTTTTGATACGGTGTCATTGCTCAAAGGAATCGATTGCGTGATAGTGCTTGCGCTGGGCCCCAACATGGTGGCAACAATCTGTTTCACTGCTGATAAAATCAGCATTTCTCCGATAGTGTGAGGTTTGCCACATTTTGCTATCAACAAAGATACTTCATAGGAACAAATGAGCCCCTTGTCGGCGTTGAGTGACGATTTTCTAAATAACTTCCCAACAGTGCTGCGACCCTCAAACTTGGCCTTTAAGGATTGGAAAAACGATGCCGGTTTGTCGGCTTTACCCGAATGAATTCTTACCAAATGGTCTTTCAGTCGGGAAGGCTTCATCGCTTCATTTGAAAATGTTTTCTCACAAAAAAGACAAAACGGAAGCTGTACATTGGAAGGAGATGGAATGAATCCCAATTTTAAGTATTCCGTCGAATATTGGCGACACTTCCTCTTCTTGGCCATGTTGAGAGGTCTTCGAAATAAAAGGCACTACCTGCAAATTAAATTTTCGACTCCACTGGAACAATAGAAAAACACACGTGGACGTCGATAAACCTAGTTTCAACAGTTACGTTGACATTACAGCTGACGTCACAGGGGACAGCCACTCAGCATGCGATGTTTCGAAAGAAGCGCTCCCCCCTCCATCACTGCCCATTCTGGCCAATGGCGCACCACTGTATGGGTAGAGGCTGCTGCGCAACGCGCATGAAGATAAGCGATGCGTATTCACATATGTATGGCGTTCTGTACTGAAGCTAGCTGGAGGAACATTTGAAAACACAATTCAATCCACTAATAGTGAGCTATCTGATGTTTTTGTACGTCAGATATACAGCAATTCACTGTACGAAAAAGTCTCAAAAGTGTCCCCAAAACTACTCGCTCCATTGCCCCCATATCGCCCCCTTTTTGTTCCTTCGCCCCCGCATCGCCCCTTTTCGTTCCATTGCCCCCCTGAAAAACGAAATCGCCCCCTGGGGGGCGATATCGCCCAGGTTAAGAACCACTGATCTAGTCCAATCCCCTGCTCAGGCAGGAAACCCTATACCATTTCAGACAAATGGCTGTCCAGTCTCTTCTTAAAAACTTCCAGTGTTGGAGCATTCACCGCTTCTGGAGGCAGGTTGTTCCACTGGTTAATTGTTCTAACTGTCAGGAAGTTTCTCCTTACTTCTAGGTTGCTTCTCTCCATTGATTAGTTTCCATCCGTTGCTTCTTGTCCTGCAGGCGCCTTGGAAAATAGCTTCACTCCCTCTTCTTTGTGGCAGCCCCTGAGATATTGGAACACTGCTATCATGTCCCCCCTCGTCCTTCTCTTCATTAAACTAGACATACCCAATTCGAGCAGCCGTTCCTTATATGCTTTAGCCTCCAGTCCACTAATCATCTTTGTTGCTCTTCTCTGTACTCTTTCTAGAGTCTCAACATCTTTTTTACATCGTGGTGACCAAAACTGGATGCATTATTCCAAATGTGGCCTTACCAAGACATTGTAAAGTGGTATTAACACTTCACGTGATCTTGATTCTATCCCTCTGTTAATGCAGCCTAGCACTGTGTTGGCCTTTTTGGCAGCTGCAGCACACTGCTGGCTCATATTTAAGTGATTGTCCACTAGAACTCCGAGGTCCCTCTCACAGTTACTACTATTGAGCAAGGTACCCCCTATACTATACCTGTACATTTGGTTTTTCTTGCCTAAATGTAGAACCTTACTTTTTTCACCATTGAATTTCATTTTGTTAGATAGTGCCCAGTGTTCAAGTCAGTCCAGATCCTCCTGTATCTTAAGCCTGTCTTCTGGAGTGTTGGCTATTCCTGCCAGCTTGGTGTCGTCTGCAAATTTGATGATTTCCCCATCTATCCCCTCGTCCAAATCGTTGATGAAGATGTTGAAGAGCACTGGGCCCATAACAGAGCCCTGGGGCACCCCACTACACACTTCCCTCCATGTAGATGCGGTTCCATTGAGGACCACATGCTGAGTACGACCAGTCAGCCAGCTACGGATCCATCTGGTGGTGATGCTGTCTAACCCACATTTTTCTATCTTATCAAGTAGTAGGTTGTGATCTACTTTATCAAATGCCTTACTGAAGTCCAAGTAAATTATATCCACAGCATTCCTCTGATCCACTAATTTTGTCACTTGGTCAAAGAATGCAATAAGATTTGTCTGGCATGATCTGTTTTTGATAAACCCATGTTGGCTTTTAGTAATGACTTTGTTTGCCTCTAGGTGTTCGCTGATTCGTTGTTTGATTATCTTTTCCAGAATCTTCCCAGGTATTGAGGTCAGGCTGATATATATGCATTTGAAATGAGCTGGGTTGACAAGATCAGAAATGAGGAGGTGATAAGCCACCTGGGAAAGCCAAGGGAAATCATCAAAACAATTAAAAAACGAAAGTTAGAATATTTTGGACATGTGATGCGACAGCCAGAAAAATACGGCATACTCCATTTAATCCTCCAGGGAAAGATTAAAGGCAAACGAGGTCCAGGCAGAAGAAGAACATCATGGCTTCAAAATCTAAGGGACTGGTTTGGACAAAACTCAGCAGCACTTTTTCGTGTGGCTGCTGATAAAAACAGGATCACCAACATGATCGCCAGCGTCCAATAACGGATATGGCACAAGAATATATTTCAAAGGCCGAAGATTTTCAGGAAATTTGCAATGACATCATTTCTTCATTGCTCACAATATTCAGATAGATCAACTACAGTGACAACTTTCTCAGATGGCCCATTGTACACTTTTTATATTAGTCCTTTCAATGCTGTAATCAAGGCTCTTCAAAAACAGAGGTCTCTGATTCTACCCAGTCTCTTTCACACCTATCCCTTCATTAGCTATCCAATAATTATTGTAATAGTAAGTTCTAGCTCACTTATATTTCATTATTATTTCTTGTAAGCTTTTTTCAGACAAACTGCTCTTGTGTTAACACGCAATATAAACCAGGAATACATTGGGGTTTTTTTGTTTTTGTTTTAACAATATTTTATTAAGTTTTATCAGAGTAGGGGAGGGATAGGGTCAGTATAGGTATTGGGGTTGAGGGTAAGGTTCAGGGATGGGGTTAGGATAAGGGTAGGTACAACAATGGGGTTGCCCCCAGTAACATTTTAAACGGTCTAAACAGAACTTTTTTGAAAATGCCAATAAACCGGGAAGATGGCTAGCATACAGATTGAAGAAAGAAAAAGAAAAAAGAATGATAAATAAGCTACAAGACTTAAAAGGAGAGTTACACTTTCACAATGACGCAATGGAAAAAAATATTAAGGCTTATTACGAGACACTTTACAAGGCAGAGGTGGTTTCTAAAGAGGGAATACAGGATTATTTGAAAGAAACTGATTTGCCAAAAGTCCCGGAGAACATCCGAAATATATTAAATGGGAAAATAACAATGATGGAGACTATAGAAGCTATAAAAAGGCAAAAGAAAGATAAGACCCCGGGCCCTGATGGACTTCCTGCAGAATTTTATGTAGCATTACAAGATATATTAAGCCTGATTTTGAAGGAACTATGTAATGAAATCTTTTCAGAGACAAAAATACCAAACTCGTGGACTGAAGCTAATATCACCTTGATACCAAAAGAAGACACTGATTCCACACAAATAAAAAACTATAGACCAATATCGTTACTAAATGTGGACTATAAAATCTTTGCCTCGACAATGGCAGAAAGAATGAAGAAATTCCTGACTGAATTTATCCATACAGACCAAAATGGCTTCTTACCTAAAAGACAGATAAAAAATAATTTAAGGATCATCTTAAATGTTTTGGAATATTATGAAAACCATCCAGGGAAACAGATGGCATTGATATTTCTTGACGCACAAAAAGCTTTTGACAACTTAAACTGGCAATTTATGTTCCAACAGTTGATGGAAATGGACTTTGGCAACAATTTTATAAACGCAATTCGAGCAATTTATAATAAACAAACAGCCAGGATACTTTTAAATGGAGATTATACAGAAAGTTTTGATATTAAAAAAGGTACAAGACAGGGATGTCCATTATCCCCCTTGCTATTCATTCTCACACTGGAAGTTTTGACTAGAAATATTAGGCAGGATACGGAAATCAAAGGATTGGAGATAAAAGAGCAGAAATATAAATTACAAGCCTTTGCAGACGACTTGGTTTTTATTTTGGAGGAGCCACTAGAAACAACTACTAAACTCTTGCAGAAAATAGAAAAATTTGGAGAAGTGGCCGGCTTGAAAATAAATAGAGAAAAGACTAAGGTACTAACAAAAAACTTAACAGACAAACAGAAAACCCAATTTACAAAAAAGACAAATTTGCAAATAGTCAAAAAAGTCAAATACCTAGGCATCCACCTAACATCAAGATGCACAACACTAAAAGAAGATAATTATGAAAGACTATTGAAACAAATAAAATTAGATTTGGAAAAGTGGAAAAATCTTCAATTGTCATTGTTAGGAAGAATAGCGACAGTAAAGATGAGTGTCCTACCGAAACTACTTTTCCTATTTCAAACAGTTCCCGTAGAACTGGGAAAGACATTTTTTGATGATTTAAATGCAACAATATTGAGATTCATATGGCAAGGGAGAAAAGCATGAATTAAAGCTAAAATGTTACAAGAAGCTAAAGATAGTGGAGGATTTGGACTCCCGGATTGGAGACTCTATTATCAATCTTCTCTCTTACTATGGCTCAAAGAATGGATAATGTTGAGGAATGAAAGACTTCTCTACCTAGAGGGGCATGACCTACAACTGGTTGGCATGCCTTTCTGTGGTATGGGAAAAATAAAGTACACAAATATTTTCAAAACCATGCTATAAGGAATGTACTCTTTTTAGAATGGGAGAGAACTAAACAAAAAATCTATACTAAAATATCAGAGTGGCTTTCAACAATGGAAGCTTTTGCTTACCCAAATTTAATTAATTACGACAAACTTGTTACTTATAAAGACATTTTGGATAAGGACGGAAAACTTAAAGACAGGCAAGATTTACAGCAACAAGGTATCGACTTAGCATGGTAGCCTTATTTGCAAATCCAAACAAGATACGAGAAAGATGCAAAGACAATGGGATTCTATAAAGATCAGATACAACTTGACCAAATACTTTTGAAAACAGATGAAAATTTGATTAAGAAACTTTATAGATTTTTCCTAAATTGGAAGATGGAAGAAGAACAAGTAAAGGAAACAATGATAGTATGGGCAAAAGTTTTTGAATATTCTATAGACTTAGAAGATTGGCAAAAGCTATGGGACAGGAATATCAAACTTACTAAAGCAGCTTCATATAAAGAAAATTTATATAAAATGTTTTATAGAACCAGGAATACATTGTTAAGCCCTTAAAATGTTTACCAGTGAAAATAACCCATATACTTTGAAATAGAAAAGAGCCAGCAGCATAATAGTTGTTATTACAGGACTTTAATGCACTACAAAGCCAGTGTTTATGTTCGCTGAGTTCTTGAAAGCACTTTCCAGTTTCCTTTAGTTAATTGTCCTCTTCTCTTTAAAGGAAGCTGAATTTCCTTTCACTTAAACAGATGGTGCTAGGTAAAGGAATGTGATCATCTGTGATTTGGATGCAAATGTCCTCGTAGAAATATACTTGCCATTACATATACTTCGGTGCACAAATAAAATGTTATGTGCATGAAGAATATGTAACTATTCTGGGTGGTCATAAGGACAGATAATAGTATTAATCTGTGGGAAAACTGGATATGGTTTGTTCCCAGACATAATAGGTGTTCATTCTCTCTCTCTCTCTCTCTCTCTCTCTCTCTCTCTCTCTCTCTCTCTCTCTCTCTCTCTCTCTCTCTCTCTCTTCTTTGAAAAACAACACAAGCAAAAGTTGTTCAGAGTTATCTAATTTGGCAAGGTATCGCCATTCTAACCTTTGTGTCCCAATATGTGTTCCTTCCTGTAGGAAAAATGTCTTGCTGTTTATTCACCACTTCATAATTATCACTGCTAGAGTCCTCTGAGGATAAAGACAGGTACAATTTTAAAAAAATGGGAGGGAGGGAGGGAGGGAGGGAGGGAGGGAGAATCTTTGCAGGTTCAGCTTTCTCCCAGTTGTAGAGTTTGAAAGGCCAGTGTAATATACCTGCAAATCGTAATTTTGGTTCAGCTGTACAACTTACCTTTACAGGTCAGGCCAGTTGCCTCCCTTTAACAATAATTAATTAAACAAACTAGTGTAGGGGTGTGTGTGTGTGTGTGTGTGTACCTTTCTGTGGGTGTGAATGTTTGTGTACGGGTGAGCTTTACTTTAAGATGTATGTATTCCGATTCTCAGAATTGCCCAGCCAATGTGCAGAAGACATTCACACATCTTAAAGTTGTCAAGATTGAGAAACAGTGTTCTAAATGTTTGAAGCAAAGTTATCAGTTTCGTAAGCCAATGTGATTAATAGCAATAGCACTTAGACTTATATACCGCTTCATAGGGCTTTAGAGCCCTCTCTAAACAGTTTACAGAGTCAGCATATTGCCCATATTGGGTCCTCATTTTATCAACCTCGGAAGGATGGAAGGCTGAGTCAACTTTGAGCCAGTCAGGATCGAACTCCAGGCTGTGGACAGAGTAAGCCTGCAATGCTGCATTCTAACCACTGTGCCACTAGGGCTCTTAAACAGATTAAACAATTAGTCCAGGCCAAGGAGGTCCAAGTAAAAGTCTTTCTATTACACTGGTCTTCAGGTATTAGTAAGACTTCTATCTGTTTTTGTTTACAGTAATAATAGAACAAAATTTTCAAGAATTTAATACAGGCAATCCTTGTTTAGTAACTGCCTCATTTAGGAACCATTCACACTCATGATGATGATGAAAAAGTAATTTTGCAATCAATCCTTGCATTTATGAGCTTTGCAGGTCTGAAAAGAAAATGAACGCTGAAGTAAGATCATAAGTACATTCACAATTTCACTTAGCGACCACTTTGCTTAATGACCTAATTGAGGGTCCTATTTTTGGTAGCTGAATAAGGACTATTTGTATAATAAACGTTCCTAGCATTGGCAGAGATATACATATGCACAATAAAAAAATAACAACTAGAAACATCGCTTTCTGAGGCATATATAACCAAATCAGAGATGAGAAACAGGCACATTTAACAGAATTTAATTACTTGCATGTATTTTATCATGTGTTTCACTTTATTTGTCACAAATTTTATTATCTAATAGGAATATAACATAACATTACAATGGCAAATTTTGACTCAGATCAGAGGAGAAAAAAACAAGGAATTATAAAATGAAATCAATGATCATTCAACCAAGTTATGCTTATGATGGCAGTCCCAAAGGTGCTTTTTTCATGAGGCAACTGGACTTTCTTGTTTTTCTTTAAAGACGTTTCGCTTCTCATCCAAGAAGCTTCTTCAGCTCTGACTGGATGGTGGGGAATGGCAGGATTTATACTCTTTGCAGACAGCTGGTCATTTGCGTTCTTTTAGTGAGTCATTGAAGCCCCTGGAGGTTTATCTGTGTCGTCAGGATCCTATCAGGACCAGATTCAGCAGTCCATCTGAATTTAAAAGACAGCAAAGTCCACATTCTGGACAGAGAGGACCGCTGGTTTGAAAGAGGGGCCAAAGAGGCCATCTATGTCAAAATTGAACAGTCCTCTCTCAACAGAGGGGGGGATATGACATCATCTATCTCCAGTCTACAACACAATCCTTTCAACAGTTCCAAGAAGGTTCCACACCCATTTGTACTACTCTGCAGGTGACCCTGACGACACAGATAAGCCTCCAGGGAATTCAAGGACTCGCTAAAAGAATGCAAAAGACCAGCTTTCTGCAAGGAGTATAAATCCTCCCATTCCTCACCATCCAGTCAGAGCTGAAGAAGCTTCTTGGATGAGAAGTGAAATGTCTTTAAAGAAAAGACATTTTTGTATCCGTCTTTACACAAAGGGAAAAAACAATCCAACCTATCAAAAACACTATTGTAAAAAACAGATTAGAAACACAAGTTAAAATAGGCAAGAAAATGGTAAGTGAGCACCTGTCCAGCCTAGACGAGTTAAAATCACCAGGACCAGATGGATTACACTGAAGGAACTGGCAGATGTGATCTCAGAACCACTGAACTATATCTTTCAAAGATCCTGGAGCACTGGGGAACTACCTGAGGACTGGAAAAGAGCTGATGTAGTTCTCATCTTTAAAAAAGGGAGAAAAAATAGATCCAGACCTAACTACAGACCTATCAGCTGCAGCTGCCAAAAAGGCCAACACAGTGCTAGGCTGCATTAACAGAGGGATAGAATCAAGATCACGTGAAGTGTTAATACCACTTTACAATGCCTTGGTAAGGCCACACTTGGAATACTGCATCCAGTTTTGGTCACCACGATGTAAAAAAGATGTTGAGACTCTAGAAAGAGTACAGAGAAGAGCAACAAAGATGATTAGGGGACTGGAGGCTAAAACATATAAGGAACGGTTGCTGGAATTGGGTATGTCTAGTTTAATGAAGAGAAGGGTAGGGGTGACATAATAGCAGTGTTCCAATATCTCAGAGGTTGCCACAAAGAAGAGGGAGTCAAGCTATTCTGCAAAGCACCTGAAGGCAGGACAAGAAGTAATGGATCGAAACTAATCAAAGAAGAAATTAGAAGAAATTTCCTGACAGAATAATTAACCAGTGGAACAACTTGTCTCCAAAAATTGTGAATGCTCCAACACTGGAAGTTTTTAAGAAGAGATTGGACAACCATTTGTCTGAAATGGTATAGGGTTTCCTGCCTGAGCAGGGGGTTGGACTAGAAGATCTGCAAGGTCCCTTCCAACTCTGTCATTCTAAAAACAAGAAAGCCCAGTTGCCTCGTGAAAAAAGCACCTATGGGACAACCATGACCTGGATGACTGAGAATCACCATAGACACTTATGATGGCAGAACATCAACAGATGCTTTGGGGGAATATTTTAGTTCATAGGTTGTTCTTTAGCATGATTTCCTGCTATTTTATTGGTCTTTCAACAATCACAACATGGTCTTTGCTTCTTTTATTTCTGATCTGGGAGATGAAAATCAACTTACTGATCTGATAGCTAGGAGCTAGATCTGACTAATGTACAATACATGAAAAAAAATCTGTTTATATGTTCCCTTAACAAAATATTTGTGACCCACATTAGATGCTTTCCCATCATTCAAAAGAACGATGTTCCAATGTGTTCGGAGCCAAAAAAAAGTTTTTTGCAACTGATCTCTCTTAGCCTGACAGGGTGACAAAAGCTACCTTGTATTTTTCTGACACTGTCAGTGCAGTCTCTTCTATAACGATCCAAATGAGCTGAAGTGGAGAGACTAGGTGAACAGGATGATAGCATTGATTTTTTTTCTGCCCAGATCAGGACTCACAGGTTTAGTGAGTCTCCTGGCTTATTCTTACACCACATTTGAATAGTTCCTCTTTGGGAAACACTAGCATTTAATTGGCAAAACAGCTGTTGACACGTCTTCCTCCGGGAAATCCATTCCAGGATAGACAAGATCGTCCTGCTAATGGGAGGGCATTGCGTGGAGGACATCAGCTTAGCTCAATTTCTGTGTCATGAGAAGAAGCAGAAACCACCATCTTGTTGCATTTCGAAAAATCCTCATGTGTGCTGTAAAACTCTCCCCTCTCATGCTCCTCCACCTTGGTTTTCAAGGGGGTCCCTTTTTTTCTTCCCTCTCCCAATACAGGTAGTCCTTGACTTATGACCACAATTGAGCCCAAAATATATGTTGCTAAGTGAAACATTTCTGAAGTGTGTTTTGCCCCATTTTATGACCTTTCTCGCCACAGTCATTAAGTGAATCACTGCAGTTGTTAACTTAGTAACAAGGTTGTGAAGTGAATCTGGCTTCCCCATTGATTTTGCTTTTCAGAAGGTCACAAAAGGGGATCACATGACACACACACACACACACACGCACACCCCGGGACACTGCAGCCATCATAAATATGAATGTTTGCCAAGTGTCTGAATTTTGATCACGCGTGGATGCTGCAATGGTCATAAGTGTGAAAAATGGTCTTAAGTCACTTTTTTCAGTGTCATTGTAACTTCAAATCGTCACTAAAGGAACTGTTGTAAGTCAAGGACTACCTGTATAAATGAATATATATAAGATCTCCCCGACACATTTCAATCCCGGGCATTTTTCTTTTGCATCCAATTACATCTTAGTATTGCTTAGGATCATAGATTATAGTGGAGCCCAGTCGGCAGGAAGGAATATAGGATTTTTTCCCCTCATTACTGTGTTTAGTACTAAACTTCAAAGCACAAAAGGGCACTTTGTCTATTCAGCACCAGAACCATTAAAAAACCCAAACATACTGAGTTGGGATGCCCTTTGTACCCCTTGTTTATTAATCTATATTTATTATATTTATATTATAACCCCCTTTCTTCTTAGCTCAAGGCAGCACATGTAGCATTGGCTATAACCTTGGGCAAAGGTTGTAAGTCCCTTTGTGTTCAGCATGATCGTAATTTTGAATGGTTGCTGAATGAACAGTAGTCAAGGACTACCAGTATGTACATGTACATATGCCATATTGCAAAAGTACAAAGTGAGATACATGCACGCTTTCTCCCACGCATATATTACACATCACTCAACCCTTCTTTGCATGGGATCAGGTTTAAAGAAACCTTAATCTATTTGACATGGGTGACACTTGACACCAAAAAAACAAACAAACCCCAGTTGATTATTGCAAAATCTAAATTTTCACAATCAGAATAAAATATTAATATTAATATTGATATTGATGATGATGATGTTGTTGATCATGATGATGATGTTGTTGATGATGTTGGAAGGGACCTTGGAGGTCATCTAGTCCAATCCCCTGCTCAGGCAGGAAACCAATGTTGGAGCATTCACAGCTTCTGGAGGCAGGTTGTTCCACTGATTAATTGTTCTAACTGTCAGGAAATTTCTCCTTAGTTCTAGGTTGCTTCTCTCTTTGGTTAGTTTCCAAAGTGAAAGAGTCAGCTGTTTTCCTTCTGCTTTTTGTTGAAGTATCTAGAAACCTCACTGAACAATCTACTGTATCAATGATAACAAAGTAATAATTCTTAAATGCTGGTATTTCCCAAGGAATGTGGTGTAATAAGAAGAAGCTAGGAGACTCACTAAACCTGTGAATCCTGACCTGGGCAGAAAAATCATTAATAATTCTTAATTTGGAGAAAAACATTTGTGTGGTAGGATCCCAGAAAGCAATTTAAAAAGAAATTTTTTAAAAAAAAAGATTGCTTCATTATACGTGTACTTTAACTTTTGTTCAGTGTTTACAGCCCAGGAAATCCCTCCCCCTCCCAAAAAAATAGGGGTTTGTTCTATCCTTGATAAGAATGCATCAGAACAAAGTATGGACTTCCAGTGCTTGCCCACTTTGAGATCCTTATCATACTGTAAACATTTGAAGAAGTAACTTGGAGATCAACTGAATTACTATAGCTGGAAAATCCCTGTGGGATCCATGTCAGACTGCAACAATTCATGGAGTTTATTTCAGCAGCCAAGAAATATGTGTTTACACATCAACTTAAGACAAGACGGTGAAAAAAGTCTGCTTTGGCCTACAGCCTACAAATCATATTCTCTTCTCACACATTCTCCTTTATCATTTGGGTTTTGGTTTTGGGTGGATGGTTGCCAAAGGTATTACAAAAACATGCACATCAAATAAGATGCTGTAGTGCAGGGTTTTCCCCAATCTTGGCAGCTTTGAGATGCATGGACTTCAACTCCCAGAATTCCCCTGCCAGCATGGCTGGCTGGGGAATTCTGGGAATTGGAGTTCACACATTTTAAAGGTGCCAAGATTGGAAAAAAATCCTGCTGTAATGGTCTACAGCTCCAACCCAAAGTTGCTTAAAAACATTCTTCTAACTGAATAGGAAGGATTAGTTGCAATATGAACAGGAAGGTTTGGAAATGGGACTTCCTTCAGGCTTCTTTATATTCTTCAATTCAGTTTCTCTTTAGATGCAAGCTTAACGTGTAAATATAAGCACAATAGCTATCAATGTGCAAATCTGCCCACGTTTTCACTTTTCAGCAACAGTTGTAAAAGAGATTTATCAGCAGAGCTTGGAGAATAATTGCGTATTTATTTAGTTACTTCTTTCAGCAAGGTAAATTGCAGCTGATCAAGATAAAGAAAAAAAATTGCCTTTTTTTAAAGAAACACACAAAGAATTCTCAGAGCAGACCAAGTAGAAGTCAGCACTGGAGAAAAGTCCATGTAAAATAGATTCACCTTTCTTCCAGGACAAGGAAGAAACACACATGGCACCCACATTCTCTCTCCCCCCCCTCCCATTCCCTCTCCCGGGAGCCACATACTCATTTGGATATATCAAGTTTCATGAGCCATGGTTTCCTCAGAGAAAGTTTACCAAATATTTGCTTTGCTTTGTTATGCTTAAAAAGAACTAAATGCAACAGGCTTTTTCTGGAAGCTTAAACTAACTTTTGCATGGCAAGAGATAAGCAAATTAAATCTCACCTATGAAGATTTCAGTGTCGAAGTTAAGACTGCTAGATCTGGGGTGCAAACATCTGGATGACCCCTGGATGGCAGCAATTGGACATGGAAAAAGCTGGATCTTTGCTGAATTTGAATTAGTAGCTCTAATCAAAGTCCAGTTGTCACAAATGGTACTCAGTGTTCAAGGCTGTAATTGTGTAACTGGTTCTTTTGTACAAGCGCCATGATCAGGAAAGCCAAGGATTATCAACTTTCCTGTTGGGAAATTGAACTAAGAAGACTGCTGGAGGATGGGGTGGTCTAAGCCTCCTATCTGCCCTTGATCTAGTAAGAGGGCAAGTTCTCACATGGCTACAGGTAAACAGCCTGATAGCAGATCAATCTGATACTAAAACAAGAGAAATATGAAAATCATATTTCCTGCCCAAAGGAGAGAATAGCTTTTTGCCCTTTACACTGCACAGGTGGGAGAAAATAATCTGATTTCCAGTAATCTTGAAAGAAACAGATCTTCATCGTTGTTTGATTGTGACTTGTACAAAGGGAGGTGTGTCCATTGAAGGTACTGCCAACTTGGCTCCTGAATACACTGCCAGCATGCCTGCTTCTTGCCCCAAAAATGAACTCTGGACTCTTGTAGTGTAAACATAACTACAAAAACTTTGCATGTGTTAAATGTATGTTGGAAGAAGATCAGAACAAATCCACGGTCATATCTCCAATGAACTTTAGCCATTTCCAGGCAGACCAATCAACTTTGCTGTATTGTTGTGAGGGGGGGGAACCAGAAGTAGGAAAGAAACATTTCTTCCTCAAGGGAACAGTAAAATAAGCAATGCAATAGATACAATAAATGAAAGTAACCATGAGGTCTGCAGTCATCAAGACCAGCTTAACTTTCAGAAACGATGAAGCAAGTGGGAATTTTTTAGCTAGGTTTCAATGAGACCAGCATGTATGATCATCTGATGTGTCCACTCTTTCTTTCTCAAATAGTGGGGCAAATTGGAAATATTTAGCTCCGGAACCAGCGACCTTATGAGCGGTTCCCCTTCAGATAATGGTATATCTTATTTGAGAGTAAACCCCATTTTGTTCCAGAAAAATAATATAGCTTTGAAATATGAATAATAAAATGAGTTTATCTGGTAACTACCTGACTATACAATGAAAAGATTTTGTGGTGAACGCTATCCGCCCCAGACGGCTTCAAGATGCCCGTATCAGCTCTTTGATTGACATTAGATTTCTTTGCTACTGACACTCAAAGCCAGCCATTCTTTGAGATTCATTGGAGGATTCTTGGTTGGTAGGACAGCTCAAGATTTATGCCCCTCATTGCACCGTTGATCTAAAAACATAAGGCGGGACTATATATTTTTAATTCTTGTGGACCATCGAGACTACACTTTCCTTTCTGTGGAAAACGCATGGCCATACCTCTTTCATTATGCATTGCTGTTAGGAATACCTACTGAAGAACCCTGAATAGGTTTAAAGTATGTTCTCCTGGAAAGACTAATCCTTGAAAAACTAAGTCTCCGGGTATCAGTTTTCATAGTGACAGCTCTCTGGCTGTTCAGCTGGACGTCTGGGAGAGATGTGATGAATTGGAGACATCTCAGTGAAAGCAGAACTGATGACCCTGGCAAAGACCAAGGAACTGATGAGTAGGCTGGTGCCTTAGAAAAGGGCTTTTCAACCTTTTC
Organism: Azemiops feae; assembly: GCA_023970755.1. Classification (NCBI taxonomy): domain Eukaryota; kingdom Metazoa; phylum Chordata; class Lepidosauria; order Squamata; family Viperidae; genus Azemiops; species Azemiops feae. The sequence goes on from JALGBA010000003.1 coordinate 4,474,667, forward strand.
AGAGATTGTACCACTTTTAGGATATGGCAGTATTTGAGTACCACCAGTCGCCTAGCAGGTGGGCGTGGCCTGCTCAATGCCACTCACTGGACACAGCTGACTCAAGACAGCTGGGTCGGAATGGAACAAGTCGCATCGGCTAACTAGATGTGGGGACAACTCGGTGCCCCACAAACTCCTCTCCTCCCCAAACTACTAGCAGCCAAGCGCATGCTCGCACACACACCCCGCATTCCAGGTTTGGGGACTTTTATCCACAGAGGAAGGAGAGAGCCTTCTCCCCAAGCCTTCTCCCCATGATTGGCAATTTGCTAGCTCAGTTGTGGATACAAGTCTCCAAGCTTGGAATGTTTGTGTATGTGTGTGTGTGGATAGCACGCTAAAGAGATGTTCTTTTCCCAATCCAAGACATTGTTGGTGTTTCCCTGTCTGGTGCCCCCTCCCGGCAAAGCAGGAAGTGGAGGACGTTTGCAGGAAGCAGTTTCCTCCAAGTCCAACTTCTGTCTTAACAGATCTCTGGAGAGCAAGAGAAGGCGGCAGGGGAGCAGCGTTCCTGGGTCCTGCACAAGGGAGGCTGCCCCTTCTCAAAAGGGAATTCCCATTTCCAATCGTGTGTGGTAAGGATGCTGGCTTGTTGGGGCAGCCTTCCCTCACACAGCTCCCCTGCCACCCCCTCCTCCTCTCCAGAGAACTGCAGGGGAGACAGAGATCTGGAGGGCAAGGTGCAGCCTCCATATTGGCCACTTCTACCTCTCCAAGCCCTCCTCGATTAAACATACATTATATATAAATTAAAACACAGCCAAAAAGAAAACATAATTAAATCATTAATTACAGCTGTTCACATATTTTCTGGAAAAACCACCTTTATTGATGTTAGGAAGGAAGAGCAAACCTTATTAAGGAACTCTTAACAGGAAGGGAATTGAAGACCCCAAAAGGTCTCGTTCTTTCTAATCTGCCTTCCCTTTGGAGCCTTTAGTTCTCATTATTTTATTATTATGTATTTAAGAAGAAGATCAAAGGCCTCCATAGCTCAGGATACTCACCTTAAAATCAGAACCCAGAAAAAATTGGTTAATCCACAATACCGCCCTATGAAGAATGAAGATAATCTTTGGGCCTTGAGAGCATGCAGGTGTCCAGTAAGAATATTAGTGGCACACCTGTCAGCAACTGGAAGTGCATAAGTCCATGTTCTTCCCTTTCCTGTCTCACAACTCAATCGATACATCCTTTAATTTTCAGACACATCTTTTTCTCATAAGCTCCTTAAAAAACCAACAAGGCATACTGTAATTAGCAGGAAAAATAAATCTAGCACTTCTGAATTCTTTCCCCAAGGGGGAAAGGAAAGTTCATAACCTGCAAGTTGCTAGCAAAGTCATCAAAGAACGTAGTTATTGCTGCTAAAGAGAAGAATAAATAACAAATCAATTTTGCAGCTCTCTCCTCTTACCTCTAGAATGTGGCCTGGGATTGCACAAGGGGCTAGGCTAAAATCCGGTTGAGTAGTTTGCAGCCAGGTGATCAGTACAGACCTTGCCAATGTGATTTTAATAGCCCAGGAAGGGATAGGAAAACCCAAAGAAAACTTTGCAATCAATAAACCATGGTGGACTACGCTTGTTTTGCCCTATTTTGATTCTCCTCCCCAGCAGCAGCACATTGATTTTAGAACTGCATGGCCACAAAGACAGAGGCCTTCAGCCTCCCAATCCCTGCTTAGAGAGGGATTTGCATTTCGGCGAGAGGCAGGCCATAAGCCTCCAATCAAAGGAAAACTCCAAATCCAGCGGGCCAGAAGGCAGCCCAGCCATCGTGCCCCTCTGGTTCCTTCTCCTCGGCCCCAGGGCACAGACGTCGTTGCTGCTCCTCGTCATAGTTGGGGCAGGGCTTGCAAGTACCTCCATCCGCTTCATCCTGCAAAGTGGCGCTTACCCGGTGCTCCTGCCCGCCACCATGCCGGCAGCTCCGACTAAAGGCCGCACGCTCCAACCTCGCCCAGCCAAGGAAGGGGGCAGCAGCCGAGACTACAGCAGATTTGCACCTTGTCAGGGGCACTCAGAGGCTGCCCAACTTCACTTCGGAATTTCTGGGTTGGAAAGCAGAGGGGCAGTGCCACGTTTGTAGGCCTGGTGGCACCTGCTGGAAAGCCTCCTGCTTCCCCCCTCCACAGCTATCTCCTTCAGAGCTGTCCTGGTCCCGATGGGCCTGCTGGCATAGATCCACCTGCTTCGTCCTGCAAAGCGTGGCTCACCCGGCACTTCCCATTCTCACACACACATCCCTCCAATATCCTCCCCATTCTCATACACACGTCCAATATCCTCCCCATTCTCACACACACGTTCCTCTAAAATCCTTTCCTCTCTCTGTCTCTGTCTCTGTCTCTCTCTCTCTTACCGCTTCTGACAAAAGCCTTTTCTGTCTCTTTCTCCAGAGTCTTTTCTTCTCTCCCTCTCCCATCCAAACTGCCTCCTTTTATAGCCTCTCCTGTCTCTACCGCCCCTCCTCCTTTCTCTTCCAGGTGAGCCAGAAGTGCCGATCCTGGGGCCTTTGTCTCACTCCAAGCAGCCCTGCAGCTCCTGAGGACTCTCTCACGGCAAGTCCTACGCTGCGCTGCTTTGGCTCATTCCCTCCCCCGCTACACTTGGCTGGGCTGGGTAGTGCCGTGTACCACCTGACAGGTGCCAATGTACCACCGGTGGTATGCGTACCCCCGATTGAAAAGCCCTGCCTTAGAACATCACTGGATAAGGAGAGGACAGGAGATCACCCACATGTGCTCTGAACGGCTGTTCCTCAAAAACTGCAGTTTTTTGCAGCAGATTTTTGCATGTTTTTGAGCACCAGGAGACAAAGAAATTAGCCATCTTGCTCACAACCACAGTGGAGCCTTTTAAAGGACACTAGGTTTGCAAACCTCACTTGGAAATTGCCTATTTACTATCTTAAAGCTATTAGGGATCTTTAAAATGACAAGTTTGAAAAGTCATTGGGTGAGTTTTATTTTCAACAAAAGAAAAATTAATTATAGGTTTAAGAAATTAAGCTAAAAAAGAATTTTATCTAGGAAAGTTATGAATGCATTAAGGATGCAAATAAATTTGAAATATTAACTTTTACTAAACCTGCCAGGATTCAAGGTTTGTGACTTTACAAGATTTGCAACTATAAATATTAATATTAAATATTATTACAAGGTTTGTGACTATAAATATAAATATTAAATATTATTTATGGATGTTAAGGGCCCTTCTGGAGTGACAGAATATTCAGAGCACAGAGGTAGTGTATTTTCTTTGGTTTAAGTGAAAAGAGACTTTGATCACCATGACATAATCTATCAAAAGAAGGGTTTTTTTTCCTTGCACAAATGAAATCACTAGTATAAATAAGGGATAGTCACAAATATTCAATCCAGCATAATGGAAATATTGGATTTCTGTTCTAAGAACAGATAAATAAAATCTGCCTTTGACCTCTCATGTTCTCCTTCCTGAGACCTCTTATAAACTAATTTAAAGCATGTGAAATATTAATGAAAAAGTGGCAAACTGGCCACAGCTTTAAGTCAACACCTTTATGGTTCTCTTTATTTGCATAGGTTGCAGAGAGTGGCTGGGTATATCTGCTGTTTTTTTTAATTTCCATAATATGTTAGAAATATTCTGAGAAACATCCAAACTTTGTTGCTGATTGGAGTATAAACTAGACAGATTATTTGGTGGAGAGGCAGGGTTGGAAATGGCAAAAATAAGCACTAGTTTTGACAGCCAGCCCAAAATGCCAGAAGTTGACAAAAGTTCTTTCTGGTGCAGATTTGACGCCATGTTTTCCAATTACATCTGTAATAAAACCATGGCACTGATAAATTTACTTTGGTGCTAAAAGTTATAAATGTAATGCACTGGATTCACTTGTTCCCATAAGATGCCTCAGAGGGAAAACAGTATTCATGCATACTCACACTTTTAGTATTTTTTGGACTACCATTTTACTGTGCTACCCAAATTTACACAAAATATATTGGCTCTCCTGATGATCATGTAATATGCAATGTAAGTTTTACATACCCTTCCTCTGTGGTATTCCACACTATAAAAAATCTAGTGTTTCTTCAGAAATCTGTTTTTTTCCCAACATCATTCAAACATGGTTCTACTTTCCACAACCTTCCTTCTTCCCTAGAGAACAGCCCTTCTGTGAGGTTCACATCCAAGAAGTAAATCCAGGCTCCAGTTTTTCTGTTGTCTTCAGAGTTCCTGTGCTCATAACTTGCTTTTTTAGTAGACTATTATAAACTATTGCTTATAGCAGACAAATACAGGAATAAGTGGAAAAGAGATTTCCAAGAGATTCCTTGGGCACATTAGTTTCAGGATCCAAGCAAGCTCAAACTGAAATGGATTACATGTAGGTAGGTAATTGATGAGTGATCAACTAGATCAGGAAGGGTCCTGGCATTTCCCACTCATTGAAGAGAATGAAATACAGTATGAAGACCACAATAGGCATTCAAGGTGCAGATTATCCAGTGTTAATTTGTGTTTTGTATCACAAGACTTGAATATAGGCATGAAGAAATCATTTAAAACAAATACCTAGTTTTCCTTGCCTAATTAATATTCATGTATTTTGCACAGAAGCACATTTAAAAATAGGGATGGCAATGGGGGAAGAAGTTGAGGAAGTCGAAAAACCAGGTCCAGGGAACAAAAACTAGTTTCCATTTTCTCAACCAGCAAGGTGTATATGAAGGAACAAATCCCCAAACTTGTTAGGTCAGTAGTTTCTGGTCAGCTAATAACCTTAATAACCAGCAAGTACAAACAAGCATTCTTTAGTTACAAAGGCGAGAGGCAGTTCCTCATTTCTACAGTCGATTTTCTCAGGCATGTGATGAAAATTAACCAAAAGACAACAACACAAGCAATCATGGTTTTGCCTTGAATTAATCACTTGAGACAGTATTCTATAAACTTAATTTTCTTCTGCTTTGGTACCCGCAGGGAATCGAAATATATTTATTGCTTAATTCAGATGTTGGGATAATTATTTATTTAGGCAGGGAAGAGAGCTTCTGCAATCTTTTATCATCGCATGAAATTAGAAAGATGATAGATGATGGATGGATGGATTGAAAAAGAAACGTAGGGTAGTTATTGACCAATAACCAAACTTCTTGGCAGTTCACAGTCTGAAAATAATCTATAAAATATACCCCTTGCTATTATGATGCACTCTATGTGAATCCCAATGAGAATTTGCTGCAATGTGTTGACAATAATAGAAACATTATGCATGAACACCAGAATCCACCCAGAATATATATATATATATATAAATGAATGTATGCCTTGGCTTCAAAAAGAGATTTTTTCCCCTTCATAATCCTGGGTGAGCCTGTCAATGCTGCTAACATCAGATATTCTTGCTTTGACAACAGATGGAGATGCAGCCATTTTCCTTTACTTTATGTTTTACTCTTAGAGTTAGAATTAGAAGATACTGGGGGGGGAGGAATGTACATGGGAGTTTAGTTAGACATAACAATACTGTATGTGGGTGAGAACCAAGGTTTTTTGTAATAAGAGATGATAAGAAATGGCGGATTGAAGAACTGGTGGGAAAGCCAACATTTCAAACTAATTGGAGAATGTGATTTATGACTGTTAACTAGAGGAGGGAATTGTGCTTTGATACTATGTGCTCAGGGAAGGAGAATTCAGATTTTGGCTTGGCCTATGTACGTGCCGATGTTATGCTACTCGAATAAAGATTCTTTAAGGTAAACAATGTCTCAAAGTTCTTTGAAGAGTTTCATCGGTTGGACCCATGACATTAAGCCAAAATCTGAATTCTCCTCAATGAATGAGCACAATTTAGGACTGAGATGAAACATTACCCCAAAGTTTTTCCTGTCTCTTTGGTGCCGAGATATTGTGGAAGGATATAAGAGGCATTTCCTGAACAGTGGATGAGAGAGAGACTTTACGAGGAAGAGTACTGAAAAGGGGATGAGGAGAGAGAAAGAAGCCACTAACAGAGCACAGGTAGTCCTCAACATACGACCATAATTGAGCCCAACATTTCTGTTGCTAAGCAAGACATTTGTTAAGTAAATGTTGCTCCATTTTACAACCTTTCTTGCCAAAGTTGTTAAGCAAATCACTGCAGTTGTTAAATTAGTAAAATGGTTGTTAAATGAATCTGGTTTTCCCACTGACTTTGCTTGTCAGAGGGTTGCAAAAGGTGATCACGTGACCCCGGGACACTGCCAGCGTCATAAATATGATTCAGTTACCAAGTGTCTGAATTTTGATCACTTGACCATGGGGATGCTGCAACAGTCACAAGTGTAAAAAACGGTCATAAGTCACTTTTTTCAGCGTCATTGTAAGTTTGAACAGCCACTAAGTGAACTGTTGTAAGTTGAGGACTACCTGTACTATATATAAAAAAAGATTAGGTTGAGAGTAGGTTGAAAAACCGTTGCTATGCGTTTTCAATAGTACTTGGGGGTTTTAAAAATTATTTTTGGTAAGGAAAAAGCAGGGGATAATGCTACTTTGAAATGAAAAGGAGACACTATAGCAGCATCCTTAATTGTGATCACGTGATGTTTTGAGAAAATAAATATATATCAGTTTGAAATAACTGTTCCTGAGTATTCTTAAGAAGCACTTTGAATAAAGGCCTAGAAGGAAGAACAAGCTGGGCATTGAATGCTGGTTGGTAAATACTTTCTCCGCTCTTCGAATATGACTCTCTTATTCTTACACTTTGTATTTATTTATTTAACTGATTGATATGGGTTTTGTGGTTTATTTTTTCGTTCCTGTCACCCTTGCTATCTTTTATTTTTCGTTTTTGTTTATTACTGTCTTTGTTCCTTGTCTTTAATGTTTTTATTTATGAACTGCTCGGAGGGACCTGCATATACATTTAAATAAATACACAGGGCTACTCAGTACCTATCTCACTTTAATGACACTGAGTAGCTAACAGTAAATAAAACCCGGAGCAAGAGCAACCCAAACTAATTAAAACTAGTTACTGTAATGGTCTCCCATTTTAATCTTTTTACTTACTTGTTTGCTATTAACACATTCTTTGTATATCTGAACAAATAAAGAACAATTAAGAAGTATGAAACACTCTAGGTCTTTAGTACATTTTCCTGGTTTCAAGCTGGAAACAAATCTAAACTGAATCACGTAGGGTACTCTTGACCTTCTTATCAATTACATTGTGCTTGGGGGAAAACACTAAACAATACTTACATTACAGAGATGTCTTCCTTTTTTATTTAAAAATGCAGGTCAACATTTCATTTTCATTTTGTCCAATCTTAATTTTCTTGGGCTGGGAGTATTGAGTTAGGAATAAATTATTAGCAAGAGGTAGATGGAGCTAAATTCCTAGTTCCGAATATGGCATTTCAATAACCACTGTATTTTTTTCCTTCTTAAGTAGCACAGCTTCACAGTGCACAAAACGAATTATGTCCTGGAAAAAAAGGGATAAAATACATAAGACTTATGTTTGAGCTAATCATGTACTACAGGAGGTAGCTTCTATCTCTTCTTTCACTCCCCGAATTAGTAAACAGGATGAATTATATTAGAGAGCACAACCCTTTTCAGTTCTTAGTAAGTCTGAAGCATTGAAAGCTTTGCTCTGCTTAATATGTTGAGGCAAGCCTGTGTTCTTTAAACAATTTGTTTCATTGCCTGTTAAGCAACGTAGTCATATTTTAATCCACACCAATGGAAGACCTGATCCATGAGATTAAGCCACTGTTTCAATTAGAAGGGCTGGAAGATTATACTGTGGCAGGAGTCAGTTGGAAGACATACATGAGCTAAGAAAGATCTGCCTGTACATGCCTGGATGGTTGAAATTAGCTTCCTGATAGACTGCCTCAATATACACGCACGCTTTAGCAATGAAGGATAGAGGAATAAAGTATGTGGGCTCCTTTTTTATTTGCATATTTCCATCAATAGCTAAGTATAACTCCTGACCAGGAGCAATGCAATGCCCTTTAAATAAGATATTTGGAGCATGTTTCCCGTACATATAGTAGGTAGGGAAGAAAAAAAAAAGTCTAATGAAAAAGATGCTTACATAGATCTGGAAAACAAGTTAAAAGGAAAAGGTGATAACAAAACATTGAGTAGCTACTATAACAAAGTGCCCTATGCATAACTAGACTAAAGAAAGACAGATAATTTCAGAATGCCTGGTTTTTTCCAACACTTGGGGTTCTCGTTTGTTGATCAGCCAGATGTTAAAAGCACCATTTACAAGGTTTAGCTATGAAGATGACTCTGTGGAACCAAATGCACACATATATAAAAATTTGTTGCCTCTGGAATTCTTTCACAGCTCTCCCGCCCTTTAGAGAGATTTTGATTCTGTGAAATGAAAGAGATCTTTGTCTCAAAAGGACTTGGAAACATTTGAAGACTGGTATGTTTAATTTCCTCTGTGGAATCACTCAAGTGCAATTTTATCTGTTACCCTATGATTTTACAAGCAGCAGTCTGGATGTGACTGCAAATAATTAAATCAACGTATAGCGGTATTTGCCTACAGTCATGCTGAGCATTGTGAGAACCGAGGAAAGGATCATTTTGCTTTCTCTAGAGATCCATAAACTTTGAATAGCTGTTATTTTTAATAGTCGGCTAGGCCGACTCCCCAAACTCTATTCCAGAGAAGGAAAGTGGATATGCCTAGTTTTTATATGCCACTTTGAGAAGTAGTATTACATTGTTTCATGTGCATTTAAGATTCTGGATATACAGTACATGCTGAATTGTTGTCGAAAGGGCAGAAGCAGCATTAAAATTAAATGTTAATTGTGTGTACATGCTGGCATTCAATTTAGTGTGTGCTTGTGGGTGTGTGTTAACAATGAAATTTTTTCAATAATTCCCCTCATTCCACCCCTGCAACAAGAGATTGTAATAACTGTGGAGTGAACGCAGGTAGTTCAATGTTTGCACTCTGTTCCTCCTGCCTTCTATTCAGTTAGTGGTCCTCTGCAAATCCCTCGCTTCCCTTGAACTGCATCATTATTTTCCAACAATAACTAGGCAAGCGCTCGTGGGAGATTAGGAATCAAGTAAGATTCCTTTATCCCAGGATCTAATATCGCCTAGCATATTGTACTTGAACGTGGACATTTCATTTTGCTTTCCAAATAAACCAGAGGATCTCCTATGATCAGAGATGAGCTGTAAGAGGTAGGGAGAATTTCGGCGTGGGCAGAGCTGAAGGAAGATGATTTCATAGGATGAGCAAGGATGTTGTAACATGACTGTGTTGGAGGCACAAACTACCATAACTAATCCCCCAATGTTTAACCCTGCAGAACATTTTATTGATGACATCTGGCTCTGCTTCCTGCCACTCCTTGAGCCTACATGCCTTGGAATGTCCCTTGTCTCAGAATTCATGGCCTCAGGACCTGTGCAGTCACTGGGTAAAAGTAAGTATAATTGACACGGTAATTATGGCAACATTTTCCTTCTCCTGAATCACAGACCTCTTACTCTACCAGCGGCCCTTTAGAAAGTTGAACTTTAAGCAGAGATGGGCCACTTCTCCCCTCCCCTTGATCTTTACGAGTGAGATCAAAAGTCCTGTGATGTCTGTTAAAGCATGGTTTTTCCACTGGTGTATTCATAAAGCCATAAATAAATCTATGTGGGACATAATCAGGTCTCATAAGAGCAACAAAACAACCAGAGCTGCTTGTCTTATATATTTATATTATACTAATAAGCTTACATAATATAAAGCTTATATTATAGCTTTTCCTGGAACAAAAAGTTCAGCAAAGGAAAGTGTTGTTTCGGCCACCATCACAATTATATGGTACACAATAATGAGAGGCAATAGAGAAACTGTCTTATATCCAGTTAGATTGTTGGCACAAGGTTGTTTATGATGACAGGCAGGGACTCTGCAGAGTTGCAAGCCAAGTCTTTCATGGATTTATCTGGGGAACCAGGTTAGGGATCTAATTGGAGGGCCTAGCCATGAAAACAAATGCCATCCCTTAACTAGGGTAAAGTTTTAGTCCAGCTGTTGAAGCTCCTTCTTCTGGGGACAAAGCATGTCAGCACATTTACATGAAAACAAATAAACCTGAACAAAGTATGAATGACTCCTGAATAAACCGTCATAGATGACTAAGACTGTAAAACACCTCTTCTTTAGCCATTAGCTTATAAGGAGGCAGATTTCACAATTCTTCCCATCCCACAGAAGATCAAGTCACCTCCTACAAGTTCAGGCAGATCATTAAGCCCTTCCTTTCTGGAGGAATGCCAAAGTAGAGGAGAAGAATGACTCTAGTACATAACTGTATGGACTTTGCTCCCTGACAGAGGAAATCCTGAAATGAGTTTGGTTGGGTACACCCCTCTTCAAACATAAGCATCTTTGATTCATTGGACAATAGGAATCAGTACCCTGGTAGTGTTAAATTACTTTGGAAATGATTTCTTGAGAAAGCATTATAGTGGTTAAGTATTATGACTAGTTTTTAATATCTGCTCTTCAAAAGGAGTCCTTGATGCTCTCTGAGCTTGGTTGTTTTCTTGCAAAAAAAACAGAAAAAACAGCTCAGAGAGTACCAAGGACCCCTCCTTTCAACCCTGAGCTACAAGTATTCTCCTTTATGGGTATTCTTTAAAGCAGGGGTCTTCAAACTTGGCCCTTTTATGACTTGTGGACTTCCAGAATTCCTCAGCCAGCGTGCCTGGCTGAGGAATTCTGGGAGTTGAAGTCCACAAGTCATAAAAGGGCCAAGTTTGAAGACCCCTGCTTTAAAGCTTGCAGCAGCAGCAGGTGAGTTTGTCATTACTAAAGCTAGAGAAAACTTTCTAAAGGGGAGTTTCAGAAAACACGAATGAAACATTCCTCCTTGAAACATTAAAACAGCCGCATCATTCATCAGGTTCCGGACGATTACTTCAGAGACTTTCTTGGTTATTCCCACAAACATGTGCACCAAGTCTTCTGAAAGGCCTGTGTGCTTTAATATTTCAGAGAAAGATATCCTGCTTGCATGCCACACACTATGCAAAAAGCCCCATTCAAATGTTTTGCATTCCCTAATTCTTTGGCAGTAGCTAGAACAAGGTGGGGAAATGTCTTATTACCAGTGACAAAGCCAATAGCCTCCTGCTTACATAATTAATATGCCATCAGTTCTCTAGCTCCTTACAGTCCTTGGCACTAAAGCCAAAGAGAAAGCTTGTTGGAAATTATAATTCATACATATTGCTCTTATCTTGTAATCAAACACCTATTTTTAGCCAGTGAAAAATCCATAATATTCCAGGAGTACAAATTGGGCGGAGGGAGGGGGGAGGTGAAAGCGAGATAAGGGCCTCCCCATGACTTTAATGGCCAATGGCAAGTTATGGGAGATGCTGCTGCTAAGCAACCATGAACAGGAATAACAGCCACCATTTCTTAAGCACAAGATGACTTTTGCTAGCTATTGATCAGGCCAGACAACGTGATTCCCAGTGACAGCACTGTGATTGCAGAGTCTTCCTTTGGTGCTTGCCAGGTTCCCAGAGCCAGCTTTTGAAACTCACATGTTTTAGTAAAAAGCATAGTGTTCACAAGATGCTGGTCACTTCATGATAGAATTAGGAGGAGGTAAAGAGAGTGATCATTTTCCTGTCACAGATTTTTTGTAAACGTGAACGAATCAAAATTTGTGGCAAATGTTTTGCCTCCATTTGATCCCTTCCCTCTATTCCCCCAGCTGTATAATTTGTAACTATCACTGTACTGAATTCATTGGGCACAGCCACACCATTGCGTTAAAGTGCTATTCCATTATGCTGGAATATTACCTTGATTCTTATTCAGCTGCATTAACAAGACCAGGATGAGGTACTATCCATATTAGGTGTTTTGTTTGTTTGTTTGCTTATTTTGGCATTTCTGTGTTTTGTTTACCTCACAAGAAAATTTCTGGGGTTTTTTTTGTAGGCAGGTGGCTCAGATGCTCTGTCTGCTTGTCACTTTCATATACCTAAGGGGGTGGTGATGGTGAGGGCAGGAGAGGAATGGTGTTAAAAAAAAATATGCTCACCATTTCAAATGAAGGCAGCACAAAATAAATCAGTATGGCAAGTATCTCTTGAGACTTCCCTCCTGACTCCCATGATGAGAAGATGAATGGACAATCCTGCCCTGTCAAACTCGCAATGTTATGTGATGTCGTGACTTTTTGCCGGCTATGGGGTAGGCGCGGTTTCGCTATGATGCATCTGGCCTGAGGGCCAGCAGTTTGACACCCCCGCCTTAGCCCCCCAAAGCAACTCCATGTTTCTTGAAAGCAACAGGTGGAGGGAAGGAAGGCATGTGGAGAGGATTATAGGATCGAGGACTTGCAAACATCAACTGGTTCTATCAGCTGCTCTTCTTTGCTATAATGCAGGTACTGGGGGAGAGGAGACTAAATGTATTCCTCTAATTAACCTTGTCTGAGTACATCATTTTTAGTTGAAATCCCAGCTGGGAAAATGGGCTTTGCTTCCCAGCTCTTCTTTAATTTTTAGAAGTTGGTTATGTTTAGCTAGAAATTTTTGTTTTTGATGCAGGACAAGTTAAAAAAGTGACTGGTGGAGTCCCCTGGATTCATTTCCATTCCCATTGAGCATCACCTACCAAAGAAGGAAACAACCACTAACCATTCTTCTTAACATGTAGCAGGATCGGGATTTGGGCCAAGCAGATGCGTGCTTGGAAACTTTGGTTTAACCCTCTGTCAAGTTGCGTAAGTAATGGTTAAGTAACCCTCTATACCTATGACCCGTCACTTGGACTATTTCAGGACATAGGTCTAAAAGAGCACTAAGGCTGTGTCCACAAAATCCCAACTGAAAGGCTCTTGATATGAAGAAGGGGTCCAGAGGGATGCAGAAGAGAGCGACTGATAACACGTGAGCTCAGCTAGCGCTACAAGGCAGCAACAGTGCTGGTAATAAGAGCTTATGGCCAGTAGCTCCTGAAAATAACTTGTGAGTAGGCCAAATGCTTTCCTTCCAAAATAATAAAAACAGTAAAAAGTCCACCCATGCAAAATCCTTCCTCAAAGAAGCAGCAGAAAACCTGTACTAAAATTATTGACAATAAAACCAGCAGTGCATAATTAGCAGAAACTAATTCTAAGATTTGGCTTTAACTAACCTTCTCTGCAGCACTCTCTTTTATGAGAAAACTGGTCCTGGTTTTTTAAAGATAGAACTAGTGAAAAAGAAGGTTCATGGCTTTTTTTTTTAAAAAAAAAGAATGCTAAACTTGTGCATACAAGGAACCCACCTCAGACTTGACGAGAAAATCCTAATTTGTCATAATACATGAAAGTACCCCTTCAAAACTAAGGTGGTGAGGAGAAGATATGTATCTGCAGCACTCTAAACCAGTCTATAAGAGCTAGGGAGATCCCAGAGTCCTGACCGTGTCATCAATCAAGTCATCCATGAAATGTCCAAGATTGTGTCCTCAACAGAAATGGTGTCAGGAGAAGAAGGAAAACACTACTTGAAAACTGGAACAGCAGTTGTTGACTTTACATGGCTTTAGCTATGGGACATCACAAAGGCATGGCATATAAAGCTGGTCACTAATCATGTTCATGTTATCATTAAGGGAATCCACAGAAAATTATACCGACATGACATTCCTCTTTCTATTGTCCATCATTATCATGCCATTATTGCCAGTTAATGGATGATAAAGTCTATCAGATTTTGTGGGATCTTGAAGTGCCTTTTGAAAGTGTTAGAGTAAGGGGAAAACTCTATATTAGCTCTGGTGCATCTGAGGATGACTTGAGATTGCCACTTATGAGTTGGGGCCAAGACAAACTGGCATCCGGAGATAAACCAGAGAAGAAATATTGCTAGAACATGTTTGTGCCATGGCTTAGGTGCAAATGAGGACATAGCCTTGAGGAATCTATCTTTTCTTTAAATGTTGGTATTACTAAGCATACAAAGGGATCAAATATGAAATTGGACTCACTGTGCAAGCTTACATGAATGTAACTTTTGGCTAGAGTTGAATTCTGATAAGATGAATATGCTATGAAAATGTAACTCAGTTAGTGCCAAAGAAGTTCATACTGAAATGTGTAATACAGACTTCCATAATTCTGCCATTCCACCTTTAAACTAAAAGACAAGTTTGCTAGAGGAGATGGATGTTGCTTATGATGTAATTTCTGGTAAAAAGGTTAGCTTTGGGTAGAAAAAAGCTTCCAATGCACAGATCAAATTTTGCCATTTGGAGAGAGTTGGGAAATCTCTGGATTTTTCATTTGTACATATTCCCAGGATGTTTGGTTGCTTTATTTGATGTGAAAGAGGCCACTGGTACTTAAGAAAGATGCCAGCCTAATCTCTGTAACCAAAGCTAAAATATAAATGAAAGGGCAGACAGAAAAAGAAATATTGTTCTGATGTCTTTCCTCTCTACAGATGGTAGCAGTTAAGATACTTGCAGGAATTGCAAACTTGACACTTCAGGGTGCTTCTGGCCAGCTTCAGATCAAGCTCACCAGGGTTGGGAACAGTTCTTTCTATTGGATTTGGACAATTCAGTCTCTGCATTTTAATGGCATACACACAAAGTGTAAATGTTATTGAGGAAGTTGTGTGTGTAAAAGAAAATTCTATTTGCACATTATAGCTTTATCTGAAAAGATATAGGGTCTCCTACTTGAGCAGGGCGTTGGTCGGAAATGAAAGTAGCTAAATTTTGCCAGAATTGGGTCTCTAATAAAGGAAAATTAAGTCCTCAGTATTAATTGGCTCCAGTTTCCAAGATACAGATTCAGGTCAAAATTGCATCAAAATAATTCAAAATTACGAGGGGGATGTGCGATTATGCTCCATAACTTTTCTGCAAAATGTGATATAGCAATGAGAATGGTGCCACACCAATTATTATAAATTTATCTTTTTATTAATGCCAATAACGTAACTTTCCATTTATTTATTGGCTTTTCATATAACATTTTCATGCTTTTTCATTCTGCAAGAGGTTCCGCTATTGTAATCTGGAGCCCAGTAGCTCTGCCTTACTCTTAGGCAATTCCAAATCCCTGATCAGGTCATTTAGTTCACTGTGTGAAATTAGATGTGGTTCAGGAGCAGCATACGATGGGCTAAAGTTTGGATCCCTGATATAAATGGCCCCAGATCAGTTGCATCCTGCTCATCGTGTTTATCATCATCTGAGTCTAGAGAGCAGGATTCTGGTGGATTTTGGAATTGGCAAATCCTCACCATGGGGTACAGGATGCAGTGAGGATGGAATGTTTGGATATTCCATAATCCACTTCTTCTTTCTTGAGATCCCTTTTGCAATTGGGGGAACCATGCAAAAATAGCAGTCACTACTATGATTGGTGGGTTCCCTCGACACCATTGGGACTGTGAAAGACATGGAGTTTTTCTTCTTGTTTAGCCAATGATGCAGATAAGTTGCATATGTAATGCAACAATAATGAGGGGCCCAACTCTTGTCTTGATCCCCTATTGTGCACCCAAAATACAGGTGGTATGCCTTTTTTACCACTGCTGTCATACTGCATTTTTAAGATGTAAATGTAACTTCACCAGAACGGTAGCAGAAGATATCTCATTGTTTACACAGTTTCGAGGCATCTTGGCTTCTGAGGGAAAATATCACACAACTGTTCCTTGGAAATGTTAGGCAATGAAACTTTCACAAGCCACCAGATGTAACTATATGATGCGTAGATCTGACCAAGACAAATGTGCCTTGCAATAAAAGAACAATTAATTACAGTTAGGTAATAATCTTTCATTTCAAAGTGAAGATAAATTTATACACTTCCATGTGGTACCATTTTCATTGTTCTACCATACTTTGTCGAGAAGTTACGAGGCATCATGATCATTAGACACCTCTCTCCCTTGGAGGCAAATATACTCGCCTGTGTATAAATCTTTATTGTGAAATATCTTGAAAATTTTAGCCAACCAGCATCTTTACCACCTGTTTTCTAATTCATCTAATCAAAATATGTAAGAATTAACACATTTTATCTTGGAGGTCGATAATTTCCCAAAATTTGTGGACCAGTGTAATCAAGAAGCACTCTTTACACTAAGTGGCACTGTGGAGAAAACACACCATTTCTATCCCCCTCTGGTTCTTCCTTCCCATGTACACACACACACATACACACACACAGTTTAGAACCAAAAATCATCTGAAAAGTGTGAAAGTAATTTTTTCCCCCTTCAGATAAATTTCTTTACACCTTAGTTTTGCATTTAATGGATAATGTAGACATTCGGTATATTATCACTATGCAGGACTGAACTGGAGCTGGCATTGCAGGAATATCATTTATAAAATTGTTATACAGTTGATCATGCTCTACAGATACAGATGCACATTGTATGGTTGCTATTGTAAAAAGATATCTTCTTTTTAAAAGAAGGAAATAGTGTTTATTCCTAAGAAAATGTGGTTGCCATCAGGACTACAGCAATAAACCTCATTGTATACTTTCAGTAAGTTGATGGTCTGTGACTTAACGGAGTTTAAAATATGAAATTGCACACGATCAGTAATTATACCTTGTTCAGAGAGTCTGTGATTCCCTACAATGCAATCACCATAGTGTTCCCATGTTAAATAGATCTTGATCAAGCTTCACAAATGATGGGAACTGTAATTTGATCAAATTGTCAGAGAATCCCTGCAGTCTTCTTTTGCTCTCCAGACCATCTAGCAGCTGAATCCTTTATTCTGACATATCCTGAGTCTGAGCCCTAGCCATTGTCTCCTCTGTTGTGAAAGATGAAATGGTCCTGGAATCCAGGGAGCCAGCACATTATTTAATCTTCTTTTCAAGGGGGATCTCAGCATGGCTAGACTCTCATGCACCATCTTTTTAAAATGTTCAGAGTTCTCTTTATCCTTTTACATGATCCTTCCTAGCATGCATTCTCATTTTGTTGCATATCCCATCTTTCTAGAATTAAATCAAAATTTTCCCCCTTGTGTTTAGAGTTATTTTGGGTAGACAGTTTGTTCGGATAGTTCTCTTGCATTATGGCTCTATGTCTGGAGCATATCTCTTTATTTGCTCACTATACAATAAATCATAAATTAACCGCAATGGCTGTATTTGCACAACACACCAAATTTTATATAACCTGACCACTGTTAACAATAACCAGGCGCATTATGTTACATGAATGCAGCAGTTGTCTTTTTAATTGACTTAATTAACCATATTGTTTCCAAGAGCCTAGAACTTCATGTTCTATGTACCTGCCACGACTTGGAAGCAGTATCTGTATTTCTGGATTTATCAAACATGCACGTGCACATACAGTAAGTGAGTTTGCATACATGAATTAGGACAAATGTTCCTATGGACCTGTAGATTTGATTAGAAGTTTGGTTCAGTTCAATAATAGGTCAGTAGTAATCAGTTACAAATCACCACTGTGTAGCAGGTACTGAAACTAGGCTTTTACCTTCCCATTGGCAAGAACAAGCTTAAAAATAAATGGTATCAACAGATGTCCTGTTTATTGGCTATCATAGTGCAAACAGTGATCACATTAAGGAATCCAGAACCAGCGATTAAATCTAATCAAGCAAAGGTATTTTTCCACTCTTGTTTGAATGTTTGTACAGCTTTCAGTAGCACTTGGTGGACAATTTGATGGACTCTTAGGAGTTTAATTCTGGGGTGGGGAACAAATGCTATCTTTGTTTGATGTAAGAGAGAAACTTTGCTGGGTGTGCTGAAATAATGGCATCTCTTTAATCTCATTAGCAAGCAAGATATCATTTGTTCCTAGGATTCTTCTACCATTTCAAAGAGTCACACAGCGTACAAGCTTTGGTGTTTGTGCACCTTTGGGGATTCTGCTTGTTTTTTCGTACAAGGGCTTGGCGTAAAGCCTGCATGGCAACAGTGGGATATGTTGCAAGAGAAAGTGATAGCAGTTCTGCCAGCCAGGGAAAGGAGTGAGCGTTGTCTTTCTCAACATCTGGGCAGCACTGAAATTCTAGTTCTTCTCCCATCATTTTTGAGGGTTCTGGTGCACAATTACCTCCGCCAGAGACTTGATTCTCCAGCAGAGCAGGGATAGTTTACGTTAAATGGCCTTTGTTCTCACACTTTCTTTTGTGCCTTATTCCATGTGCTAGACAACTTGCTTAACTGTAGGCTTCATTTGTGCAAACACTTCAGTCTCACAAAGTTGCTTCTTTTAATTTTTACATAGGTGCATATGACATGGAGAGGCTGCAGTCCTGAGCCCATTTCCTCAGGTGAGCATACTGCATAGAGGGGAATTTATTTCCCAATCTATGTTAATGATGTTATGTTATGTTATGTTATGTTATGTTATGTTATGTTATGTTATGTTATGTTATGTTATGTTATGTTATGTTATGTTATGTTATGTTATGTTATGGTATGGTATGGTATGGTATGGTATGGTATGGTATGGTATGGTATGGTATGGTATGGTATGGTATGTTATGTAGATACAATTATATTATTTCAAGGATTTTGTCCTTCCAATTTATTTTAGATTTTGCCCCTCCCGCCTTTATTTTTTATAAATAACTCAAAGGGCCAAACATACCTAATTCTCCTTCCTTTTCTTATTTTCCCCACAACAACGGCAACCCTGTGAAGTGGTTGAGCTGAGAGAGTGGCCCAGGGTCACTGAGCCAACTTTCATGGCTAAGGCAGGACTAGAACTCACAGTTTCTTTCTTGATGCTTTTACCTCTTTTTAGCCCAATTCTTTATGCTGATCTTTGACCATAAAAAGGCTTGGTTTGATTTATAATGAAATAAAGTATTTAGAGAGGTAGAACTGGAAGAATTGCAAAGGTCTAATCATGACAAAGAAATCAAATTCTTGAAATGAATTCTCACACCACAGAATATTAAAATTACCCAGCACTAATAATATAGCTGAATCCATAATAATCCCTGCAATAAGATCAAGTAGCTTATGAAGGCATGTTGCTATTCAGATGGGGATATGATACAATAATGATGATGACCCTATATAATACAATAATAATGATGATGGCACAATACAATTTCAGCTTATTCACTCAACTCAACCTGTGGAACAGTGCTCCTTGCAATTACTATGGTCCCTTGCTTCACATTTATCTCTCCATCTTCCTTTCCTTGAAACCTGGCGAGATATGACTCTTTGAAATAGTAACCTTCAAAAAGGTAGCATCTGTAAAAATTGTAGCTATGTTCAGTTTCTGAATGTTTTCCTTTTTTTCCAAATGGTCATAGCCAAGGATACCCGGTCTGTCTTCTGTGCCAGAATGAAAAGCACATCTGGACCTGCATAATAACAGATGACGTTTCACTGTAATTATGGCTCTTTGTGCATCAAGAGTTGTTACTCTGAAGGGACTCTTTAGGAAGAACTCTTGGCAAAGAGCACAAAGTTGCTGTAAAGAAGATGGATAGTCTCCCCATGCAAATGTTCAGCTCTTTGCTCATACCTAATATTTCCTCCGAGTAGAACATGCTTTTAGGTTATTAGTCTTAAATTACTCCAGCCATTTTGAATCTGGTAACCTTCAACAACGAGAAATTCTTTGAGCTGCTCCATAGATGCTGGCCCCATACAGATGCTTACCTGTGCTTGGTGCCAGTTACTGCAACAGAAGATCTAACTTGCCCAAGTGAGTTTGAGTGAGTGCAGAGGGGGAGTCCTGGGTGAGAGTGGGTGGAACAGAGGCTTGAGCCATTTCTCAAGTTGCTCAAGTGATTGGTCCCTAGTATAGAAGTTTTCTACTCTGGTAACCTGCCAGTTTCTCTACTGATGTTCTCAAAGCCCAATTGACAACCTGATCCAAAAATAATTCAGCTGACAGATCAGTGGGATAGGGATAGGTTTTTGGTGAAGCACCCAGATATCTCTTACCCTATCAACCTGTCAGTTGGGTTGCTTTAGGGTTAAGGTTTTACCATTCTCGGGTCACTTCAGCCAGGAGGTGAAACTGGTAGAACAGCTATCAATCCTACATCAGTAAGTGTTGAAAGGAATCTATTCACCAAAAGTATCTTATGGACCACTCAACGACACTGCCCATTACAAGGTTGAATGTTCCTTTGTAGGACAACAGACAGGACAAGCAGATGAAAACAAGCCTCTCATTGCCCACTCCCACCAGCTAAACCATTCAGTATGCATTGATGCCTTGCCCATACAGAACCACCATATTGGTGTTACAAAACACCACTGTTTTGAGGTATATCTAGAGCCCACTGAAAGCCAGAGATGCGTCTCACAAAATGTATTGTGGTCAGGTTTTACATGGGAAGGTTTGAAAAAGGGAAGACAGCTTAGCAATTCAGGATGAAACAGTATGCAGCTACCAGTCACCACATGAAAGAAGGCATACCCGCCATTTTGTTCATCAACACCAGTACAGTCTGGCACAACAGACCTGTACTGCATAGCACAACTTGGGCCAGCAGGAATCATTGATACCATTATTTAGGATTATATGCTCATGTACATAACAGCTAGTGGGGCAGCTTTACACAGGAGCAAGGAGGTTATGAGGATGTGTTTCTTGTTGTATTTGTACATTGTTCTCGCTCCACAGCATCTTCATCCATCTTGCATTGTACTTTATGGATTTGTGATTCCCAGATGCAACGATTGAAAATGAGGTTCCCTATGTCTTTTTGTTCAACCACATTGGTGATTTTTGAATAATGCATGGCAATTTTTTTTCAGCACTGCCTTATTATTGTTCATCCTCCATACTTCACCATTTTAATTTTGTATTTTGTTTCCCTCAGGGAACTAAAACAAGAATGATGGAAATATGAAGGAGGTTGAACTTAGTTGAATGGTACACCGACTTAAAAGGAGTTTTGTAGGTCTGCATTCTCTTTGAGTTAGCAACAATAATTTAGTTTACTCAGAAAATATAAACTGCTTATAGACCTTAGCTGACTTCTCCCAGTAGAAAGCCTCAGTGTCTAGTTAACTCTTGCTTCTGTTCTTTCTCATGTTTTGACATTGACATTCCTCCTGTTCACCAATTCCATATACCACTTAGCCCATTGGTGGCTATCCCATTTTACAACCTTTCTTGCCACAGTTGTTAAACGAATCATTGCAGATGTTAAGTTAGTAACACAGTTAAGTGAATCTGGCTTCCCCATTGACTTTGCTGGTCAGAAGGTCACAAAAGGTGATCACATGACCCCGGGACACTGCAACTGTCATAGATATGAACCAGTTGCCAAGCATCCAAATTTTGATCATGTGACCCAGGGGATGCAGAAATGGTTGTAAGTGTAAGTCACTTTTTTCAGTGCCGTTGTAACTTTGACCAATCACTAAATAAACTGTTGTAAGTCAAAGTCTACCTGTAAATTATAAACATTTAAAAATATTTTTTTTTCTTTGCATGATTCCCACATCTTGGCCAAAGTTCTGGAGTGATACATGCTTTATAAAACACATACTGATTTCTGCCTCATTTCACCTGAAAGATATGCACCCTGATGATTAAAGTGAATATGTCTGCATTCAAGGAGCATAATAAGGTATGTTCTTGGAGTTTATCTACAGGTGATTGTTACAAAAACCTCCAGCTGGAGTAGTATGTATGTGAAACCCTGATGGGAAGTGGCAATTAAATTATTTGGGAAAAGAAAGGATTGGCCTCTTTTGGAAGGGGGAAAAAATATACACCGGCAACATTTATGAGATTCTAATTCCGTTTATATTGGCAGATTTCATATTACGTGAGAGTTTGAGCGGGAAACAGTTTAACATTCTAGCAGTTTAAAAAAGCCTCTCTCTCTGGCACAGAAGCGTAATACATTATCCTCTATTCATGACCCAATTCCTTGCCATAATCCCAATAAACATGAAAGAGCAGAAGAAGTTCATGTAATGGCTTGCAAAGGAAGCAAGCTGCTCAGAACCTCCTCACCCCCACGAATGAGTCATTCTCAGAGGTGGCTGGCTGCCCACTGGCTCACAATGCCACTCACAGCAGCATGGATGTGAGTTTAGTCACATCCATGCTGCTGATTCATTCTCTGTCCAAAAGAGCAACAACGTGGATCAATTTAGGTGGCTCTCCACATTCTTCCTAGCACAGGGCATGCGATAATCAAGAACAGGGAAAGAGCTTCAAAAGGGAGGGAGAAAAGGGCTGGGAAAAGAATGGCACAAATCCTCCACAATTTTGTGACTAACCATTAGCCAACCAGGCAAGATTCCTGCAACCCTCTTAGATGCCAACTACCTGACCGATTAGCCGTAGAATCATTGGTTTCCACCATAAATGTTTCTGCCTAAATGTTATTATGGAGATACACAATGCAGAAGAGTCATTTCTAAATCAATTTCACATCTATGAAGCTATTATCGATGTATTAAATGCAAAAATGAATTAAACTTCAGTTATGAAAACTCCTAACAAACAATTTGCATGTAATTCCATATGTTCAGAAACCTTTGTTGACCTATGGAAATCATAAGCGAAAGACAGTCACTATAGACACCCAAAGTTGGAATTCTCTTTTATCACTTTCTTATTTTTATTTCTTTATTTTTATCTCACCTTTATTGTCTTTATAAATAACTCAAAACAGCAAATATGTGCAATACTCCTTCCACCTTCTATTTTCCACACAACAACAATCCTGTGAGGTGAATTGGGCTGAGAGAGAGTAAGTAGCCCAAAGTCACCCAGACAACCTTTGTGCCTAAAGCCAGGCTAGAACTCACAGTCGCCTGCTTTCTAGCTTGGTATCTTAACCACTAGACCAAATTGGCTGTCATTTATTGCCCTATGTCATTATAAGGAGAGAAATTCTGTACTGCTGATAACTTATAGAGAAACAAGCAAGTCAACACCTTGATATTTGCCTTATTTATTCTCTATGCCATTAGTTACTTCAAGTCTTCTCTTAATAGCAAGCAAGAAGTGCTGACCTTTGTACACAAGCTTCAAATTTGGTACAGGTCCACAAAGCAAGGTTGGGCAAGAGTCTTGTTTTGCAAAAGATACTCTACTTTGAACCAGCTATAATTTCCAAATACTTCGAAGAAGTGATGCCTAATAGATTTGAAAGGAGAGATCATCAAGAAATGAACCATTGCAACCATACCTTTCTTCACCTCATAACATAAGTGCATCTGAGGTACCAGACAAAACTAGGTAATCATACTCCTGTCTGCTGTGACCATCTGATTTTTCAGAATCAGTGTTAGAACCAAGACCACTCAATTAACATACAGTGTTTCAGAATGAGGGCACCCTCTCTAGAACTCCAATTTCTTTGGATTGTACTTCTAACAGTGAATTCAGTCAATGGTTTTAAGACCAATATAGTCTCTTAGTCTAGAGGAGTCTAGATTTTAGAATCTAGAGCAGGGGTCCCAAATCCCCAGGCCATGGCCCTCTACTAGGTCTTGGCCTATTTGCAACCGAACCACGAATCTGCACACATGTGCACACGCACGCAGCTCGACTCGCATGAACGGCAGGCCAGCGTGCATACATGTACGCGTGCAGCTCAACGTGCAGTCAAACTGTGGGTGCATCCACGTGCCTGCGTGCCCACTTGCCTGAGTTGAGCTGTGCATGCACATGTGCGCCAGCCCTTTGTTTGCATGGCCCAGTTCCCCTCTTTCCCCCGCCCCTCAGCCAGGCCACCAAGCTGCAAAGGTTGGGGACCACTGATTTAGAGGACAAAATAGAGCCTTGAAGAGCCTACTCTTCTAGTGGTGTTTCATGTTTACTTGCTCTGGCAAAAAGAGATAGTTCCCATGATAAAAACCACTTGCTTGCATGAACCAAAACTTCCAAAAGTAGGATATCATAGTTAAGGTTACCAATAATCCACTAGAACCAACAGGGATATACTTTTACCAATTCTGTTATTCAACTAGTAATAATAATAATAATAAAGTTGGAAGGGACCTTGGAGGTCATCTAGTCCAACCCCCTGCTGAGGCAGGAAACCCTATACCATTTCAGACAAATGGCTGTCCAGTCTCTTCTTAAAAACTTCCAGTGTTGGAGCATTCACCGCTTCTGGAGGCAGGTTGTTCCACTGGTTAATTGTTCTAACTGTCAGGAAGTTTCTCCTTAGTTCTAGGTTGCTTCTCTCCTTGATTAGTCTCCATCCGTTGCTTCTTGTCCTGCCTTCAGGCGCCTTGGAGAATAGCTTGACTCATTTTATTCAAGGCAGAGTAGAGCTTTGATACCAATATATCTCCCAGGATCTTAGTAAAAAGAAGAAAAGAGGAACTGATCTGAGACTGGCTAGCAGTTATTTAAATTGGTAGTTGTAATGCCAAAGGAGAAAGGAAAGAGGAAGGGGGGGGAAAGAGTGGATTCAAAAGCTGTTCATGAAAATTTATACAATTTGTTTTCTATTTATGGTTTAAAAAAAGCCACTGCAATGAATTTCTAAAAGCGGAGAAATGAAATGATCATTGGTCTACACTAGACCATTGGAGAAAAAAATGTTGTGTGTCTCCTCATTGGTACCTCCAGGAGGAAAAGGTTTACGATGAAAGGAGGTTCTGGGAGGAAAGGAGCTGAATAGCTAAGTACAGCTTCAGATTTTGGGAAGGTGTTATGAGCAGAAGACTGCTCATCATGCCCTCAACAGTACTTCTTAGATGTCTCGGTGCCATCTACCAGTTGGGCATTTCAGCAGCAATTATATTCCCCTGCCAACTTTTCCTTCACCCTCAGGTTGATCATCAATCTCCAAGACAAGCAGAAAGAACACTGCAGGTTCTTTTGTTTTCCCATAAGCACCTGCTGGCAGATGCAGTGTGTTAAGGGCCTGGGAGCAGAGAATATGATCAATGCAATTGCAGAAATGCCACCAGAGGCCCAAGTAGCATCAGACTCTGGGACAAAAAGGAAAGGTATTTTTTCTCTGGTGGGTTTTGGCAAGGTTCATGGGCAAATGCCTCTGGTGGCAGGAGGGTGCCAGAGGCGGCACTCAGAGCCCTCTCTGTGGGCATGCGTGCCGTCGCCCCAGTCCTAGGCCTTCAGCTGGGTTTTATAAAACCTTTTCGCTTTAGGCCTCCACTGCCACGTGCAAAAAAAAAAAAAAGGTTCAATCAGTCAATTTCAACTTCTCGCGGGGAAAAAAAAGATCTTGCAAAGTTGGAATTGATTGAGTGAACTTTTTAGTCCCACCCAGTCTGCCGTTACCACCGCAGCCACGCCCACCCAATGGGCCACGCTCACCCAATGGGCCACACCCACCTGGCACTCGACGATGAATAAGTGGGTTTTGGGTTGCAGTTTGGGCACTCAGTCTCTAAAAGGTTCGCCATCACTGCCTTAGCCCTTTTTCACAAGGCCCAGAATGGATCGCCGGAAGTGCCTGGACACCACTTGCGGAAGTCTGTTCAGAGCCGGAGGCCTCCCCGGCTCAGAATGGACTTCTGGAAGTGGCGTCCAAACAGAGAACCGGTTGTTCAGGTATTTGAATCCCACCACTTCACAATTCCAACAAGATGCAGAACCGCACTCTCCCAAAGGATGCTCCAGTTTCCCCAGTGTAGAGTATTGTATGTTTAAATACACTCAAGGATAAACCCAAGATGTAGCAAAGATAATAGGTTTATCCTCTGAAGGAATTCCCATTATCTGATTTGTTTCTCCAGCTTTTGGAAACAGTATCTGTACTTGAGTATATTGCAACATCCTCTGTAGCTCTAGTCATGGTTTTGGCTAATACGAAACTCCACCAAATCAATTTGTTTGCAATTGCCTGAAATTAGATACCTGACAGAACTTTGGAAAGAAATGCCCTGAAGGGGGAGGAGTGGCAAGAACCTGGGGATGGAGTTAAAAGAATGATCAGCCTAGAATCCCTATGTTGCCACAAGCGAACTAAGTAACCTCTCTTGAAATCCATTGAACTTTATCTAACCCTAGTGGGTGCTAACCATTGTGCATAAGCTTGAGCAGCAATAAATCAATTTAATTTAACCTTCACATGTGGACCTGATCTTTCTCACCTGACATCCCCGCTACATATATTAGATATGAGAGATCCAAATCTATGCATCCAAACTTTATTGTAACAGAGATCTGCATTACTCTATATTACTACACTCTAGAAAAGGCATGTCTTTCCTCTGCTTTCCTGTTTAGATTCTTTATGTCTTGAAAATTGACATGTAGCTAGATGCTCAACCAAGTAGACTCAGTATTTCATGGATAAAATGTAACTGATCAATGGATATCAATGGCATTTTATATAGAAAATAAGCAGGCATAGGAGAGGACTGAGCTCTAAAAGTAGCAATGTGTATGAATGTATATTATATTTCGAAGCTGTCTAACTTTGGGTGGTATGCAATTAAAATAAAAAAACAACACATATCAGAAGACAACACAACCAACCAAAAGCTAATCCAGTATCAAACCTAACCACAACCAGAGAGACTCCACAAACCTCCCAAGACTTGAGAGATCAACCAAGGTGCCAACTGGGTCTAGAGAATATGATTTCTGTTCACTGAAATGAACAGAACCTTTTTCATGTCTCTGGCAGTCGTGCAATGCCAGGAGCACATCCTGAGATTAGAGAAAGAGACTCTCATTTGTATTAGATGCTGGCCTTTTGCATCATTCCCCAGATTTGACCCTCTGGGTTCCAAGAGAAAGAAAACAGAAAGGAGAAGTTTATTGTTGTACATTCCAATAATGAAACCCAGGCAGCACTGCCATCCCGCAGTCATGGCTTGCTGCTGACCACATGAAACTTGTTCATTAAAGTGACAAATTCAGCCACAAGACTAGACAGCTGCCCTAAACAAAAACAAAAAAAACAAAAAAGATCAAAACAAGGTTCACCAATATGCTTTTCCTTCCCCTTTGCAATTGCCACAGTTCTTTGCCTATCTGAACATTTTCTGAGACCCATTATTTTTCTCTCTTTAGAAATGCTGCATTTGGAGATATCTAGGCAATTAGCTGCACAAGGGAAGAACAGAAAAATTGCATGAATGAAAATAATTCACGGAATTAAAATATGCAAAGGAAGGTTACAGTCTGAGCCTGGTAAGTCTGAATCAAGAGGCACATTATGTTTCTCACAGATTTTCATATGTATCCTTCCTTCCTTCCTTCCTTCCTTCCTTCCTTCCTTCCTTCCTTCCTTCCTTCCTTCCTTCCTTCCTTCCTTCCTTCCTTCCTCCCTCCCTCCCTCTCTCCCTCCCTCCCTCTCTCCCTCCCTCCCTCCCTTACTTCATTTCTGGAAGTATGGTATAAACTTAAACATGAAATTGGCCTCTGACAGTGAAGCCCAAAGTGAGCATCAATTTTTTAAATTTCAATTTCCATCTCAAGTACATCATTAAAAAGGAAAAATAGAAACCTTTGATCCCATTGGAAAAAAAGTCACTTTCCAGCTCTTCGCACATACACATCCTTTTGAACTGAAAGCCAATATAGATTGAAATCTACTTATGCAGAAACCCATATCATTCCTCTCCTTCCAAAGGAGATTGCATCCAACTTCTGACTCCTTAGAACAATAATCCCATACATTTATTATCGAGACTCTGTTGCTTCCCTGGTTGTACTGACTGTAATTCTCAACAGCTCCAGTTTGTAACTACCAATTGTGAGGGATAATGATGTTGTACTTTGGCAATATCCAAAGGGCTACCCCAACTTTACAAAAACTGGCAAACAATTTTGTGGGAATAGCGTTTTTCTCCAAATTTCTTATAATGTTATCTTCTTTTCAAAAGACCCCATGAAATGAATGTTGGATGAAATTTCTTGGCACTCTACTTCCATGAGCCTCACTCATGAGCCAATAGTTCCTATGGAAGCAAGTTTTGATCCTTTCCCTGCTGGTGACTTAGAGCAGAGGTCCCCAACCTTTTGGGCACCAGGAACCGGTTATGTGGAGCAAGGTTTTTCCGCAGACCAGAAGGGGCGTGGTTTTGTCATGCGTGCATCCCATGGATGGGGCTTTGCTCGTTTGTGCGGACCGGTTGCTGGCATGCTGTGGCCTGATACCGGTCCATGGACTGGGGGTTGGGGACCCCTGACTTAGAGCATCTTTGAAAGTTGCCCAATTGTGGTTGTGCCAAAATAACAGGAATAAGAAGTTTCCCATCTTTTCAGTGATGGCTGGGTGATGCTATGAAGATGCTCTAAGTAACTGGGCGGGGAATGGGCTTAGCTTTGCTGTGGGGATCAAGTTGCATGGGCTTAGTTTGGATCAGACTGCCTTCCTGCCCAGAAGATGAGAACATCTACCTTCCAAAGTAACAAAATGGATAAGAAACAAGAGGATGAGAGCCTGTTTGGTCCAGGGGTTAAGGCTAGAAAGCAGGAGACCGTGAATTCTAGGCAGGACTGCCTTAGCCATGAAAGCCAGCTGGGCATCTTTGGACCAGTCATTCTCTCTCAGCTCAATCCACCTTGTTGTTATGGGGAAAATAGGAATAGGAAGATGGGTATGTTTGCCACCTTGAATTATTTGTAAAAATAATAAAGGCAGAAAATGAATAAATAAATAAATACATAGATACATAGATTCATAGATACATACATACATACGTAGGTCTTTGGTAATTCGGGTTTTCTCCCGTGTAAAATTGGAAGTGTCTTGGCGACGTTTCGACGAAGTCTCATTCGTCATCTTCAGGCTGGTGTCTCTTCGGCCTCGTGCTTCGGCCTCCTTGCTTCTAGAAGCACGAGGCCGAAGAGACACCAGCCTGAAGATGACGAATGAGACTTCGTCGAAACGTCGCCAAGACACTTCCAATTTTACACGGGAGAAAACCTGAATTACCAAAGACCTACATACAAACACCCGTGAAAACCTCAGAAAACATACATACATACATACATACATACAAATATACACAATCTTGAACAGTTGCAAAGGGACCAGATACTTCTGTCAAAGCTGTGATTTCTTAAGGAGCCCCAAAAGAGGTAAAGCTTCCTCTGCTTATAGTGATAGAATGCAAAGCATGCAAGTAAACAATTCATTTTTCACAAAGGCAAAGAGCTGAGTCTTTGGAAAGGACTGCTGTCACTTTCCAGCAGTTGTTGCCCTGGTTGCTTGCAAAACATTTATACAGAGCTCAAATTAGCAGTCAGTGAAATGCCATTTCTTAGTCAGAAGTATTGCTGCTACACAACAGCAGCAGCAACAACAACAACCCAAGAGCCCCAGTCTGTCGTCAGGTAATAATGGCATCAAAGCAACTTTACACAGCCTGCTTAATAAGGTCAGATAAGAACCTAGTAGATTCGTATGTACAATATGTCTACTTAGTTGGTATTATGCTTAGTTTTTTTCATAGTTGAAAGAGTTGCATCAACACAGCCCATTTAATTCATTTATTATTCAAAGCATTGTACAAATAAATAAATTGGGTTAATTTAGTCATCAACTGAAGCATATTGGACCAATCTAGTCAGTATGATTTGGAAGAATCAGCTCATATTCCCTCATATAAGAATTTTCTAGGCAATCATGGAGCAGGTTACCAGGGCTAGCATTTGTTTTAAATTACCAAAATCATGTTTTGTCCCTTAAGAACAAATAAACCCAAAGCTGCAGAACTGTACCTGATGAAATATAGCAGGAAATAATCCATCAATAAATGCTGAGGTAAAAGGCCATGGCTTAACCTGACACCACCAATGAAAACAGAAACAGATTTCAACAGAGAAAAATATCTTGAGGAGATTCTTGACAAGGGTAGAAGAGAAAGGGGATGAAAAAAAGAAGAAGAATGGATGGAAAGGAGAAAACTCATAAGAATTCTACAGCTTGGATGGGAAAAAGAGATGAAAGATAAGCTAGGAGAAGACCCAAACAATGTCCTGAGTTTATCTTATTATTGTAGAAGTCATTTTTCATCTTGAGCATTAGAGACTGTGCAAGAATTGTTTGTCTGAGGACATTTCTCACTTTGGGCATTGTATACCAAATGCAGAAACAGGACACTGGGGAAGAGACAATATAGAGATTCTCTTCTAGCTAGGAGTAGATGACAACGTGTGTTTGTCAATGCCAGGAATTTTCAGAACAGCATTCTTCTTAAACAAGACAACTATAATTCAGAAGTAAAGCACATGACCAGGTGTGCTTGCATAGAAGAAACCTTCTCATAAGAGAACATAATGCCTCCTTCTAAACAAGGTTTGCTGTTTTTACTCCAAAGTAAACAAGGGCCATTCAATTCATGGGAATGCCTAATAAAAATGGTTTATGAAATTCCAAATTATTTACAAACATTGTGAATCTATTTTTGTCAATCCCCACTTTTTCCCCAAAAGGCTCAGTTTTAAGTAAGTGAGAGAAGCCATAGGTCTGTTATTATTCCATGACCCCCCTTTATGCATGGGAGCAACAGACCGGATACCTGTGGTTTGATACCTGATTAAAAAGATATTTAGTCTCCAAATGAGTTCGATTCCTGAATTTCTTCTTGATATACAAGCATATCCTTGGCTCAGCATAGTTTCTTGCCGATCATCTTCATAGTATTATGACAAGAAAGATCAGATAAAACAAGACATTTACCCACAAGAGTAAAGACTTTACGGCTGCTTATCAGCTAATAAGCAGCTGATCAAGCAGCAAAGTCCTTGAATTCCCCCCCCCCTTTTTTTTTTCTTTTTTTGGATCAGATTCTATGAGCTAAAATGAAGAAAGAAGTTTTATTATCTAGCCTTTTGTTAATTTTTAATGTTTTCATTTTAGTGCTGAATGGTTTAATGTTAGTGTTCTCATAGTTTTATAGTGTGCTTTTATGATGTTGCAAACCTCTCAGAGTCACTTGATAGTGAGATGGGCAGCATATAAATTTAATCAATACATAAAAGAAGCAACCAGAATAAAAATGACCAAAAAAATCTATGCAATAGTCAGAACAATAGCATGACTCTCACCCAGTATCAAAGAAAGTAATAAAGGAGGACCCTAGGGCAGTGATGGTGAAACTTTTAGAGACCAAGTGCCCAAACTGCAACCCAAAACCCACTTATTTATCGCCGGGTGCCAGGTGGTGGTCATGGCAGACTGGGTGGGTGTGGCCAAAGTGGGCGTGGTCACCTCGATGTTGCTCGTGGGGAGGGACGCCTGTGGGGGCCGGGCAGGGTTGGGGGAGATCCAGAGGGTTTCTGGCAGGTGGGGCAGTGGGCAGGAGGCTCATCCTGCGGGGTGAGGTGAGGCGAGGCAGGGCAGGGGTGCCATTGCCGTGGGGCAAGGGAAGGCAGGGGCCGGGGCAGCTGCTGCCTGACACCATTGGCCCCCGCACACAGAGGCCAGCAAGCGTATGGGGGCCAACGGTGTCCGTCAGCAGCCACACCCTGCTGGCTCCTCGTCCGGCGCACTCTGGGGCTCCACAGCCTGCCGCCAGCAGTTCAGAGAAGCCGCCTCTGAGCTGGACAGCTGGCCGACAGCTGAGGAGGCAATGCAGTGGGTTGTGCCCAGGAAAAGGAGAGCATACGAGGCCAGGATGGACGGGACAGGGCAGGAGGGAAACCAGCCATGCTGGGATGCATCCGGCCACGTGGGACCTCAGGCAGCTGGTTGAAGAGGGACGGTTGCCATCTCTGGGGCATGGCATGCGTGCCCACAAAGAGGGCTCTGAGTGCTGCCTCTGGCACGCGTGCCATAGGTTCGCCACCACTGCCCTAGGGCCATCCCCCAGTTGTAGGAAATAATACAATCTGCTTGATTGTGACAAGGTTCTGTTTAAAAGAGATACTTAAGCTAGGGAAAATTCAGCCAAGGGATGAATCCAGCAACCCCAACCAACTGCAAATCTGACACTTGAGAGGAATTGTGACTCCATTAAGAATACACTTTTTTTTTTTTTTTGGTCAGTCTTTTTTGTATTTGCTTTTTAAAAGGGTACGTGTAATGCTAACTGTACAATTAGATGGGGTGTAAGAAAACAAGAGGGTGGAGTCAAAAGAGAGGAAGAAGAGGAAAAAGAAGAGGACAAGGAATGGATTTACATAGGTGCCCTTCTCAAGGGGTGGAAATACAAAAGACTGTAGTTTCTCAAAGCACCGTCATACAACATAACAAACTGTATTTAGAGCTTGCCTTTGGGAGTAACAGAAGTTGCTAGAAGGGACATTTATTTTGGGAATCAACAGCACGGCAAATTCAGGCTCCATTTCGGCCCGTGTATATTCTTATTTCTAGATCCTTTTACTATCTGCCAATCTGCACAGTTTCAACTATTATTTCTTTAATATCCCAGAATTCTGGGATTGGCTGAGGAATTCTGGGAGTTGAAATCCACACATCTTCAAGCTGCCAAGGTTGAGAAATACTATAGATTTATTTTAAAAAAATGAAATCTTTCATGGCTATGAATCCCTTGGAGATATAAAAATCAGGACAACCTCTGCCCTTGGAGACATGCCTGCCCTTTAGATGATTTCATGAGGGGATTACACAAACTACAGCAGTATTACCACTGAACACAACCAGCTTTAATCCTCTTTGTTGCTTTCAGCCCCTTGTCAGTTTCACAATAGCTAGGAAAAAGAGCTCTGCCTGATTTTCCTTGCCATTTGTGCTTTTACCTCAGTATTTACCCAATCTTTCTGGCTTTGCGGACCGATGGGGGGGGGAGGGGATGGTTCTGTGCGAGCGGTGGACGGCTGCCTGAATGATCAGGAAAACTTTATAAAATGATGTAGATCAATGGAATAGTTTGGCTTTGCATGCAGAAGGGCCCTGGTTCAGTCCCTGATAGCCACAGAAAAGATCCTTGCTTGAAACTGTGGGAAGGTGCACTCTACAAAACTTCCTGTAAAAGTTTGACCTAAATCAGAAAAAAAAAATGTTTTGTAGGAAGGCCTTAAGTAAAAATGAGATTATCCTGCCATGCTTCACTTCCAAACATAAACAGACCATTTGGAGAAAGAGTTGTGGCATATCCTGTGGGATGATCCTTTGTAATCACTTTTCTTTTTAAAAGAAATTAATAATGCAGCAACTGAAGAGAGAAGGGGAAGGAGAGGTTGCTTTTCCATAGCTTCAAAACAGAAAAGCATGTACAGGTAGTCCTCGACTTACAACAGTTCATTTAGTGACCATTCAAAGTTACGACGGCATTGACTTATGACCTGTTTTCACACTTATGACCATTGCAGCCTCCCCACTGTCATGTGATCAAAATTCAGAAACGTGGCAACTGACACATGTTTATGACAGTTGCAGTGTCTCGGGTCACGTGATCACCTTTTGCGACCTTCTGACAAGCAAAGTCAATGGGGAAACCAGATTCATTTAACAACCGTGTTACTAATTTAACAACTGCAGCAATTCACTTAACAAGTGTGGCAAGAAAGGTCATAAAATGAGGCAAAATTCACTTACCAATTATCTTGCTTAGCAACGGAAATTTTGTGCTCAATTGTGGTCTTAAGTCGAGGACTACCTGTAATTTATACACAAATGGTTTTGCCACCTACTTTTACATTTAATTTTACATTTTATTATTTCATTTCATTTCATTTTTAACATCTGCCCTTCACCACTTCTTTTATTCTCTCAGGACACATTTAAAATGTGGGAACAAAACAGCAGTAGTAAAAAAATAGGAAAAATAAAAGCAAAACAGAGACAAATGCATTTAAAAGTTTCAATACAGCTTATGCATTTGGAGGAGGAAGAGGAGGAGGAAGAGGAGGAGGAGGAGGAGGAAAGAAGAAGGAAGGAAGGAGAAAGGAGAAAGGAAAGAAAGAAAGAAAGAAAGAAAGAAAGAAAGAAAGAAAGAAAGAAAGAAAGAAAGGAAGGAAGGAAGGAAGGAAGGAAGGAAGGAAGGAAGGAAGGAAGGAAGGAAGGAAGGAAGGAAGGAAGGATCTGTGCCCTATGCCAGATGTGTTTCACCAGAGAGGCCTTCTGAAATCAGGGCCATCACTGAAAAGACTCCCTCATGAGCAGCTCATCACACTTCAGCATAGAAGGGCAAACAGAGCAAATTACCTAAGGATATATTTTAAATATGGGTAGTCCTTGTGGGAAGAAGTATCCCTTCTGTCTATTTCACATCAAGATACTATTCTAAACAATTAGTGACTGGTGAGCAGCGGTTCCTTTGATCTACACCTTTCATAATCTCTTGTCCACAGACATACTGGCTTGGGTTTATAGGAGCTAAAGTCCAACATATTTGAATGATACCAGTCCTCTGCATTTGTTTCTGCATACAATATACCATTATTGTGCTGTGGCTTGTTCTATACTATTTCAGAGTAATTTAACAAGTGATTAACTGTAAGTAACATCAAGACAGCATAGGGAACTTGAGTGATTCAGTTCTCTGATCTTATTCCATTACACAATTGTTTTAGCAGCTTTAAGATTGTAGCTTCAAACAAAAATAAGCTGTAAGGAACTTAAAGGCTATTAAAAACCACGTGGAGTTGTTCTGTTTTAAGAAGAGGAGGGAGCTAGGACTGATCCTCTCTCTGAGGTCCTCTTTCTGAGATCTTGTTGAGGTGAAACAAAGGGTGGCGCCTATTCAATCCCTGATTTGGTGGTCGCTATAGGTAGTCCTTATTTAGTAACTGCTTCATTTAGTGAATAAAGTTACAATGAAAATGTAACTTCATGACTGGTCTTCACATTTATGACCTTTGCGGGTCTGTAAAGCAAAAGTAAAATGATTTAAGACCATAAGCACAGTTGTGGTTTTACTTAGCAACAAATGAGTTGACAGTCCCAATTGTGGTTGCTGAATGAGGACTACTTGTAATTTTAATGTTGATGGAATCCATCTCCTTCTGAAGAAGAAAGAAAAACATCCTGGATTAAATCCCTCAATAGCCCAAGACAAATACAGATGGTCCTTGATTTACAACCACAATTCAGCCCAAAATTTCTGTTGCTAAGTGTTAAGTGAGTTTTGCCCATTTTACAGCCTTTCTTGCCACATTTGTTAAGTGAATCAATGCTGTTGTTAAGTTAGTAAGATGGTTGTTAAGTGAATCTGGCTTCCCCATTGACTTTGCTTGCAGAGAAGGTGATCACATGACCCCAGGACACTGCAGCCGTCATAAATATGAGTCCATTGCCAATGATCTGAATTTTGATCACATGACCATGGGGATGCTGCAATGGCCGTAAGTGTGAAAAACGGTCATAAGTCACTTTTTCCAGTGCTGTTGTAACTTTGAACGGTCACTAAATGAAGTGTTGTAAGTCAAGGACTACTTCTAATAACAACTGCATGCAAAGTTCAGCTAAATTGATGGCATT
Organism: Azemiops feae; assembly: GCA_023970755.1. Taxonomy (NCBI): domain Eukaryota; kingdom Metazoa; phylum Chordata; class Lepidosauria; order Squamata; family Viperidae; genus Azemiops; species Azemiops feae. The sequence continues at coordinate 4,510,040 of JALGBA010000003.1, forward strand.
TTGCTTTTTTAACTGACCAGATCCACCTAAGGAGAAGTTATTCGTTAATTTGTTTGCAATATTTGTACCCTGCCTCAACTGAATCACCGGGCAGATTTGGTTTTCTGTAACACACCAATTATGTATCCACGTAAATTTCCTACACGTGTTGGTAGATGATATATAAATTTGTTAATACGCACAGTAATTTTAAAATGAAAATAGAGGCCTTTTTCTGGAAACTAAGTGGATTGCAAACATGCCCCTAAAAAAATCCAAGATGGCGGCAAGGGCACTGTTTTCCTTTGCAGCAGGCCAGATTTCCAGCTAATTTTTAAAATTAAAAGGAATGTTTTTGAAAATGTCAGAAGGGAGAAGTGAGGTGTCTGTGGAATAGGCAAGCAACAAGGATGTTGGAACATCATTGCACAAAAGATGTGTTCATCTACTTATCTCTGTAGGTAGACTGCGTCCTTTGTCTGATGTCATCACAATGACCATGTCATGTATCCCCTTTTGTCCTCCATGGAGGTCCATTGCCTGAAGGCAAGTGGAGCTCATGAGCGTCTCACTGTCTGCTCTCAATATATAAATACTGAAACTTAAACCCAAAAGTGCTTTTTCAAGAAGCAACTTAGACTTTCTTTATTTTTTCTTGAAGATGTTTCGCTTCTCATCCAAGAAGCTTCTTCAGTTCTGACTGAATGGTGGAGAATGGAAGGATGTATACTCCTTGCAGTTATTTGGTCTTTTTGAAGTGCCTCTTGAGAAAGCACCTTTGGGGCAACCATGACCTGGATAACTGAGAATCTCCATAGACTTTCAACAGCTAGGATTTTAAGGAACCTCCTCACCTGCATGTACATGTCTGGCCTTGCTTCACATCCTGGTACGGTAGCAGTCAGATTGCTAACTATTTTGTGTACAGGTGATCCTCAACTTACAACTACAATCGAGTCCAAAATTTCCATTGATGTGAGGCAGTTGTTAAGTGAGTTGTGCTTCATTTTATGATCTTTTTTTTGCCATCGTTAAGCAAATCATCGCAGTTGTGGAGTAAATCATGTGGTCCTTACGTGAATTTGGTTTCCCCCACTTACTTTGCTTGTCAGAAGCCGGCTGGAAAGGTTGCGAAAGGTGCTGACATGACCTAAATGTCCTAATATGTCCTAATAAATGCAAATGTCCTAAATACATGCCAGATGCCAAGCGCCCGAATTTCGATCATGGCATCATGGGGATGCTGCAACCGGTCATAAGTCACTTTTCCAGGTGTAACTTCAAATGGTCCCTCAACGAAAGGGTTGCAAGTAAAGGACTACCCATACTTAACACAGCCACACTTCAGATACAGGATTGTTTTGTAAGTCAGACAGAGCGACTTGAACAACCCTAATAAACAAATAAAAAGAAATAAAGAGGAAAGACAAGAAAATCAGGAGTTGACAAGAACCTCAAAAAGAGGCTTGAGAACTTTAAAGAGCTAAAAGCAAAATAAGAAGCAGTGGAGGAAGTGAGGAAAGTTTTCAAAGATGGAAGGTATGGAGAAGTTTAGCCAATGTGATGTTTTAAACTTGTTTGTTTTTTTCTTATCTCATGCTTAATTTCTTTGGTTTACTATTTTCCCCCACAATTTTTTCCCTATGAGGTGGGTAGAGCTGTGAGAGAGAGTGACTGGCCCAAAGTTTCCCACCCAGCTTTCATGGCTACGGTGGAACTAGAATGCACTGGCCCTGGTTTCTAGCCTGATGTCTTAACCACTAGACCAAAGTGGCTCTCTGGATTACTGGATTCCCTTGATTACTGGAAACTGGATTGCCTTGTGGTCTCCTGTCCATCTATTAACTAGGTTCAGTTCTTCTCAGCTTTTTTAAATTTCAGTTAAGATAACATTGGGAGAGCCATGGATCCTCTCTACTCCATTCTGAAATGCATGGTGCCTATTCAAACTTCCCTCTGCAGTTTGAGCAATAAATAGGAAAGTTTTGACGTCAAACTCTTTTGAAATGTTTGGCAGATTAAAACCAATCGGACGAATACTTGCCAAAAGGTCATTAAATGAGATTCAAAACATCACATGATTTTTTCTCTTCTCCCCCTCCCTGTACAGACACAATTTAGCCAAATTCCCATGACCAAGAAAGCCATTGTCCTGTACAGATTTCAGCCCCATTAATATGTTGCAATCTTTCCACGTAACCTTATTCAGGAAGCTTTCTTTGTGGACTGATGATGAGACTGCTCTGGTTATCTCAGAGCCTTTTCAACTCAGGGTTTAACATTCCTGATTGCACAAACAACTCTTTATTCAGACATGCTGAGGTTTTTCCCGACTCCAGACATTGCCACATCTCTTCCTTGTGGAATCTCCCCATCCTGGCATCCCACAGACAAAGCATACACATGTAAGATACCGGTCAGCGTTACTCAGCTTCAACTACAGAAGTACTCCCTTTGTTTTGGGAACTGATGTAATACTTCCTTGTTCATTCCTCGGCAGCCAGTGTTCAGGAAAGCTTGTAAGAGGTGCACAAGCTTTATTTGTCTTTTACCAGTCCTGCCCCATGCATTTCTGAGATAAGTTCTGCCTTTATTATGGAAGTCTTAAAAATGCCTTAAAAGTAATTGATTTCCGGTTGCTAGCATACATTTTCTGGAGAAGCCAAGAGAGTCATAAAATTATTAAATGACACAATATTTAACAAAGTGAAATAAAGTCCTGAAAAATAGAACCATAAGTCTTTGCCTCTAATATGCTTTCATGGCATCAAAATTAAGATGAAAAATGGGCACATTGTGCAGAGATATTATAAAGCTCAAACCCACGCACAAAATCAATGATAATAGCACATCATGAAATGAATGAGGATCACTATTGTATCCCATTTCTATTTATTAACATGCCACTGTGGCCCCAATTGACCTTGATGAATTTGCTTTCAGTTCAACATAAACCGTTATTGTTGACAGTAATCCCAAACTTGATTTCAAGCTTGGGGAATTTCATCCTCTTATGATTACAAAAGCCTGCTATTATTGGCACCTAAATCATTTCCCCCCCTGGGATTAACCATTTTAATGCATTTTTACAGTCACCTGCCTTTGAAATTGGAAATTACAAGAGAACTTTAATCCATCTGCAGTTTTTCCTGGGAATTAAACCACATTGTATTAAATCTCTCCTTAAAATACCTACATTGCTTTATTTAGCAGGTTGTTTCTGGAGCCAATTCAAAGTATTTGTTTGGACTTTGTAGCATTAAATGGCTCCAATTTCACCAGGTAAAACTGGTGAAATTGGTAGATTTGAGAGTCTTGCTTAAGTCTACACAGTTTTAACATAAAGGCTTAGTGAGACAAGGATGGTCAACACTGTTGCAACTCTCTAAACCGGAGGGATTGGATCAATGTTCTTGTGAGTGTTAAAGTGGTAAATTTTATCCCACCTCTTCTATAGTACAAAATGTGTGGCCTCTATTTTTTTTTTTTTACTGACACCTGTTACTGCTCCTTTTCATGCAAACCTTCATCCAAGACATTATTTTTCTTCCATCTGCCTATGGATGACCTGATAGGCCACCAAAACATTCTGCTACCAGAGCAGGAAGTGATCTCTCTGATTCTCTGTGAAAAGAACCAGTCCCCTTAGAAATAAGCCCTGCTAAACCCCACTATAAATCAGTCTAAATGAGACCCCGGGGTTGAATTTATTGGGGCCACTGAGACAGATAGATCATAGGTAAGGAAGCAAGGCCAACTTGATGTGGTTTGGTTCCCATCCTCCTCCTTAGCAGTGACTCTAGTGTAAATTCATTAAATTTAAAAAGACTTTCTTTCATTGGTCCTACAGCTCTATTTATTATCCTACTTTATTCTCTGAGAGGGCAATAAAAGTGGCCCCTGTTTCCAACCAGTCACACTTTGTTTCCCAGGGTAAAGAAAGGAAGACTTAGGCACAAGAAAGTGTTCAGAAACGGATTCCGTTCATATATCCAATCGCATGTCAAAAACAGCCATACAAAGAGCATCATCTTTGGGAGAGCTAGATGGCTTGTCCTTTTCTCAGTCTCCTGGCATATGAATTAATGGTTTCTGTATTTTTCATTAATGGGTAGGAAGCACTGGATGGCAGCTGCTTTGATCTTTCTCACATCTTTAGTGATGAAGGAACAAAGGCCCAGAAAGAACATCTCTGCCAGTTTCCAGTTAATAAGGGAATTTGGACAGAACTTAATTTTTGGGGGTTACCATGGGAGAAAAATGGTTTCTAAAATTTAAATCATACAATGTTTGATATTTACCCCTGTCTGTATTTTGTGTGATTTTTCTGAAGTTAGAGAACTAGTATTCAAAAACTCTGAATAGGCGCCATCAGCTTGCTATGGTGTTGTCTCCTCTAGAATGTGATTATAGGTTAGGAACTGGCCACAACAAACTGGTCAGCACTCCCAGCTCTGAGAGGCATGAAAAAGAAAAAGGAGCATATCTACTCTTGGGGCTACAAGTTGCCTACCTCTAATTTTTTGGGTTCTTCCAGAGAATTTTGCTGCTCTCCTTGATATATGAATATCTTCAGTAAGGTACACCGGCAAGGCCTTGTCTCTTCTTCCATTGATCCCCCTCCTTTTCTGGTTCTTTGTGGATGAAAATGAGCTCTGCCCCTCATCCATACCTTTGAATAATAATAATAAAAAGTCCTTTGTGTTTCTATGAGTCTTTGTAGGAAGGCCCTTCCTGCTGAATTCCACAAACATAAGTCTTGGTTACTTAAGTAGGAGCTGGCAGTCAACAGTAAGATGTGGATTGGGAGGTTGAAAAGAAAGAGGAGGAGTGGAGCAGCTGGTATGGGCAGCTTAACTTTTTGGTGGAAGTGTCTAGCTGGCCATAATCAGCTCATTAGTTGTAGTCTAAAAGATGTGGATACAAAGACTAGTTCAACCATAATTTTTCATCATTGGATAATTATTTTATTTTGCAGTAACATTTGCAATACATTGGAGCAGGCTGCCTCCCATGTAAGCATCATGGTTTTCATAGGAGTCTATAGCTTTGCCTGCAAGCCACTAAGTACTGAGTACAGTTGTGGTGGACTTGAATGGATTAACCCTAAGTTGTCAATGAATAGGTATGTCTTTTAGGCAAGAGAGGCTGGATTCGTTAAGTTTTGAAATAATAAACTAATATCACTATGCAAGAACAGTTTAGTCATTCAAGCCTATGATGTAGACCAGATCTTCATATTATTTGATATGAAGGATAAGCACCTATATGGAGGGGCTTTAGTTGTTGTTAAAAATTTTCACATTACTGCAGTTTTGCAGGACTCAATCACTGTTATGAATGAAGGCAAATATATGTGTCCCAGGATAATGTTGTAGGATCCAATTTGGGTCAGTCACTGGGACCGGAGGTTTAGTCTTCCAAGCTTTTGGACTTGTGCTGGGCTCCTTTGGGCTTCAGCACGAATCCAAAAGCTTGGAAGACTAAACCTCCGGTCCCAGTGACTGACCCAAATTGGATCAATCATTGTTATTTATTTTTAAATTGCAGTGTGTTCATTTTCAATCATCCCTTATACTGGGCACCAGTATTCTAAATGATGCACTTAGTTTATTCATGTTATACAGAAGTCCACTTCTTTTGTGATAAACATTTCATACATTTCATAGTAAAGAAAAAGAATACTGAATCCTCACTATTATTTTGGGGATAGATAGGGATCCTTCTTCCTCTAAATTTCAAGAAATATATCAACAAAATATAAGATGTTTTCTTGTTTGATTATGACAACACTGCATCAAAAGCAATTGCAGATCTATCAGCCATTTATCATCTATCTAAACCAAATCCAGAAGTAAATAATACTTTTTTATTTATCATAATTATATGAAAGATTATGTAAACAACTGATGGGGTTGGGAAAGAGAGATTTTCAGTAGCATTCAAAATGGCAAAAAGGAGAATAGGGATTCTCATATGGCAGGTGTAACTTCAAAATACTATCAAGAATATCATAGTCTATAGGTTTTGTATGGGGATGTCTGGGAATGTCTTGATAATTATTGGATAAGGCAACCATAAATGGACTGTACCCATCCAAATGATCACTAGACTGCAGTAAAGAAGTGGAATTTTAAAATCTATTAACATCTAATGATTGCCCAGATTTGCATCGCCCTGATCTATGTGGGATATAGTGTTTGATTAGAAAAATAGACAGGATTCTCATACTACAAAATTCTCTTTGTGGATGAATGACATTTCAATTATCTAGATTTCATAGATACTAAAGACAAGATAGAAAGACCTGCACCTGGATTAGAGAACCAACAAAAGTATCCGATATCAAGAGAGTAAAAGAATTGAAGTGGAAATGGGCTGGTCACATAGCAAGAAGAACTGATGGCAGGTGGACCAAGGCAGTCACAGGATGGATCCCACTTGACGAAAAGCGTCCACGAAAGAGACCTAAAACAAGATGGATCGACGACGTCAGTAAGTATTATGGGCCCAATTGGCAAAAGAAAGCGCAGGACCATATTGGTCAGAAACATGCAGAAGAGGGCTTCATCCTGCAGTGGATAGACAATGGCTAGGATGATGATGATGATAAGAAAACATAAAACATTAGAAATATAAGACCGCATATTATATAGTAGTGGCTGCTAGCAACATTGGCTATTTTGCTGATAATACAATTTTTAGCAGCTAGAAATAATCAAGAAGATATTCCTCACTTCACAGCAGTTTTTATTTGTTTTGGACTGTTTTTACATTCTTTCATTTAAGAAGAAGTCAAAAAATAGCGTCCACAATAAAAAAAATGCATACACCTACCGGTAAAACAATCCTAGTTAGCTCTTAATATTGTTTTCTAGTATAATGAAAGACTGAAGAGGCCAGCACAGAAATTTTTATAGTAAGCAGAGGAAAAATACGCCAACACTATTTTTCCCCTCCCAACAGCTGTTAGGAAGCAAAAACAACAGTATGGCATGTTTTAAAGAAAAGGGAAGAAATACAACGTTGTATAGATTTTTGTGGTTTTTAGCCTACTTCATTAGATGTATGGACTATTCTCACAAGACAGATGTACAAACACACATGTGAATAAGTAGGACAGGGAATGGTAAAAGTAAAGGCAGGAAGTGATAGTTATATATAGCTAGTAGTCACTCATAAACGAGTGATTTAATGTGACCCAAATTTTTTGCACTGATGTAATGGAGATAAAGGAAGGTAATCAAGCAATGATCCTAGGTGTAAGACAAGGGTGTTATCACAAAGCCTTTCAGTCTTGATGATCTCATTAAGTTGCACAGTCTGCAAACGCAATCAGTCTATCTTTACTGAGCTTTTATAACACATGCTTTGAACATGGCAAGCTGAAGTTCAATAAACTAGAGAACCCAAGCATATTTTACCAGCCCAACCCATAGTGTCCATGTTTGGCGATACTGATTACAGAGTTCTAAGGATGCTGCTGAACCAGCAGTTCTGACATCTTACTCCTAGAGGGGTGGTGGTAGGGAGGTGGTTACTGTCATCCAAATCATGACAAGCATATTGTTTGACTTGCAAACTGTTGCTCCAGTAATTAGCCGAGCCTCTACAACTAGCTAGTTGTAAATTTATATTGCTGTATGCAACAACGAAGGCTCATAATGAGTGAACTTATCCAAGCTGGTGGATCAGGCTGTAGCATAATGAGGCCTGCTTGCAATCAAGCTAAAGGAACCAAGGTCATCAAACTCTCTGATCCACCAGGATATGCCTTAATGGGAAGCAGGAAATTCCTGAGAGTAATCATTCAGGCCGTTTCTGACTGAAGACACCAAAATAGTCAGCTGGGTACACCAAGATATGATTAAGAGCAGACGTGGTCTAGAAAGATCAGTCGCTGAAAAACAAACCTTTGTGTTTGCAGGGTCATCGGATTTGACGGCATCCATCTGCGTCTCCATCTGCTTGGACTAGAGCAGACTTTTTGGTCACAACCATGTGACCACAAAAACTTCAGATGTGTAATGGGTGCAACTTGCCCTGCCTGGTCAAGTCAGGAAGTTCTTAATCACTCTCTGTTTTCTCCCAGGGTCAGCTCAGTTATTGACTAAGTAATACCATCCTTCACTTCCGTTCAGTTAGAGAGCCACAGTTAATGTCTACCACTTGAGACTCTCGATAAACTATAGGACTATAGTATGCTCAGCCTATATGATGATGCTCTATTTTTTTTTCTTCAAAAACTCAGAATAATCCTGGTCACATGGGCCAAACCAAAAGGAATGATGTCTAGAACTGCATAACATTTTCAAGGAATATATATATATATTTAAAGGCAAATTGTTCTTCAACATATTAGAGATCTTTTTCCTCCAACAATTTCAATGCAATATATAATCTTAATATGGAAGAAGAATTATTCTACCCAAAAATACAAAAAAAAACCAATATGCAATAAAAAGGAATAGCATCTTGACATGCTTACTACTGTAGCATCTGCTGAATCGGGTGAGGTCTATAATGAAATGAATGTGTCACCATCGTCATATAAATGTCACAGCATATATATTTAATGGCAGATGTCAGGATGTATTGGCATTTGTGCCACGACATCATGTCATCATTTTGGCATCGTTGTGGCTCTCCTGCCCAGAACTAAGACCATTTTGGGCTTCTCAGCAGGCCTCATGGATAACATTGAGATGGAAAACTTTGTTCTCCAGCCTTTGCTTCATTGGTTGCCACCTCCCCTAAAAGCCAAAGTATTAAGCTGATGCTTAAGAGCAATAAATTTATCCAAAGCTGAAAACAGGAAAGAGGAATCTGACAAATTAGTTTAATAGAAAAATAATGGTTTCGCATTACAGTACAGTATTGCTTTGATAGCATTTAAGCTTGATTCACGTGCACTTACAAGTTTTTGAAGTAAGTACTGCAGGCAAAATGCACGTCTGCTACCTAATGACATAAAAGTCAATTGTTTCTCTGGGGGACTCAAAGCCCTGTTCAGGTATTACTTCAATAGATGCAGAAAGTACACCTGGAGATAATGGGGGGGGGGTGCATAAGCACCAGCTCTGCTCCAAACTTCTCCTATGGACCAGCCCCACTGAATCCATTCTGGGTTGCCACACCCCCAGCACAACCATCCAAAGAGAGATTCTTAGATGAATTTGTTCACTTTGGTGCAAAACAAGGGTGGAGTCAATGAAGACAGCTGAGAGCCATTCCCCTACAGGAAGCCTCATTCACTTTTCACTTTTGTTTTTCAGAGCTTCAAGTACTCTTTCCCAATCTGGCATGAAACACACATGTACACACACACAAATATTGGTACTGTCCCCCCAGAAGCCTCAGCCAATTGGCCATACAGATGAAGAATTCTGTGAGACATGATCCTGCTATATTGAGAGAATACCAGATTTAGGAAAACTGGTATGAAATAGCTAAATCAGGAGCTCCTCAAAGCCTCAGTCAGCCTCTCCAGAATGCCTCCAAAAATGCAGATGTAGCTTTTAATGCAGCTGAAGGAAGAAATGGTTTAAGACATACAGAGTCAGCTTTTTAAGCAGATTAATTAAACTTTAATTCCATACATTAACATGGAATCAAATTTAGTGTTTGTCCTGGCCTTACCCAACCTTTTGAGTGGCCCCAGCCATGTATCTGAAAAAGCCAAATGCAGTTCTAGTCCTTAAAAGAAATGAGAACTCCTGGACTAATGGCACCCTGCCCAAAATACCCAATATTCTTATTTGTGATGTCAGTTACATTATTGGAAAACATTATATTTCACATTGATTGATAGATTGATTTCTCATATGCCACCCCGTCACAGATTTCCTGAAGAATCAGGAAAGAATATTTTTAGACTGTAAGTCTACAGGGCTTGTCTTGTTGAGCATATGAGAACTGCTTTGGGAAATGTTTTGGTCTGAATAATAAAGTAAACTACTTTAGATAGGGTAAACAATAATACAGGGAAATGAGTTCAATCACACCTACATTTTGATTTCTCTTCCATAGTGGCTTTGCATTCTCAGATTTCTGGGATCAACGGAATAGTGGATCCCTCTTGAGAGAGAAGGAAAAATGCTCTCTTCTCCTTTTCTTCTCTCTGGTCTGTAGCCTTAAGGGACATCTTGGTGCTCCAAGGCACAAGAGGCACATTTTAGTCAAGTTCTCCACAAACACTGAATAATAGAATGGCTACAAGGCCTACATTGTAAATGCCTGAGATTTGAAATGTCAATTTAATTAGAAAAATTGTTTCTAATGTTTCACCAATCACCTCTGCTCAGGACATTATATGCTGCAAGCCCAACTGGAAACAATTTTGAATGAGTTCCTATGTTTTTCCTAACTAATTATAGAGATTGCAATTAATTGGGAAATTAATATATCTAGTATATTTATACTGCTTTGAAAACAACTGCGTCTTAAATTGGTTGCCATGCATTCTCTGTTGAAGGTGCTGAGCTCCTGTTGTACAAATGTGATAGAAATTTGCCATAAGACCATAGGCATTCATAAAACTTGGGAGATATAGTTCTCTCCCGTGCAAAATATTGAAAATATAGCCACTGCTTCCCCTTGCATTCACAGAGCTATTGTTTGGACACATTTTCAACTGAATCTTGGTTAATTATGAAGGCTTCCAACAACACGAAGGCTTTCTAGTCACCACTGAGGAATGATTGTGTAGATTTAGTCATAAATGCAATCAGATTAGGATCAAACCTTATTGCTACTAGATTTTAGCCCTACAAAATTACCAGTCTGAGGTTGGTGTCAGTATAAATGTCAGTTAGGGTCAGCCTTACAACAACGTGGCATAAAGAGGTGGCTGCCGACTATCACACGTGGCAGATGCAGGAATATCATATTGCATTATGGAGCTGGGCATGCCAGGCCATTGACCTTGTGATCCTTAAACTATCCTGTTATTCTCAGGAGCAGTTGAGAAGTAAGATTCACTTACTCAACTAGGAGGTTCTGTTGATGGGATGGATTTGAGAGTTTGCTTCAGGTAAAAAAAGTATCCTGCAATAGCTCTAACACAGAATGCTAAAAGCAATACCATGTAGGGTTCAGAGACTGTCTGCCAGAAAAATGAACCTTGATTATCTCACAACTGACAACTGTGTTGCGTGTCAAGGATGACCCATAAGAAATAAAGTGTTGTTCTTCCAGTGTGCCTATACAACAATGCTTTTCAGCTTTGGCCACATTCTTTGCAACGATGGACTATAATTAATGTAGAGGACTCTGAGAAACAAGGGATAGGGAGAGAATCCCTTGATTTAAATTCACTAACCTGCTTGAAATAGGTGAAGCATAGTGATGGGTTTTTTTAATTTCTTTCTGTTTCCCCCACATAAATAAAAGATATAATCTCCTCATGAAAAGGAAGGAAAAAAAATAAGACAATAGAATATGCTTGGGTGGATCAAACTGACAAAAGTTCTGTTAAAATAAGATTGCAGCAATAACAATGTAGGGCAGGGAACTTCAGTTAAGTTTCCTACTGGGCCACACTCATTCTGTGGCTTTGGGTGTGGAATTTCATATTTTGGTTTGGTCTGGTTTTGGCCCACCAGCTTCCCTGCAGTATCGTGGTGCTATGATGGAGATACTGGAAGGGACTGAGATCACTTCATTACTAGCCAAAAGAGTGTTGCAAGGAAGAGCCAGGCAATAATTTTAAAAGGTGTTCAGATGTTGCACTCAGTACCTTACAAGGGATCATAGAAAGATAAAAATCATAATACTGTAGATTATTCAAGACATGCTTGTCCTTCCTTAGGCACTTTCATTGCAAAGCACAAAGTTGTAACATGTCCCGGACACTCCTTAATGGCCCCAACCTTTCTTCAAAGAATAATCCCACACAGGTTAGACTGCAATAACCTGGTTAGGCAAAGAAAATGACAGATGTCTCTTCCTTCAGACCCAGCACTGACAACCAACTTCTAGGAAGGAAATTCTAACTTTTATTTTTCCCCTCCAGTCAACCAGTTAACTACATAGTATTAGGATACCTTTATCTGGTGTATGTAATTTAGTTTTGTGGACAATCAACGCTACTAGCTCTAAGTTGGTTTTAATTAGGATGCACTTCAAAGTGTTTATCTGCTCCTATACAGTCTGGTTTTTCCTGTAAATCTGGGGCGACTGTACAGTTTGCCTAAGGATTATTTCCTTCTGGAACCCAACTACAACAAGATCTGGAAAAGGGGTTTCCCATCTGGGCAGTTTGTTTGTTTCAAGTCAACTTGAATGACTTCAGCCAAAAAAAAAGTAACCCCCTCCCTCAAAATTGTGTAAGAGTGAAGAGAAAAACAAAATTCTCCCCGATTCTTAACTTGCCCTAAAGCACTATATGCTGTGACGATGACAATGAACACTACTTGTTTTTTTAAACTTGTTTTTTATTTATTTTACAGCCTTTCCCCCATTTCATATTTACACCAGCAGCTTCATAGATAAATAGCTTAGTTACCTATTACTTAACCACCATCTGACCTCAATAAAGGTCTAAAAGCCATCTGACGTCATCAACCTCTGGAGAGCCATTTTTTGTACCTACATGTGATTGCGGGTGGGAGCTCCTCACATACAAATGTTGCTTATAGACACAGCTAAAATACACTCTGTAATTCTATTGCAAGACTACACATTTCAATCACTGTGACTCTAATGGCATTTCAGTTCTCCCTGCTTAGCTGTCACCTTCAGTGAGGCCAACTCAAAGAGATAATAATGAAAAAAAAACAACCTCTAAAATAATAATATCTCAAAGTAAGCATTTGCTTGCTCTCTGGCTCCACCAAAATGTTGCTTTATTTAGGTTGTTTGTCATTGCAGAGAGCACAAATGACAGCAGAGGATAAATAACCTCTTTCCCTTTGAGCCAATTTTCAGCTCATGCTTGCCCAGCTTGATCGTTCACCTGTGGAATTCCCATAGTTTCCATGCTTCTTTCCACTCCTGGGTGAAAAACAGGTTGGCAAGGTGATTTTCTGAGTTGAAAAACAACTGGAGGGAAAGTCTAAACAAGCTCGCCCTGTCCCACCATCTTCACCTAAAGTGCCGTCTCCCCAGGGCTTTGGAGATGAGGGGAGAGGAGAGAAGTTCAGCCAAAAATCTCTGAATTCTAGTCTGTGTCTCTTCTGAACCTTAATGAGAATGTTACTATAACATCAAAATACTAGCAGCTTTATAGTCTCAAAAAAAATAAATCTGCATTTTGATCCTTGAGTTGTTTTCAGGAAGATAGAGATATACTTTGTCAAAGAATTAATTTACTCTTCTTTTAAGGAAATCAGAGGCAATAAAATTAGGCTGAATTCACATATGTATGCTTATTATTTGAAGACTGCACCCTTCAACAACGGTCTGCAGAATCAAGGGCTGTCTCAGTGCAACATTTTTCTTACCTCAAAGCATTGAAAATGTTTCCCAGGACCCACATTTATCCTTGGATAGAAGAGCCAGCATAGTGGATTATCAAAAGGAGATCTTTTATGGGCTGAGGGCCACACTTGCTCTCCAAATGTCATGAAGGGGATTGCTGGAGGTATGACCAAGAAGGAGATAGACTCAGAGTTAACTCCATGTGGTTTTTATTAGATTAAAATTAAGATAACAGTTGAATGCAACTCATACAATTTGTTCAAACGTTTACATAGTTTTTCTCCTTGCCGTGTTCATAGCTGCAATTGGATAGCAAAGTTTAGATGTGCTCTGGAGGCCACATTTTGGAGGATATAAGGGGCCTTGGGATCCCAAGATATGCATTCCTAAATTTCAAGATGGTGCTGGGTCTGGAGAGACTAACATTCAAAACCTCTTTAAATTAAAGCATCCTCTCTCATAGCTTACCACCCCAATTTGTTCTGAACTTGAAGTGGAAGGATTGCCATGGACTCTCTCTTGAGCTCATTGGACAAGGCCGAATACCCATGTAAAAAAACAACTCTTCCCTCCTCTTCCAGCAGTAGGAAATTGGCAATAGATCCTCAAGACCCAAGGCCAGGTGCCTTTGCTTGATATACATTCAGACAATCCTTCTTTGCATTGCTATTTGCTCAGAATCATCTGGGTTGGATGACCTAGAAATAAATAGATGGATAAATCCATCTCCTTCCTTTCTTGCTTCCTTCCTGAAACCCTGGTAGCCAGATGAGTTGTGACTTACAGGCTGCTGGGTAATTGCAAGGCGCTGAACTTTGCGCAGAAAAAACACCAGCCTTGTTTGTTTCTCTTTCTTGGGAGATGGGTCAGAGGGAGGGAAGCAGTATAAAACACTTTCAGATTAGTAAGAATGGGTTAGAAACTAGGCAGTCAAGTTATATTCCTAATACAGGGCCCAAAGCATTTTGACGCAGTTGGTTTCTTTGTTTTAATCACTGACACCTTACTTTCCAGTCTGAAAGGCTCCTCAAACAGCTTATGGGATGACAAAAACTAGACAATCCCTGCCCTCAAGCTTATGGCACAAAAAGAAGAGAGAAGGGAGGGAAAAGGACAGGAAAACAAAACAAGAGTTCCTGCTGGGGATTTTTGGGGGAGGGATGAGTCTCATAAAAGCTAGCCAGGATGGAAGTGGGCTTAAGCCTCCTCATCCAGAGCACAGAGTCTTACAGCAGTTGAGGCCAGTGGCCTTTCCTTCTCTAGAGAGAGTCTTAGATTGATGTCAGAACTATCCCCTTCATTTTACAAATGAGTCATTGGAGAGCTAGACTCACTTCCGGTGGACAATGAAATGCAAACAATTGGTTTTCCCGTAATCTTTGCTCTGATGTTAGGCAGTCTATTGGAGGAATTTCCTGGTTCCTCTACCTCAGAGCTTTTGCATGCAGTATTGCACAAGTGACAAACTGGGGGCAGAAACAACAACAACCATAAATCCAAGGAGAAGGGAGATGATAGCTTTAACTGCCTGGACAGATACTATGCCTTTCCTCAGGGCAGTGTACATTATGCTCCATCTTCCTATTTTTCCCCACAACAGCAACTCTTTGTGGTGGATGGAGCTGAGAGAGAGAGATTGGCCAATGAACTTGCATAGCTGAAGAACCTGAGTTTTCCCACTAGTCCAACACCTTCACCACTGGGGCACAGTGGGTTAATGATCCTGGAGATGGTTGTTTGCTCCAGCGGTTAAAGTCCTAGCACTGCATGGCAGAGTGAGCTTCCATCACTTGCCTTAGCTTTTGCCAACCTAGCAGTTTGAAAGCACATTCTATGCAAATAGATAAATAAGTACCACTTTGGTGGGAACACGAGCCACTGCTTCGTGCAGACAGTTAGAATCCTGTTGGTGCTGGACCTTCCTGGTTGCAACACCCATTTGTGAGGCGGCTTTGATGGAAAGAGAGGGCCCTGGATGAAGCTTCAAGAAAGCCACTCATCTTTTTTTCTGGTGCAGAGCTAGCTTGCCCCCTGTGGTGCACCTTGGAAGGCATGAGAGTGTGTACCAAACAGGGCTGGCAGTTTTAGGTGAGCAACTACTACGCTGTATTAGCATTGTAGTCTCCTGGCTAATGTAACATCGCCAAAAGCTAAATAAATAAATAAACCTTCACCACTACATCATGCTGGCTCTCTGTGGTTGAAATTGGTCTTTATCCATTAGCCCAACCCATTCCAAACTAGATGAGTCCCTCATGAACACTATGAATATACTACATAAAATATATATGTACAGTAATATAAATAGGAATGGGATAAGGAATAAAGGAATGAAGTGCAATATAAGATAAATATGTAAATCCCCCAAGAAAATTATATAGGTGAGTTTCTTATTACTTCAGAAAGCATTATGGAGATTTTTATTTCTAAAATAGTAGTTCACAAAAACTTGAATATATTCTAGACAGAAATCCCTAATATATACAGTCTTATGGTCTTAATGTAAAAATATTAACCAGAGGAGAGGAAACATGTTTTTTTTTCTTACAATTATAGGGCAAAATGCACAATGAGGCCAGAAGATGATATTTCAGTTCCTGCCTTCCATGTATTGATTACCACTAGAATTCAGATCATATTTACAGACTTCCTCAAGCTGTCATGGACATCCTATGTCTACTCAGAAGTAGGATCTGCTGGATTTAGTGAATCTTACTCCCAGGTCAATGGGTGTAAGTGTTTTCAATCTAAATAAATTCTAATCTAAATAAGATTTAGCAATTACTTTTATCATTACAAACCAAATTAAAGCAGAAGCTTTGCAAAGTATTAATTCTTATTAATGAAATTCTGCTTGACTGTGGAATGATTCCATTGGATTCTTACTGCGGAATGCCTGTTGCACTTGGTATTTCCTTTTCAAATGGCAGGAGAAATACTCTATTAAGTCAAGTGGAGGAAATAAATCTATTAAAGTCAAAAGGCAATTTGATTCATTCACTTATGTTCTTCCAAGATGAATAGTGACTTTCTATTAGTTCCTTTTTAAAATTAATATATTTTCTACAGGTGTTAACCATATTTCTCAATGACAGTGAAATAAAAACTCTCATTAATACATTTATTCCTTCTCATTCTATAGCGTAAGCTAAGCAAATGTTCCTTATGTTATAATTTTTTTTACATTTTCAAGCAAGGAACCCTATAGTATGCATTTTGAGAAAAGGTCATTCGGAGAAATGCAGAAATGGCAGTAAGAAGAAACATATGAAGTTGAACTAGACCAGGGGTAGGCAACCTTGGCTCTTTTATGACTTGTGGACTTCAACTCCCAGGAATTCTGGGAATTGAAGTCCACGAGTCATAAAAGAGCCAAGGTTGCCTACCCCTGAACTAAACCTTTGGCCATCTATCTTAGGAGTAACCAGGAATAACATCACCAGACTTTCCCAACCCTTCCCTTCAGATTTTTCATACTTCAGGTTTTATAATGCTCACACCACATGACCCCCCCAAAAAATAGGCCAAAAGCCATGATTGCAAGGGTAAAACAATCAGAAGCCCAAAGAGTTTGGCTGCTTTCTAATTACAAAGGACTGGAAAAGGGCTCTTCCTATCGGGAATGGGATGACTCACTGCAGCCAAGTGGGCGTGACTGGGTAGGCATGGCCATCTGAGTGCTGCCAGGAGGACATGGGTGAGTGGGCGTGGCTGGGTCGATGCGAAGGATTAGGTGCAGCCCACTTGGGGCGGATGACTCAGGGTGGATGACTCGAGGTGGATGACTTGGGGAGGGTGGGTGGGTATGGCCAAGTGAACGCAACCATGTTGGTGTGGCTGGCTAGGGGGCACTAGGTGGGTGTGGCCAGGTGGGTACAGAACAAGTCGCCACAGGCGACTGGATGTGGAGCCAACTCAGCACCCCACCAAACTAAAAATCACGCTCCCTTTCACCAAATGGGGTGGGGAGAATCCATTCAGAGAAAACTCTGCTCAGGAAGCAGCAAGAAAAAAGGAGCATTTCTCTAAAGGGGGGGGGAATCCACCCTTTGCCTTTCAAATCTTGCTGCTTCCCTGCTCCCTATTTGCTAGCACATCTCTGGGTGATTTTTGTTCTGGCAGGGTGTCGAGTTGGCTCTATGTTCAGTTGCCCGCGGTGACTTGTTCTGCGCCCACCTGACCACGCCCATCTGGCACCCCCTAGATGGCCACACCGATGTGGTTGCATCCATTTGTCCATGCCACCCACCTGCCCCAAGTCATCTACCCCGAGTCATCCACCCCGAATGGGCTGCATCTAATCCTTCACATTGACCCGGCCACACCCACTCACCCACATCCTCCTGGCGGCACTCAGATGGCCACGCCTACCCAGTCATGCCCACTTGGCTGCAGTGAGTCACCATAGACCCCTTCCTATCCAAGGATGGAAGTTGAGATCAATACCTACACTGCAAAAGTTCTGTCTCTGAGCTAATACCTCTCTTTCCCTTTCTTGCTCTTAAAAAAAATGTAGGGGAATCATATCTTGCTTACTCCCTGCATGTGTAGTTACAGCTGAGGTAGGAAATCTGCAGAGTTCAGGGACCTCAGTTTTTTTCCCCTGATCAGCCTAAGAGCTACAGGAAGCTTTCTAGTAAAATGGTAATAGCACCAGAGAGCAAAACCCAAAGGAGTTTCTGGTTTTTAAAGGTGGAAGGCCAATCTAATGTTTTAGATCTTAGGGAGGTTAACTACCTCTAATTTCTTGCTTTTTTCAATTGCCAAAGCAATATTTCAATTGAGTGCTTTAAGCTGTTTCGGGTGTGGAGGTGGGGATTTCAAAGATGCAAGAAGCAAGTTTAACATTAATTCTAGTCCCAGTCTTAATTTTCAGGGGGGAAAAAACACTTTGCCTCCAAATGAACATTTTACCATCAAATTTCTTAGCAAACTGGAGGAACATTTGAAACTTGGAGCACTGGGGGAGCAGAAATAAAGTACTGGGGCTTGCATGGAGCTCACCCATTCCTTACCCATCACTGGGTAGGGTGAAGCTGAAAGGAAAAACACAGCTGGAAGTGTCTTGAGTATCTTTTGTGTCACTCTACCTGATTTAAAGTAGTGCCAGTCATTTAACTGTGGTGGATATCACTTTCAATTAAGCATTTAAAAGGACAGTGGTTTGTTAAAAGTTTGTAAAAAGCAGCAAAGGGAACAGGTGCCCTGGCCCACACTTGTAATGTATTCATTATTATTTCAAATGATCACTTCCAAACTATTCATTGCTGTTTGCAATGGTATAGTACTTTGTGAAATAAATATGTTGCCCCAACCCCAGGTACCTCTCAGAAAAATAATGTCTATTCAAACAACTCCAGGTCATATAAGGCCTTCATTCTGGAAACTTTGGAAAGTGTTCTGGGGTGGTCTTGCAGCCTCTGAAAAGAGCGGGAAAGCATATCCTTGTTCTCGTGCATTTTTTGGAGGGTCCAGAGGCTGTGCAAGAGCAGGGCCTTCCCGCGTGATTTACAGAGGATCTGGCCACATGAGAGCACCCCACATTCTCAGGTGACCTCTGGAGCCTCTGAAGATTGTGTGAGAACTTCCCATGCTTTTTGGAGGCTGCAAAGGCCACATAAGAATGCAGTGTGCTCTCACAAGGCCTCTGAAGTTCTGTGAGAAGCCCCTGTTCTCGTGCAGCCTTTGGAGCCTCTGAAAATTACACAAGAACATTCTTGTGCAACTTCTTGAGGGTCTGGAGGCCTGGCGTGTCATTACAAATGACATGGCCTGGCATCTGTAACATGTGTGTCATAGGTTCTCCATCACCACATTAGGCTAACAATCAAATTCATGTCAGGGGGTCAGGCAAGATTTTTAGCTTTCAAGCAAAGTATGGAGTTACATAGTCTTTGTTTTTAAACAATGCTAGGTGCAGTTTGCAATTTGCACTGCAGTCACCCTGTGTTCTATGCTAGCCAGCAAAGTTTAGTAACAGAGGCAGAGCATGTAGCTCAAGTGACCCCCTTTGTAGTTTTATGCCGACATTCCACATCTCAACCCACACAAACTACAATCACAGCTTTTCTCCACCTCCTGCCCCTCTTCCACTACCATCCCAGCCTCTATTTAGTGTGTCACAGGTCTGACTTCAGAAAAACACAGTTGGGGAGAAGGGGGACTTCAATGGGAATTAATAGGGAAGCTTGCCTCGATGCCAGACCACAAACCTAGAGACCAGGAAGGGGGGCTCTTTTCTGTGAGAGGTACTGGGAGGGGGGAAAGCTGAGAGAAAGCATTCCTAGCACTAGCCATTGGCAATTGGGCCTATGCCCCAGACCAGGGGTAGGCAACCTTGGCTCTTTTATGACTCGTGGACTTCAACTCCCAGAATTCCTGAGCCAGCTATGCTGGCTCAGGAATTCTGGGAGTTGAAGTCCATGAGTCATAAAAGAGCCAAGGTTGCCTACCTCTGCCCCAGACTTTGCCCTGCATGGTCCGGGCAGCAGGAGACTGAAATAGACACTCTCGCTGTGCACCTTGGCTCCAGTCACACCATAAGCTCAGCAGTGGCTTCCCCGACAACAGCTCCAGCCTCCACCCATTTGGCAAAGTGCCCGTTGGGTTTTCGCATTCTCTGCATTACGAAAGAGTGGGCCCTCTCCTCTTAACCTCTCCCCCTGTGTGCTCATGCTCACTGGCGAAAGCTCAAATTAAAGATAAGTGTCTACAGCACTTGCCAGGTTTTTTTTTCTCCCCAGTAAGGAAAGTGGGAAGTGGAAGAATCTGACAAATCTCACCCAGCTACTGTCAGTTCTGCATTAGATGAGCTTGTCTGGTGCGCACAAACACACAGAGAGATAACCATCATTCACTTCTTCTCAAACAAACCAATTGCATTCTGCAGCCATCAGCTCCTATACCAATAGCTTCCACTAAAGAAACTATATGTAAGAGATGTTGGAGTCTCCAGCTGCCTTTTAAATTAAAAAAGACGAGGCAGAAACTGAAGGGACATGGTGCCACCAGTCACTTAGAAGAATAACAGGATTGTCAAGTTCCACTACAGGTAATCCTGGTTTAGTGACTGCCTCATTTACAACAGTGATGAAAAAGTAACTTTACAACCAATTCTTAAATGTATGACCTTTGCAAAGGAAACCTGAAATGAGATCATAAGCACAGTTTTGGTTTCACTTAGTGACCGCTTTGCTTAAGGACCCAGTTGCGGTTCCCAACTGTGGTTGTTAAATGAGGACTATTTGTACTTAGCATGAAAGTCTTGAGACTCCAGAAATCAGCTGTTGAAATGGTAAAATTGAATTATATGAATAAGCCAGGCTTTCAACAGGAATGCAGGAAGGTCAAAGTTTAGAGCTATGAGTTGAGTAGAGCCCTCCTCTCCTTAGTTTATCATTGCCTGTAAAAAAAATTATATTTAATTTCATTAACTGGCTTATCAAATCGATAAAATCCAATCTCAGTACTTTTTAAAAGTACCTTAAAACCTAATACAAAACTACAATTGCCGACTCATTGCTAATCAGGAAAGGAAAATAATCAGCATTATAGCAGGCGCAGAAAAATACCATTACCACTGCAATAGCATGCATCAATTACAAACTACATCTATAAGCCTGCTCCATAAATAGCATAATCGTAAGGCTTCTCTTTCTTCATTTTTTTTCTTCATAGCAATATTATAAGGTAAGCTGGGTTGGAGATAATAACCAAATCAAAGTCCCCCAGTAGCTTTCTCTGAGTGAAGATAAACTTGAGCCTGGGATTTTTATTTTTTTTAGTAAAACACTTTAACCACTACACTCTTGACATGCAAAAGTAAGAAAAGCTCCATGTCTAACTTGATTTTCAAAAGGACAGACATCCCTCTCTCTCTCTTTGCTTCTGGTTATTTATACGAGTAAATTTATATTGAATGCATTATTTTGGCAAAACAGGAGTGAATTTTTCCACTCATCCTTTTCTTTCATTATTTTAGCTCAACGCTTTTACAAAGCCTGAAGTTAAAACAGTGGGATGGTTGACCAAGAATGACTTCCATCGGCTGGCCAAAGAAGGCTTCAGAATCCCAAAGATATGGTCTTCCATAATCTGCATTTTTTTTTTAATTGAATTTTACTAAAATGTGTTCATGAAATGATGGACATGAAATGATGGACCTTCACTGAGATTGTTAACCCATGGGAAAAAAATGCAGATAGATTGAGCTACTTTTAAGCCACCCAGCAAAACTGATTGCCAACAAAAATGTTGGAGGTGTGGTAAAAATAACCTGAATCATACGAAGAATTCCTTCAAAGCCACATAACTTGTGTCCCAACAACATGCTTAATCGGGTCGGTGGGGGTAATTAGTGCATTGTGGGAACATGAAAGAAGGGCCAATTAACACCATCAACTGATCTCAAGGGAATTAGATTTAGCCCAGTGCAGACAACATGATTAAATTAATTCCACCCATCAGCCATGCTGCGAGAACACCAAGACTGTCTATCACCTTAATTTATTTCCTAGTCCTCCAAGAAAAAGAACTGGAGGGAAACAAGGATTGAAAAAAACGAGTCTCTCCTTTTTAGCTATCATGGTAAAAGTAGAGCAGAGCAGTACAGAATATAGCTCTGAAACCCCAACTGTTCTACAACAAAGCCTCACCTACTGTCAGTCATGGCCTACGAGGAAATTGCTAATGATGCAGTACTTGTTAATACTCTTCTGGGGCAAAGGCTTATGGGATATCAAGCACTTCCTGGAAAAAAGGGTCAGGAAACCCCCCCAAATTAAGATTTTTACACCGCTAGGATGATTGTTAATAAAGATAGTGTTACAAACAGGACCACATTTTCCAGTCTCATTCTCATAAGCATCTGCCGAGATAAGTGGAACTGAATGGGGAGCATGTGAATGATTGTGACATCACACAAATGCTGTTGGAATTTATGCACTTGTGTCTGCACACAAATATGTCCAGCCAGCATTTGCAGAATGAGATTATCCCACAGTTGTCATTTTGGCATCATTGTGGTTCACTACAGAGGCTTCTGGTCCTTCTTTCAATCATATCCAATAAAGAGATTTTTAAAAGGTAATGCCAAACATTGCCTATACTGCCTTAAGATGAGAGTAAGCTCTTTCTCTCCATCTCCCCCAAATGTGCAGTATGGACTAAAAGGCTTTTATATTGCCTTTGAAAAAGAGTAACCACTGCTTTTTTTAAAATCGGGAACAAATGTATTTACCTCCTTGCTAAATAGGACATGGTACCCTGTTTTTTCTCCATTACTCTTGGGAGAGATTTTAAGAATCCCTTGGCTCGGGGTAGAAAAACAATTGCAGGTGATAATCGGGATTTGAGAGGGAATGAATGCCCTCAACAAACTCACACCTGGATTAGAGGCATTAATGCAGCCTGTAATTTCCAGGATTTCTTCCTCGTGGCCTGTAGTATGGGCAGATGCTAGGCTAAGCTTAGGAAGACAACATCTTGAAGCTGGAAAGAAAACCCCTCCAGACTGCAACTCAAAAGAAGAGATTTATTGAAATCAGTTTTAAAAAACTGAAGAGACAAGAAGGATTATTCAGAAAACATGCATGCCGAAGTCGAACTCTATATCTGAGAGTTTAAGAGTTTACCTGCCCTTTGTGTTTCTATCCCACATTCAGGCCAGCCTGACCCTCAACTAGCTTAAGAATCTGAGGGCTTATTTGCTCTATCCAGTTGCCTTGTTGCCAGAACAAGCAAACAATTTTTTTTTTCCTGGAAGGCAAAAACATAGGATTTTGCCATCTATTAATCTCCCATTCCCCTTCAAAGCAACCTTTGGGTGCATTTTTTTTTCTCTCCTTCAATTCCAAAGAACACTTTTCCTCAAATGCTTCTGTCAGCTTGGGATAAAGCATTTCAATTTGTTGCAGGCTAATCTGGGCAATTTATTGGCGACTTTTGCTGAAGAGCAAATGCCCCTTCGACTGTGTCAGCACTCACCCTATTCTCTAATGACTGTTAAAGCTGTTACGAATGTTGATGAATCAAAATCCTGCAGAATTTTTAATCATTGTTTCTTTCCATGAGCTCCCCAGTTTGCCAGGGGCTTTAAACAACAACAATAAATCTCCAGTGTTAGCCCGACTCACATGTTTTCCAGGCACCAATAGCCTATTATTAGGATTATTTGGGAGCTAAAGGTAAAACTATCCAGTTATAAAAAAAACAACAGTGAAATGGGATACCACTAGAGTTAAGAAAAAGCAGCACAGAGAAAAGTAAAAAACTCAGAAAAAGAAAAATAGTAATTTAAAACTTCCTAAATTTCTGCTGGATTTTGAACCACTATACATTTATTTACAAGGCAAAAGTTACAATCATTGTACTATTGTACAGTACAGTAACTAGGCAGTGTGGATAAACCCTAAGACAGAATTACTAAAAGAAGCATCTGCAGTGGACTTGCAAAAGGTCATTTCTGGAAATTTTTAAAACACGTTCAAAGGAATAGATCTTGTGGTTACCTATATTGTCTGAATAGGAAGAACATCAACAAACCCTGGGAATGTCGGCTCCTCCCAGCACTTCAGAGATTCATCCCAGTCACAGAGTCAAGGTGTGAATGGGATCCATCTATTTAGGCTTGTTTTAAATCAGTAAGAGCTGTAATGGAGGAGCAATAGTCCAAAGGGAAAGGGTTGCTGAGGCTGTGTTTATTCTTCATTTTACACTTAAGAATTCTATTACATGAAGATGTTATTTCATCTTCAGCTGGGAATATGAGTTTTTATTCTCAGCAGGAAGAATTCACAGCATTATTTTGACGCTCGGATGAAAACCAAATAAATGCCTTGTCAGGCTACTCCCTATGAAAACATGATTTGGGAAGAAATTGTTTTTGATGGAGAAGGTTCTAAAATAACTTTAGCATGACATTATACATTTTAACTCACTATTTACTACATTGGTGTTTTTTGAGATTGACTACGTTGTTAAGCATGCTTCCAGAATAGGCCTGGGAAGAGCCTAGCTTTGTTTTCTCACTTTTACTGGGGCACATACATTAAGCTTTGGTAAATAGAAGATGATCTACTTCAAGGGGAGGCATATTGTTCTGCCTAAAAGTAAAGAAGCATGGGGAATGGAGGATCTGACCTCTGAGCATAGACAAAAGCCACTTTGGCTGTGCAAAGGGCCTGCAACTGCTCTGCTCCTCTGTTTAGAATCGGGAGAATATGATGCTTCCCAGAGGTGTTTCAAAAGGGTGTTTCCCTTGAAAGTTTGTCAAAGCAAAGCATCTCTTTGAAGATGTGTGTAACTCAGATATGTATGAAGTCATCCCCAGCCACTGTGTTCCTAGGTTTTTTTTCCCATGCTCCTCCCACTTTTTTACACTGCAGTTGAATTACTAAAGAATGGGTAGCTGGTGTGTGTGGAGCTAAGCAAATTGCCAAATGGGTACTCTGCTTCACTTCTACAACATCCCTTTTTGAATGTCTGTGGAGATTTTCAGTCATCCAGGTCATAATTGTCTCCAAGTCCACATTTGGTTTGAAAGAGGGGTAAAAGGAGTGGTGGGATTCAGCCAGTTTGCACCACTTCAGCATAACCGGTAGCTAATTTTTTGTTGCCCAGGCCCAGAATGGACTTCCAGAAGCGGCATCCACACAGAGAACTGGTTGTTCACATATTTGAATCCCACCACTGGGTAAAAAAATTCATCTATTCTAAAATTGAACACCCCACCCTCAACAGAGGGGGAGGAATAAGACACCACCTATCTCCAGTTTACAATGCAGCCCTTGCAGCAGTTCCAAGAAGATTCCAGAACCAATTGTACCCTGATTCAGGTGACCCTGAAGACACAGATAAACTCCCAAATGGCCTTAACAGCTCTTAGAGAGTGCCAATGAACAGATGACTGCAAAGAAGTACAGTCCTTCCATCCCCCTCCACCATCCTATCAGAACCTACCCTTCCATTCCCCCACCATCCAGTCTCAACTGTCAGTAACTATCCTTCCATCCCCCACCATCACAACTGATGAAAGTTCTTGGATGAAAAGCAAAATGTTTTCTTCTTCCTCCTCAAGGAAAAAACAGTCCTGTTGCCTTTTGAAGAAAGAAGCACCCTTGAGATCCCTCTTTAAAATGACTTTGGGAAACCTGTGGTCTCTGCTTCTTTAAAAAAAAAAACATGCAAAACCATCCAGGGCCTTCTGTTACTTCTTCCAGCTAGCTGTTGTGTCACAGGAGGCCTCTGAAGCAGCACAAAGTATCATGAGAAGTCAAAAGATGGTTGCCTTGCACAAGCCTACTTGGTTTCTGTACTGGCTAGGTGCCATCTCTGCTTTATGTCTTGCTTTCTTGACCATGCTTCATTAAATAAGCCACAAGGGCAAGGGCCACACATAATGATAAGCCATAAACCCTAGTTTTCAGTCCACAGTGACTAGATTATGCAGCATGCTAAACTGAAACAAGGCAGACCACTCTGTGAGATGTGCCATATTAGCTAGCGTCTTCTGCCCTCTGAAGATGGAATTTCTAAATTAACAGCAATTGCTGGTGAGGAGAGAAAATAGTGACAGACCAACTTGGAATATGCAGGGCTTTTTTCTCTGAGATGAAAGAACCGTTTTAAAGTGCATAATTTCTTATGGTAGTTTGCTGTATCATCACTCTGTTCAGCACAGAAGGCCCACCTGTACAAACTGCAAAAGTAGTGATCTCTCTTTCATCCCAGACTACCTTGTATAATAGAATGCAGTGAGTGGTTTCCATGGTAGCCAAACATTTAAAGCTTTTCAGATGGCTCCAAGGTACTTAACACAGGGGGGGGAAGCTTGTTGACTCACAATTGATTTGTTCACTCCCAATTTTGCATCCAGTTAACAAGCCCCATTGTTTATTAATGCATTAATCAGCACTTGAGGATATGTCTGTATTTTCCACTCCTACTCATGTCTGGCTGTTTGCACATTTTCTTTATTTTATATTTAACACAAGTTGTTTCCCTCTCAAAGCAGTTTTCCTTAGTTTCAGGATGGAGTTGTACTGTGGGAAATCCAGGGTTTAAGAATATATCTCTGCATTATATAATTATGTCAAATTCAAAATTGCTTTAATGGTTGAAATTGGTTTAATGAACACTGTAATTTTCTGAAGAAACTGGAGTTCTACTAAAAACCTGGAGCCTTTTGCTTCGAAAATTACAGCATGATCCTATGTGTATTTAGTCAGAAGTAAATAATACTAAGTGCAATGGGACTTAGTCAAAGGAAAGCTGATTTTGGGTTGCTCTTTCCCAGATCACCTTCCCAGGTTGTAAGTCAGACATCCAGAGTTTGTACATGGTGCAAAACCAGATATGAGCAATCCTTAGCTCACATATCAAATGGGGCTTTCCAGAATCCCCCATCCCTATTCAACTGACATTTAATGGCAAATTATCCATTCCTAGTGACATGATTTTTTCATGCGATTGGATGAACAAAAGTATAGTATAGATGTGTTATCCATTCAGTGCATTAGATTTGTTGTCATTGTTGTCATAGATTTGTTACAGATGTTTCCATTTTACATGTGCAGGAGAAATGGAGAAAGTCAAGAACAAGTGAAAGGGAAAGAGAAATCAGAAACTGGCCAAAAAAGTTGTGAACACTTGGCTCTCTGACCTGAACAATACACCAGTGTGATGTGTGAACATATTTTCTTGAGGTTCGCACCAGCTAGACCAGTTTGGCCCTTTAAAAGAAGCAAGATAGAAACCCTGCAGCAGCCCTAATTAAGGTGTATTAAGTGATGCTTCAGCCTCAGTATGTACACTCCCAAAGTACTGAAATGAAAGAACAAGAGTTGCAACTGGACAGCTGTTGGGAAGTGCCCTGCCCTTTTTTTGAGCCTTAAAGAAGCCCTCTTGAATTGAAGTGGGAAAATTACAGGGGAAAAGGCATCCCATTGAGGTGTAATTATCACCTAATGAGTCACTCTCCCCAAAGGAAAGGCACAGCTGATTTTCCTCATGACCTTAAAGGAAGTAAAAGAATTTGTAGATCTCTTGTCCCCTTGTGAAGTCTCTGAGGACACAGTGTACTTCTACCAAAAAAAACCTCCTCAAACCCCCAAATCTTAAATTATCTGGTGTTACGAGATTTGAGACATCACTGTTAGCACTCCCATGACTGCACTGGACTTACTTTAGCAGTTCAACCAACAAGCAAGTACTAATGTAACTCCTTTTCCCTGCCTTTTGGCAGGAGACAAACACAGTACAAGAACTGAAGCACGAAGTTGAGTTAAAGGGGGAACTCAAGGCAGAATCCAGGGCCCCCAGAGCCAAAGGACTTCTAAAATGGCCCCTTGGAAGATAAGGCAGAAAACAAGCAGTCCATATTATCAATATCAGACTATGCATAAGAACATGGGGCTTGCTTCTTACAACTTTTTTCCCTTTCTGCTTAGTTCATCAGATTTTCTTTAAATATGAATTATCTTTTTCTGCAACAAACTAGTACTTATTCCTACAACATTAGTTCCCACCCCCTGAGAAACAGATCCTCCCCAAAAATTTAAACTACTGAATCTATTAACAACTTGTTGACCTGTCTTCTATATGTCATTGTTGAAAGAAAAATCTTCATCAGGGTCCAGTCCAAGCCGGGAATAAACAAAATGGAGACTGCTTTAGAAAGAAGGTTGTAGTTTATTGAAGAGCAGTGCCAGACAGAAATGTGGCTCTGGGGAAGCTGACCACATGTAGCAGGGAATGGTGGGTTTTTATGCCTTCTTGGGCTTTTGTGTTTGGAATTGTTCCTGTGGCATGAAGTTTGACATAAGGTTTTGGTATTCTGATGGTGATGGGTTAATCCTATTATGTCCTAAAGGTCATATCCTGCTTCCCTGGGGCTGTGGCTGATGGCTATGTCCTGTGTTGGATTGTTTGGGTGAGGAGTTGTTGGTTCTAGGGATCTTTGTCTTTCTAATCCCATCAGCTCCAAGCTTCCTGGCTCCAGTCTTTCTGAAAGGATTATCAGATCTGCATTTTTACAGACCTGGTTTCTGCTTGGGGCAGAGAGACTGGGGATGGTGGTGGTTTCTGCCTTTAAGATTTTCTTTCTCCATTACTGTATTCCTTTGTTGTTTTGATGCACATTTTTAATGTTTTGATTGCTTTGTGTTTTGTGTTTTTTTTCTTTTATGTCTTCTTGGATTTTTGTTTAATTTTGTATTTTAACTTTGTTCTAAATAAAATAAAAAATATGGGGGAAAATAGCACTTATTCCCAAATCAGGAAGCCTCCACTGCCACACACACCCCAAAATGACTATGTCCAAGCTGTAAAATGACCTAGCTCTACCACTGGGGAGGGGTTCATCCAATACATCACATGACAAAACTGGAAGGATTTAATTGGATGGATGTAATCCAATGCATGACAGAGAGAAAGCAGCAGGTCAGAGCAACAATCCCTTGAATTGCAGAGTAATGCAATTATTTCCAGATTTTTCATGAGCTGGACTTGCTATGCCTGTTTATTATTCTGAATGGTAAAGGTTTTAAATTATTTAAGATTTCAGCACATTTTAGGGAGTTTATTATGTTATGATTACAAAAACGCAGATTAAATTTTAGTAAAAAAAAAAAAAAGAATAGGTAAATAAACAGTTCCAGGATTCCGTACCTTTTCATATCACAGCTGATTCATTCATTCATGAGGTTGAAATATCAGTCTACTTTCCACATTTTCTTCACTGTTTTATGAGAGTGAGCAACTTCTGAGCAACTTGTGATATTTCTGATCTTTCACCCTCAGCTTCTCTCAACATTAGCCAGGCTACCCAAAGCTGCTGGCAGTTGCACTTCAGAGAAGCCACAGGTTGATAATCCAGATTGATAGGAATGTGAAGTTCATGTAAACTATGCAAGAGAAGGTTCAGGATGAGTTAAATCTTCTCTGGATAAAAGCAGGTGATTGCTCAGCTTTGGCTGGCCCATAATTTACAAGCTGGAAAACAATAACATCAGCCTATTTCACGGGGTGGTTATAAAAAGAATAAAATGTTGTATATGAGAAGCTATTAAATATTAAGGAAGTAGTATATAAATAAATAATACATCTTGGAAGTATATTTGAAATGTATGTATGCCTTCATAAAAGCTAGGAACCTGAGTGTGATAATGGAAAATCTCAAATTTCTAAACAGCACACCAGTCGCTACAGGACTGCTGTAATATTTCTGATGTACTCATAGTTGTTTTTTTTAAAGAATAAATTTAAAAAACAAAGATTTCTGATATCACTTTTTGGTGAAGTTATCCTTTATGGAAAGGATATTATATTATTTAAAGCAACATTTGAAAAATCAGAATTTGGTCCATGAAAATCATCAGATCAAATCTTTATTGTACTCAGCATAACCTCTACACAAAAAAAGACTGCCCTAAAAAAAGTCAAAAGGTCTTTTTTTATTTTGAAGATAGCAAAAAACAACTCTTAATTAAAATATTATTGGTCCAAAACACTTTTTTTTCCCCAAGTGATTTGTTCTTCTTCAGCTCCAAAAGTATCTGCTAACATAAGCTGTCTCCCACAGAGCAAAATCTGTGCAACACCTAAGATATATTAACAATTCCTTCTCCGGGTGAAACTTGTATTCTTTAAAGGGATATTTCCACTTTATTTGTTGCCTCTTATGTCTTGGCTTCATTGTGCTATGAAAGATGCTTCTTTCTCCCCACCTCCATCTTACATTTGCATACGGCCTCACAGAATCCGGGAAAGCAAAGGACTAGCCACATTTATATGGAAGGTACAATCTGTGAAAAAAATCAACTCTGCACAGTAACGCTGGGATCCTGAGAGTTCACCTCAGCTGCCAATGAAATCATACTGGGAAGGGGGGGGGGCTTTTAGAATATAATTGTCACGCTCATGTTTTCTGGCTTATGCAAGGGTACTCTTTGTTTGCATAGGGTTTTAGATAAGACCTGTTGGGTTGCATCCAAAATTAGTCATACTCGGGAGAAGTGAATCATTGCTAAGCAGTGAAACAAGTATGATTTCACTGGAACTTACCTGCAAGAATGCATGCTGTTGGGTGAGTTTCCTACATGACTTCTGTTGCATCTTTATTCCATTTACTAAAGCAGCTCACATCGTTTGAGAGAGAAAGAAACAAAGGTCCTTCCTCAGGTTTACAAGGGAGGAAAGCAGAGAACCATAGAAACCATAGTCACATAAATATCTAGGTTGGTCTTGAATGACAAGCAAGGGTTCTTGGATATCTGACAGATGAGCAGGTCAAGGATGAGTCTTCAGCCTTCCAATCCTGAAGACAACTCTTCTCCCTGGCAGGGAGAGGTCAGAGTCGCTAATTTTACCCAAGCTACAATATTCTTCCTAGATGGCTGGAATGCAGCTTCTTATTAGCATTGTTTTAGGCTGAGAAATTGTACATTTAATTTGAAGCCAAACCATAATATTTTAAGCATTTTAAAGATTTTTTTCTCATGAGTTGTGCAACCTCATGCTATAAAAATGGTGGGGTGCAAATTCTGAACCTAATCACAGAAACTGTATGTCAATGAAATCCCATCTACTTCTGAGTGGCCCCTATTCCTAAATGGAAAGTTAACAACAGTGGTTCTAATTACAGTATGTAGCTAGCACGATATGATCAGATGC
Source organism: Azemiops feae (assembly GCA_023970755.1). Lineage (NCBI taxonomy): Eukaryota > Metazoa > Chordata > Lepidosauria > Squamata > Viperidae > Azemiops > Azemiops feae. The sequence goes on from JALGBA010000003.1 coordinate 4,541,108, forward strand.
AACCTCTGTTCCCAAAAGCCTGACACATAGCCATTCAGACTGACAGACAGATTCAGAAAATGGGGTCCAGCCCAATAGAATAGGTCATTGGTCTCCACCTGGGCCAGATATGTGTGCTACACTAAGGAGAAATGCTGGGTGTCTCCAATGAACTATATGACACAGAAATGTCTTGGGCACCATTGTAATACACCCTGAGAGGTAAAATTGGTTATCCCATTAAACTAAAGTCTTTCTCAAACATGGATTCCAATTGACCTCAAAGTCTTGGAATTTCATATTGAGATGCAGGAAACTTGGTTCTTCACTGGACGAGCCTGGGACAACATGGTCAATAATGAGAGGTGCTGAGAGTTGTAGTACAACAACATCTGCACAGACTCCAGATTTTCCACCCTTGATCTAGATCTTCAGGGAATGGCAGCCATTACACAGAATAGTCTTATCAAAAGTAGCAATTGCTGCAAGGGGTTTTCATCCTCAGGGCAAAAGGACACTGAGTAGGTAGTACAAAAACTCTGAGTGAAAATTCCCCTTTGCCAGCAAACTCAGTCATCTTAGCTAACCAACCCCTTTTATTACAATCTTTGGGTCTGTGAAATGGGGATAGGTACATGACCTACCCTAGAGATCTCTTGTAAGAACAAACAAATTAATATGCAGCCAATCTATGTAATTGGAGTCTTCAAGCAGTCAACAAATATAACCAGATTCCAAATACATGATGAATGAATATTGCAGGACTGTTAGAAGGAAGACATAAATTTGCTTGAAATGCACATCCTTCTATAGCTAACCAACCCCTTTTATTACAATCTTTGGGTCTGTGAAATGGGGATAGGTACATGACCTACCCTAGAGATCTCTTGTAAGAACGAACAAATTAATATGCAGCCAATCTATGTAATTGGAGTCTTCAAGCAGTCAAAAAATATAACCAGATTCCAAATACACGATGAATGAATATTGCAGGACTGTTAGAAGGAAGACATAAATTTGCTTGAAATGCACATCCTTCTATTTATTGCTGTCATTGATTTGTTTTTTTTTAAAAAAATGGCTGCACTAATTTATTCAGAAAGCTCGTGTATGACATAAACTTGGAGATGTTAAAATAATCATCAAAATCTAATGCACATCTCCTTGCAGCAAATCGTGGTCTGGAAATGCCTGCTGCTTTCTTACTCAAATTATTCTGCAAATACCTTTTCAATGACAAAGAATCAGCATTCAGTCTCCATCAGATAAATGCAGGGAAACTATTTTGCTGTGTTAGGTGGCTGAGTTTTGTATACGTGGCATGGCTACAGGAGAGGGACTGTACATTTCTCCTCCCTTCTACCTCTGGCTTTCCTACCCCAGGAAGTCACTAAGTGCAGCAGTATGACAGCAAAATCAGTTCCTGCCTGAAATGGCCTTTCAGACCCAATCCAGCTTCTGCAAGTACAAGAGAAAAAAAAAAGAAACATAGAAAGATGATGTATTCATTTGCCTTTTTGAAATGTTTCCTAGGTTGTGCGGTTATAAGAGATCAGTAAAACAGATCTGATGTGCCTTTTTGGCAGTTTTACAAAGCCACTTTAAGTTGTAAACAATGAAAAAATTGGAGAGGAGAAATAGAATAAAACATTGGTGTTTTTTTAAAAAGAAACATTTGGATTGCTATAGCCAATCTTGTATCTGAGGAGTCCTTGGTGCTTTCTGAGCTTGCTTGCTTTCTTGCAGATGTTTCATTACCCAAACTAGGTAATATCATCAGTGCAGGGCAGAACTGATGAAGTTACCTAGTTTGGGTAATGAAACATCTGCAAGAAAACAAGGAAGCTCAGAGAGCACCAAGGACCCCTCATTTCAACCCTGAGCTACAAATATTCTCCTTTATTGGATCCTTGTATCTGCAAAGCATCCAACAGTATCCTTCTATTGGTGTATAAAATTTTAACCAGTACAGTATAGGAAATCTTTGTTTCATTTCTGTACAAGGGTCTCATCAAAAAATTGGATTCTGCTTACCCAAGGCAGAAGAACTAAAGTTCTTCTACAGTTCTGCATTAGTTGTCCCATTGTTGTTATCACACAGCAACAACACAGCACCATGAAGGGAACAATGTTCCCTTTGCCCCACTCACAAAGGGGACAACTCTGCTCTGAAAACTGCCAGTTTGATTCTAGGGGCAACTAAAGATGTTATTTATCCTCTTTAAAGCCCTTCACGGCTATGGACCTGAGCCTCTGTAGGACTACCTTCTCCCAGTGACCTCTGCCCATCTGTTGAAATCTGAAAGAGAAGCTTTGGGTCCCAACTCTTTGAGATGTCATGGTTGAGAGTTGGGCAACTATACAGGAAAAGGTGTCATAGGTATCATGAAATCCAATTTCCTGAAGTACTCCTAACATACTGCTCTCAGCCAAAGTAGTTCTAATTTTGAGTTTTGTTGGGCTGGAGTCATGTGCTTCAATGTTTCTATCATAAAGACATGCTTGTACGAGTACCCACAACATTGCCAGCATCCGAAAATAACCACACCACAATTAGGGTTAAATCCTCCTGACAGTGAGTCTTGCAACTCACTCTAGACAGGGCTGAATCTTTAATGGTTTCAAGTGAGACAGTATAATCATTTCACTTTAATTCAGCAGTAACTGTCCCAGAGGTCAAGGGAAGCTCTTTGGAAGTGATTGCTCATCACCTTACAAGGAGGAGGGGGAAAAAACTAACCATAAGCCAAAAAAAAGCCCATAAAACAGTTTCTTTTTCTTTTTCCTTAAACATTATTTTAACAGTTGAACACGTTTGCTCTTTTTGGTATTTATAGCATAACAAATGCCCAGCTAAATAGGAATACCTAGGCAACTTTGGCTGATCTTGCAAAGTTAAGCAGAATTGGACCTAGTTAGCAGTTGGATGGGAGACCACCAGATATGCCAAGAATGGTTGACGAAATATCGGGGATGAAGGCAATGTCAAACTTCTTCCATATTACTGCTAGGAAAATTGCTTAGATGGGTCTGCATGGCCATCAGAACCAAAGGTAAAGCAGAAATTATCTTTATCATTTTTATAGCCTTTACTATAAACATTACCTTTATCTTTATAATGGGTTTTTATTTATTTGCTTTGTAAAATCCAGAACTAACAGTGAAGCAGTTTGAAGGCTGCTCTGACTACTTGTTTAGAATGGAAGGGGAGGTGGACAACTAGGGAAGACTGCATTGGGTGAAAAGAAAGCTGCTGTGAATATCCATCCACTTTCTGTCCAGGATTGCAAAAAAAAGTGACACAGTGGGATGCACTGCCAGTGATTGCCTCATTGCTTGATTGTCACTTGTCATATGGACACTATCATTCATCTCTCTCACAGCAACCCAAAGATGGTGTCAGGAGTCCAGGGAATGGGGCTGGGTTCAAATCTACCTATGTCATCCTTCTTGGAATAATGCATCACTTACTCCTTACCATAATGCTCTTTAGAACTTTCAAATGTGGGGTGAGAAAAACCAGAGCAGGACAATATGGGAAAAAACAGGGAAGAGCTTTTTAGTTAAAGTGGAGTTAAGACAAAACAGTGGGTCAGAACAGACACAGAAGAGATTTGGGAGAAGACTGCAATAGATGGTTGGTCCCCAAATGACTACCACTCTCCCTGTCCTTATCCTGAGAACAGAAGGCTGAAATTTACCCATCTGATACATAAAATGAAGAGTCAGATTGTTGGGGGCAATATGCTGACTCTGTAAACTGCTTAGAGAGTGCTGTAAAGCATTATGAAGTGATATATAAGTCTAAGTGCTATTGCTATTTCACAGAACTTTCTAGGAGAAATGCGCGGGGTGGGGGGAGACAACCAAAGAACAGTGAAATATTGTTTTCTTTTATATGTTTCCTACCTTGGTCTAAGAGAGAGGGAATTCTATGCTGCACAGAAATGAGTTTTGATTGAAGCAGTCTATAAGTCCAATAAATAAATAAAATCTAAAAGGATGCTAGGATGTGTTAAACTCCTGTTTCCATCAAGCCAAATGGATGAAAGGGTTATATTCCAACATTTTTGGCTGTCATCAAGTTGAAGAGAGAATAAAAATAAGCCATGTGTCATTTTTCCAACTAGAAAGGGGAAAAAAATCTATCAGATTAACCCTGAACACAAATTATGGCAAAGATGGACAAAATCTGTTAAGAAATAATTTTTAAACATCCATTCAACAAAAGTAGATGATTACATCAGATATAGTCATATCTACTAGGGATGTAAGAAGGATCAAAGAATATTATACAGTCCTGAGATAAGTAAAATATTCACCCAAATCTTTAAGAGAATCTGGGTCAGTTGTACAGCCAGTGGCCAGTTCAGTTTAACCTCCAGTGGTCTCTTCAGTGGCCCAATCCAATTTTTTGCATACCTTCTCCACGCAGCACATTTTTTGAGAGAAAAACATCAGGACAATACCAGATTTTCTTATATTCCTTTATAGACATCAAGAAATGGAGAACTAAAGCCTGCTGCAATTTTGTTTCAGTTGTTTCAGCTATATTTTACATAGGTCTTTCACAAACCCAGCAGTAGGCTTAGGGGAAATTACCTGACTCACTTTCGCCTGATTGATTCATGCAAACGATGAGGCAGAGAAACCAAGTCTGTAGGAGAGACTGTCCCTCTGTTCATATGTGAAGCCAGGAGTCTCATATACTGGCAATGGTCTGGATTACTCCCGATTACTCCTTTTGATGCATTCTCAGCAAAATTATACTAGTTTTCCCAGTAACACACCTGTATCTACCCAGGGAGCTCAAAAAGGGAAGCAACAAATAACACCAGTCCTGAACATGAACACACGGTTGCATGGTCAAAAAGAGTTCCTGAAACTAAATCAGAAAAATACAGAACAACAGAGATGAGAGGAACCTTGAAGGTCTTCTAGACCAAGGGTCTTCTCCCTGCCCAGACAGGAGACCTTATACTATTTCAGACAAAAGGTTGTCCAATCTCTTATAAAAATAAATACCTCCAGTGTTGGAGCACCCACAACTTCTGGAGGCAAGTCGTTCCACTGATTAATTGACTTGTCAGAAAATTTCTCCTTAGTTCTAGGTTGCTTCTGTCCTCAATTAATTTCCATCCTGTTATGTACTGAGCTTAATTGGGAACAGGTGCAGGGAGCTGCACGGGAACAGTCAGCAGACCACGTGGCCTGCTGGGTCAGACTTGCTGTCTGCAAAGAATAACTAGCATGCAATTGAGCGGGAAAATACATTGCAATGATTGGCTGGCGACACCCCAGGCTGAATGTATAAAAAGGGGTGGAGCCATTTTGTTCTGAGTTCTGTTTTACTGTGAATAAAGAAGTACCTGTTTTTGAGTCCTGCCTCTTCAATGCCTACCAACGCAAGAAACAGAACACATCTATTGCTTCTTGTCTTGCCCTCAGATGCTTTGGGGAGTAGGTTGTCCTATTATTATTCCTATTCTAATCTGAAAGAATATCTGATTCAGAAGGGGTTCCTGATATCCAATATCAACCAGATCAAGAATCAGAATTAAGAATATCCCAAAGATCTAAGAAAGGAATTCTATCTGAGACAATAGACAGGAGAGCTAGAGCAAGGGAATCTGCCTGATCCCAAATCATGTAAAGAAGTACCGGGACTGGCAGCAGAAATGGATGGAGCTGCTCAGGGAGAATGGGATCCTTCAGAAAAAGAAACAAGAATTCTGAGAGAACAACCAAACTAAGAGCCTTATAAGCTCTAAATGGGTTTCCAAAACAAATCATGATATTCATGGAAATGTGCAATCCCATAAAACAAAGAGTAGTAGCAAAGGGCTACAGTGAAGATTCGGATGAAGTTGTTAGCCAGTGGTTATACATGCAGGCATCACAATTGTACTAAGTATAGCAGCATTTAGAGAATTGTGTGTGGGCACATAGGTATTGCTACAGCCTTTCTGCATGGCATTCTGAAAAGAGATTTAGATGCACCAACTCATCATGTTCTGAAGCATTAAGGAGAGAAAAAATGGTGTGTCAATTAAAAAAAACTCATATATGAACTAAAGCAAGCAGCCAACGCAGAGTTGATGAATCAAGCTCAGCTGATAATAAGTGCTTCTAATCCTGGAGGTCATGTGGGATTCTAGTAAAAAATGATGGATCCAAGGATTTACAGATTGCACACCTCTTCCTTCATGGTGAGTGCAATTCTGCCCAGCCAAGGCAATTCCCCTAATTTTCAATTCCAGGAACTACTGAGCCCCTGAGCTTCTTTTCAGGATTCTGTTCAACTTATAGGTCTTCATTCAGTTCACTACTGTACTCCAGCACTAGTTTAAATTCCCCATGGCCTCATCTGTTTCTCATCTTACTGATAACAAAAATAAAATGATGACAGCCTGTTAGTGACACCTCATCTCAAATCACCTAGTCACCATACTAAATGGCTTTAGATAGCTATCAAATAGCATTGAAGGTGATACTACAGCAAGACTGCCAGCAATTTCCAAATATTTTCAGGAACATATTCCACAAATAGAAACAGAACTATTACATGGTGGTGCCCCCAATTCCTAATCCTTTCAGCTGACTCAAAAAGGATATCATGGACAACTATACTGAATGCCACTGATACAAATTGCAGAATTGTACTCCCATCAGGGCACCAAAACCAGCTTTATCTCTAGACCAGAATTCATCATCAAAGATACCTACAGTATAACCTTGTAGGAAGTCTGTATCCTCCACATTGTGGCTTGCTGAATCCAGATTGAATGAGACCAAGTAGATCACCATGCTTAAGTATTCTACTGCTACAAGTGTCCTGTCTACATTTCAGGACCTCAAAAGCTGTAACTGTGGCACAAAACTGAACAAGGCAGTGTGAGGGACAATTTACAGGTAGTCCTCAACTTACGACCACAATTGAGCCCAAAATTTCTGTTGCTAAGTGACATATTTGTTAAGTGAGTTTTGTCCCATTTTACAAACTTTCTTGCCACAATTGTTAAGTGAATCACTGCAGTTGTTAAGTCAGTAAGACGGTTGTTAAGTGAATCTGGCTTCCCCATTGACTTTGCTTGTCAGAAGCTCACAAAAAGTGATCACATGACCCCAGGACACTGCAACTGATAAATATGACTCAGTTACCAAGCATCTGAATTTTGATCATGTGACCATCAGGGTCTGCAATAGTTGTAAGTGTAAAAAATGGTCATAAGTCACTTTTTTCAGTGCTGTTTAACTTCAAACAGTCATTAAATGAACTGTTGTAAGTCAAAGACTACCTGTATTTGAAATGATGCAGCATTTACATCATTAGGAAGATAAACAATTTGATTTTCAAATGATTGTAGACCTCCAAAAATTGTTCCCACTGCCTCATACCAGGCACGATTATGAACACTATTTATGAACAACGTATTTTCAATTAATCTCACATTTATTTCTCCAATGGAGGGAGGTCTAGTCATTTCCCCATCTGCTTCCCTGTTCAACCTTCTCTAGTAAACTCAGTAGCAACTTGTACCGTACTTCACAATGTCAGAGAGGACACTCAAGGGTGATTGTGTCAATGGCCCACCACATTTAATCATTCCATAGTGAGTCTAAACTAAGTTCTGCCTTTCACACTGTTAATGTATATTTTCCCCCAGGCATTGTAGCTACAGTGTTATATCTAGTGATTTTTTTTTTCATTGTATAAATAACCTTGAATATGTCTCAGAAAGATGTACCACTGGTGCATCTCTTGGCCAGTTCTTCCCATCCTAAGTCATATTCTTCCCCATCTGCTCTGAAGCAGATGGAAGGCCCAGGAACTTAAGGGCCTGGGCCTGGACCAAATGGGGTAAGAGGTGCAACAGTAGTCCCACTCTGGATGCCTCTGGATCATTAAAAACAGAAGCATCATCTCCAGATTGCAACCCAGAGGACTTGTTAATATTCAGGACACAGGGCGTCTACTGATTCTATTAGTCTGCCTGCACAGTCTATCAGTACTTCCAATCCTACAAGTATTAATAAAGAATTTTTTTTTTGAAAAAAAAGAAGAAATATAAACCCTTTGCTTCAGGGTACCAGACAGCGTTTTTAAATTACTGATTAATATTTCCTTTTATCTCTTACTTCTTCATCAGATCAACTCCAGACTTTGCCTTATTGAATAACCATAGATTTTCTTATCTGCTGCCTAGAGATAATTAGCCCCCTAAGGCTTTTTTCCCCTCTATTTTTGCTGAGATTTCCCCCCCTCCCCATTAAAACCAGAAGAATAGTTGAGAATCAAATGAACTGATTTTTCTCTACAAAGATTTTTTTCTCAACAAATGTTATGTCAGGAATCCTAAGAGTCTGGTATATTATATCTAAAGGCGAAGACACAAATCCATCAAACCTCTGGGGGAAAGTTTCAAAGACAAAAACCAGGTTGGGCTGACTTGCTCCAGTGCTGTCAATGGGTGGCTTGATATTATTTAATACCTTGGGGAGCAATCAATGTGAATCAAATGCTTCCATCATATTGAGCTACATTCCCTTCCTTATAATAAAATACTAAGATAAATGTTGTAAATCATGAGGCATATTCAGAATGAAAAATCCATTAATTTAATTATTAATAATATAACACCATTTTTTAAACTTTTGAGTCATATCCATTTCTTCTCAGCTGTCGTATCCAGATGTATCCAAAATCACACCTGGAGCATCTCACATCAGAAGGGCTGGGGTACAGCACCCTTGAACTCTGATAACACAACCACTAGGATAAGCCTCATTTTTGTGAATATATTGGCACTGCTTACTGCTTTGTGTGAATCGATGGCCTTTTAATATGAGTTATTGCCCTCAACCATTTGCTGCCATGCTTGATATACCATCTCCACTCACTGGAGATGAGAAAAATCTGTTTATGTAAACACTGACAATAAGCTAGTCCTGTAGAGATGAACTATGATGAACTATGCATGCTAAACTGTAATGCTCAAGACCACCATTCTCCTGCCTGATCCCTTCGGGTTCTGGCTCCAAACCCTTTATTATTATTATTATTACTTGGTAAAGGTGGAGGACATAAATCCATTTATCTGGAGCATATCAGGTAGGAGAAAACTTTCCTTGAATTCCTCCACAGGAGCATTCAGAGGAATGTAAGCAATGCGACATGGAGGTATTGGTGTGCTTTGTGTGTGTGTGTAAAACAAAATGGTGACAATAGCAATAACACTTAGACTTATATACTGCTTCACAGTGCTTTACAGCCCTCTCTGAGCAGTTTACAGAATCAGTCTATTGCCCCCAATAATCTGGGTCCTCATTTTACTGACTTCTGAAGGATGGAAAGCTGAGTCAACCTTGAGCCAGTCAGGATCGAACTCTTGTCTGTGAGCTGAATTAGCCTGCAATACTGCCTCCTAAACACTGCGCCACCACGGCTCTTACCAGTCATAGAATCCCAGTTTACTCAATCCAGTGCCCCTGCAAGACTGCTCTCTCAAAGTTCACATAGTCATCTTTCTCTAGATAAGTGGACAGTTCTGAATGCAAATCATTGGACTGTAACCATCCATCCATTCATTCATTCATTCATTCATTCATTCATTCATTCATTCATTCATTCATTCATTCATTCATTCATTCATTCAAAACTCCATATACCACCCAGAGCTAGTCAGTTTGCAAAGGACAGAGAGAAACCCCCAAGGAAAAACAAAACAAACACTCCTGAAACCAAAACACACACCATAATAGCAGTAAAGTACCATTCACTGTTTCCTGTTTCTAAGAATGCCTACAGAGCCTAGAGGATGGTTCTTTGCATTGCAGAATGCTATTCATTTTGTTCTTGTCACTGAAATAATCTTTAAAGAAAAAAACAGGCAAGAAGCACAGTAGCACACCAAGAGAAGTGTCTACTGACCCTTTAGTGTTCAATGGTACCATGTTGGAGAACCCAGCACTATGATAACTAATGACCAAGAGGACCGGGCTTTGTAATGTTTCCAAATCTACCTAACCATCCAAAGAAAAAAGCTGGATATTTCATTAATTTGCAGGTCAAAGGGGAGGGGGGGGGCATCTTGCTAATATGAATCCTGACAAGTGAAACAAAGCTCTCTTTTCACAGAAGGATCAGCTGAGGCATGCTTCTGCTTCCTTTTGAAAGGAGCATCAAAGAGCAAAATGCCTGACAGATTAAAGGCAAGTGCTTGCCTGTTGATGACAAAGAGAGACTGAATGTTAATAAGCAGTTTAAAGAAAGAATGTTCATACACATGTATGCACAGCTATAGATACGCATACACGCACATCTTCTCCTTGAACTCAGCAGTGCAAATCCTCCCCTCTCTTCCCAGTTTTCACAAGCATTTGTGCAAAAGAGCTGCATCTGCCTCGGAATAACAGAGTTGGAAGGGACTGTGGAGATCTTCCAGTCCAACCCCCTGCTCAAGCAGGAGACTATATACCATTCCAGACAAGTGGATGTCCAATCTCTTCTTTAAAATCTCCAGTGATGGAGCATCCATAACTTCTGGAGACAAGGTGTTCCACCGATTGATTGTTCTTACTGACAGGAAATTTCTGCTTAATTCTTCAGAAGCTGTGTTGAAGCCCCAAAGTCTTCCCCACAAGTATCCTGGCCAGGATCAATGTTTTACCAGGGTTCGAAAAAGAAAGCTGTGCCAGAGGTGCTGAACCTTTGGCAGCTGCTATGAACAGGAGAACTGAGGTCATTGTAAACCTGTTAGAAAGTGAAAATGTTTTGCCAGGCAATATTCTTAGACTAACTAAATAGCAGCCCCATCCTTTTTTAAAGCAAACCGGTTAGGACAAAGTGTCAAGGGAATTCATTGGGGTAGGTTGAAAAAAATCAGACTGTGAATCCAAATCATGTGATTGAAATCCTGTCCCTTTTTACGTCTTTCGTAGGCATTTTTTAGATATGGGATTGCCCCATCACCTCTTAAGAGGCAATAATACATCCCCTCCTCAAGAAGCCAACATCGGTTCCACAAGAGCTGGACAGTTTTCATCCCATTTTCATCCCATGACCACTCTTTTGTAAGGAAGGTTGTGAAGAAAGTGGTTGAGTTGTAATTCTAAAAGGCCCTGGAAGAATTGGATTATGTGGATCCCTTTCAGACTGTGATATACTTTCTAAGATTTTATTGGTCACACTACAATATCACTTCTTCAGGACTGGGATGGAAGAAGTGCACCCATTCTAACACATCTTGATCTCTCCGCAGCATTTGATACCATTGACTCTGGGATCCCTCTGGACCAGCCCAGGTTTGAGAATGGTGTTGCAATTGCTTTCCTTCTTCCTTCTGGTTAGTTTTAGATGATGGGAGAAAGATTTAGTCCTAAATGCCTTCTTTGCAAGATGCCCCAGAATTCAACTCCTTCCCTCACTTAACGTCTACATAAAGATTCTGGATATTCATTCAGACATTCATCAGCACACGGTGAAGAATCAACCATATGTGATGATACCCAATTGTACATCTCTGTTCTTGTCCAGCTGAGTGATGCTGTCGTCATTTGCCAGTGTCTGGAGACTATAGGGGACTGGGTGGGGAAGAACAATCATCAGCTTAACCCTAGAAGATCAAGTGGCTGTGGAATATATATCTCTCTGAAGCTGTATTCAGGATTCTCCACAATTGGTTCTGGAGGGGATTGTTCTGGATGGGATTTGTTTTCAACTTGGATGTCCTCCTGGACTCATGGCTCCTACTCAAGGATTAGATAGCAGCCATAACCAGGAGGATCTTTGCACGGCTCAATTCTATGCACCATAAATGAACCCAATTTTTGAGAGATAAGAGTGGCACATCTGATTGACTCCTGCTGCACTGTATGTTGTTTGATAATCTGACAATGGATTAGGTGTTTTTAGAATATATTTTTTTAGCCATAATCATATTTTTATCCCTTCTGGTTGTTATTTGATGGACATCACCAGAGTTGTGATTATGTAAATTGGGTGGTTATATACATTTTCTAAAAAAAAAAAAAAAATACAAGTTATTCTGGATCCAACTCCTTTCAATAAAAATTCCAAATTGCTTTCATTTTAGTTCATATTTCCCGTTTGTCTTCCCCTGTGCCTTGTTTGGGAGATTGTACACTTTTCTCCAGTTACTGAAATACCTCCCGCATCCATCCCATCCCAATGCCAAACTCTAATAGAATTTTATCAAATGCACTCCTTGTTTTTTTTTAAAGCCAAAATCAATGTTTTATAAAAGAATCTGTTGCTATGTAGAGATTTATCATCTGTCCTTTCCACAGATATACAAAGTAGGTAACTTTATAAAGAACTTTTTTTCCCAAGCAGTTTATCTCTTTGGCTCAAGGCAGCCTGTGACATGCTTATTATCTGTTTTACTTGGTTAGAAGAGGGGGGAAATTACATTATGCCATGATTATAGTGCAAAGACAAGGACCAGACAGATTAAGGAGATTAAAGTTCAGATCTCAGTGTAGCTACCTAATTCACTGAGTCACTGGACCATCCACACTTTCTTACCTCAACCAATCAATCAGGCTGTGGTGAGGAGGAAAGCAGAGAGGACAAACATAAACTCTCCCTCATCTTTAATTTCTTGCAGAGCATGAAAAAAAGGTAAGTAGCTTTCCTTTCACGGGCATACTTCTCACATGCTATCTTTCTCAACAAACAAATAAACAAAATAATTTCCAATAGCCCAATCTTGCTCAGAAAGCTGATGGTAAACAAAATCTGATTTAACATTTAACATCAGATATGTTATTGTTCTTAAACCCCCCCAGATTTACTATCCAGCACTGGTACAGTGTATACATGTGTGCTTGCCCACTGTACACACATGCTTTCAACATTTATTCCTCATTTAAAATCTTTAGCAAAGAGGAACGATAAATATATGCATGAGCTTTACCTTGTGGATCTTGGCACATTTTCTTGGTTTAGAAGCCTGCAAATACCATAATTAAAGCTTTGTGATGGCAGCTACAAAAGTTCCAACCTTGGTTACTATACATGTAAAAACAAATTGTCTTTTCTAGGAGGATCCAAGGCAAAACTCATCAGCAATGCAAGGATGAGAACAGTGGCAATCCATGCAGAACTTGGGCCAGCTGCTTGTGAATAGGACACATTATATAGTGTCAAATAAAGATATTATTTTTACAATACGGTTGCAATACAGTGCTGTTGTTGCTATGATCTGTGGTTGCAATGAAGTCAACACACGACAACTATCATTTGTCATTAGCCGCCCCTTGAGATTCTAGGATAGGGGTGTTAAACTGCCGGCCCGCGGGCTGGTTTCATCATATCGAAACCGCGCCCACCCCATTGCCGGCAATGCAAAAAGAGTCAAGATACATCACGACACGTGATGTGATGTGACGAGTTTGACACCCATACTCTACAAAGAGTACAGAGAAGAGCAACAAAGATGATTAGGGGACTGGAGGCTAAGACATATAAAGAACGGTTGCTGGAATTGGGTATGTCTAGTTTAATGAAAAGAAGGACTTGGGGTGACATGGTAGCAGTGTTCCAATATCTCAGGGGTTGCCACAAAGAAGAGGGAGTCAAGCTATTCTCCAAAGCACCCGAAGGCAGGACAAGAAGCAACGGATGGAAACTAATCAAAGAGAGAAGCAACCTAGAAGAAAGGAGAAATTTCCTGAGAGTTAGAACAATTAATCAGTGGAACAACCTGCCTCTAGAAGTTGTGAATGCTCCAACACTGGAAGTTTTTAAGAAGAGACTGGACTACCATTTGTCTGAAATGGTATAGGGTTTCCTGCCTGAGCAAGGGGTTGGACTAGAAGACCTCAAAGGTCCCTTCCAACTCTATTATTGTTATTGTTTTGTAGATGCATACCCAGGAACTAGAAATAAGGCATCCTTTCTTCTCTGATGGTTTGGTATTTTTCTTTTTTTGGCATGTCAACTGCAGGGATCCCAAGGAGCCATTTGCTAGGGCAAATACACACACTTATTGTCGTTATTCTGTTTCATGTGGTTAGGCACACCTGAAAAAAATATATTACCATATCAGGTGAGGAACAAGCTATGTGTTAATGTTTAGCTTCCTGGCTCTCTCCATGTGAGAATAATAGACACAGTAGGTGAACATACTTTTGTTCTCAATATAGTCCTGTCCAGCATTTCTCTAGGCTTATTCTGTAGACCCAGTTTTACAGCATAATTCATCATTAAGAAATGTTAAAGAAAAAATGCCTAACTCAGGTATTATGATGTCCAAATGTTTTGGACTATGACTTGCACAGATCTGATAAGAAGTGGTGTCCAAAACAACTGGAGGGCATTCCTATTTCCATTCTGGAAATCAGTAAACATCTCAGATATTTATGCATTAGCAAGTTTTAGCCTTTGGCTGGGAATGGTTGCTATAGTAAACAGACCACGACAGCAAAGGTGTATAGGTGTAAAAGAATGGGAAAAAAATACTAATTCAGAAAACTACTTCTTAAGTTGATGATGTTCAACACTGTAGCTTGGTAGTTTCCCCATACTCTTGTTTTCACAGCTGCAGTTAACATGCGCCAGACTAATGCTTACATGTGAAAAAACCACAACTGCTCCTTAAATCATGCAACTTATTAAACCAATAAGATGAGTGTGAAGATAAAATAAAAAGAATAGATAGATTTTGCAACTTGTGAGTAACTAAATCTTATGTCCCCAATTATTTTTTTCTGGCTTTATCTGTGTACATTTTACTATGAATTGTGACAGCTGGCTATAAGCACACAAAAAAATCACAGTAGCAGAGCAAGGGGAGGACTAACACAGAGGCAAATGCTATCAAATGTTAATGTCAGTAATCAAGCCAGCTTTCTCCTGAATGTAATGTTCTTTGAAGTCATAACCTCTGATATGGTAGGTTGACCACCCAAATATAGCCATTTTGCTCCTTGTCTTAGAGCAATGACTAGGGCAGGGGCAGATTTTTAGCAATCTTTGGCAATAGGCTTCACAAAATCACTACAAGATGGAAAGCTAAATTCTGTGTATGAGCAAATGAAACAGAAAATTTCAACTTTAGAAATGCTAGTCTTAACATCTATCTTTGTTGCACAAAGAAATCCTATCCAATCACTATCCATGTGCATAGCCCCTCTATGGGTCTGAATGAGCGAGCGAACGAAAGTTGGATAAGAATTGAAGGGGGGGGAAATGTTATGAAATCACCATGAAAAGGCATAGTAAAACATCTGGAATAGTCTGTAGTTATTTCATAACTTTTGAAATAACTACAGAAAAGTCCAGTAATTGAGGTGGGAAGATTGCATACAAGCACATACACAAAATAAATTCCTCATGTGGAAGGACCCAGGTCTTTTTTTAAAAAAAAAAAAAAAGTCTTGCCCCATATAGTTGAGTTATATCACCTCAATTGCTCAAGTACTTAAAGATCATTCCAGATTAGAAATGGACAATTAGACCACCTCTCCAGAAGAATGCTACCAGGCTAGTCCTACTATACTGCAATAAAGAATTTTGTTTATTATTCACCCACACAAGCCCCCATCTAGAAAGTTAGTGATTACATAGCTCCTAGAGCAAAGTTTTCCCAGGGCAGACAACTGTTTTTGCACCAGTCTTCATTCCTACTGAAGAGTTCATACCATCCCTTAGAAATATTAGAACTGACCAGTAAGTCTCCCTTATACTTTAGATCTTCACATCTTCCCTCACACTAGAAATAAGTCTCTGCGAATTGTCTGTTTTTAATAGGTAGCTGATTTCAGAGTACGACTAAGATAGGGATAAATACTATATGTACTCATTTTGAGCATTCACAATATTCTATATATCTATGGCAGGGGTGTCAAACTGCCGGCCCGCGGGCCGGATGCATCATAGCAAAAATGCGCCCACCCCATTGCCGGCAATGGGGAAAATGTCGCGATACGTCACGACACGTCACGTGACATTGTGAGTTTGACACCCCTGATCTATGGAGATTCTTAATCATCCAGGTCATGGTGATCCCAAAGGTGCTTTTCCAAAAGGCAACTGGACTTTTTTGGTTTATTTTTTTCTCGTTTGAAAACATTTCACTTCTCATCCAAGAAGCGTTTTCAGTAAAGCCTTTTGGAAAAGCACATTTGGGACAATATTCTATATTTTTTTTAATACTTGGATTGCATATTTTCCAATTTTCTTAAACAATCCATCTCGAGACAGCCCAGCATGAAGCCATTGCTTGCTCTCTTTCTACTAAATGGAAGCATGCACATTTTTAGATGCATTTCAGTAAACCAAGCTAATCAGGCAAGGGTCCTTGTATTCTAAGCCCTCCCCCTCTCCCAAATAACCTTGCAATTCAAAACATGTAAAAAAAATTCAAGTAGAAAATGAGTAGAAAAGCATTTTTCAGGTAAATGACATGAGACAAGTTATTTTGACCGACTGCCTTTTTATTGCATGTATATGGTTGTGGAATACAAAAAAAAAAAAAACCAAAAAAAAAAACAGCAACTGATTTTACTATTTTGTCTCCAGATTCTATTTTCAAGCTTGACCATTCAAAAAAAAAACCATGAGTTTTATTCTTTGCTTGAAAAAGAGAAGTGTTTCCTATGTCTGAGAAAGTCAATGATCATATTTTCCATACATAAAAAGAACACATCACTTAAAACTTCACTATATAGTTTCTTGGTACTGCAAGAAGCTGACAGCCTGTTTTTACTCACTGAAATTTGTAACCCATCAAGGGTCTTTTCAGCAGGAAGAGATAAGAAAGGCACCAAATGTGCAGTGGGCAGCAGCTCACAATTACGCCCTTTCTGAAATATTTACTCCGGCTTAGCATTCCATATTTCCTCACAGTGCACTAGTGTAGCCCACCCTTTTATCTAAACTTTGCTAGAAGCAGAAAATATATTGCAAACCAACAATTGTAAATGATGAAACAAAGAGCCTAAATTGGATGCAAGTGTTTTCTTATAAACCCAGAACCTCTACAAAACATTGCGGTATAGATTATTCACATCCATATCATCCTCCTGTGCATTACGGAAATAATACATCTATGCGTCTTTATTCTAAACAGAAATCTGCCTGCTTAGGAGAGATCATTGTCTTTTCCAAACACGGTGAAGACATTTAAATACTGGTTCAGAAGTGCCAACATTCATTGATTAGATCCCAGTGATACAAAACTGAGCAATTTGGGCTACACAAAAGTGATGAAGGCACACAATCCATTCTTACCTCCCTCTTCTACACAGAATAATTTCTGAATAAATGTGAACTTCAAAATCTCTTATTAATGTTCTCGGTTGGACCGAGATAAAAGTCATCACCCATGTACATATTCCCCTAGGCCCTGCATGCCAAAAGGTGTGCTCCCTGAATTCCTACTGCAAACCCCAATCTAATAGAATTCAAATCCTTGGGATTTGGCAGAAACAGGAATCCTCATTAGCCTTGGCATGCTTTGTCCTGTATGTTGCAGGCTGCACCTGGCATTCTAAGTACTATGTGAGAGAAGTTTCAAGGCGGCAGTGGAGAAGCCATTATCAACAACTCAGTGCAGAAGAGGTAAAGAAAAAAGTACTGGTCCCGATACTAGGACTGACGTGGGGGTTTTGTGCAGCGAGCAGCAGAGATATTGCAGTAAGATCAAAAGAAGAGGAAAAGTGTGAATGTCTTAAATATCTACTTCCCAATGTGTTTGCTTCAGAATTTGAAGCATCGGTGTTACACCATTTCTCCCACTGAGCTCTAGTGGAATCATACTCCTATTAAAGAACTCCACCCCTCTGGTCAAATTTGTAATTTTTCAGGTGGACTTCCCACGCTATTTGCTTATTCAGGGACCTAGCATTAATGGCTGAAATGGGGAAAATAACTGCCAAAAGCCACACCGTTGTCTTTAAAAAGATTATTTTCTAAAATGTGGCTAGCCAATTTTGCTGGGGATGGGGAGGGGGAGTATCTTTGACAACACACATAATTGTACCATACGAATTCCTTGGTGCGTTCATAAGACATCAAGATTATATACAGTTGATTCCTTATCTTCCCCTAGGAGTCTTTAGACAAGATAGGAAGTCCCACTTTACAGGTAATCTTTGTGCAAGAAAGCAGGTAAGGTTTTTATTAATCCCGATTGACTTTGAAGAAATTATAGTTCCCAATGACAAGGAGGCAGAGCCTTAGATTCAGTCTTATGGCTTTTAGTTTTCCCCCCTTTAAAAATGCAGCGAGAACTCATGATGTCCAGGAATAAGAAAACAGCCTTTAGTTTTTGTTCAGTTTGTTCATGCATAGAATTCTTCTTGCTTATGTGGTTTTTGATAGCCTCCATTCGATTGCTTTGGCTCATCCAATGAATAACTTCCTTCATCTTTTTTCTTCATTCTATATAGCATGAATGCAACTAGGAATCCAGCAAATAGTAAGCCTACGAGTCCACCAGCGATGACTCCTGTGAGAAAGAAAAGGATAACATGTACATTTTCAAGCTAGAACCAAAGTGGAAAGAGATTTTGTTCTAATTTCTGAGGGAGATGATTGTTTCCTAAGTCCCAAAGGATATCATCAAGGGAATTGTGTATACTGCATTCAAACAGATAAAGCAATCTAAACAGCCACCTTTTTTTTCCATATCCTCAAAACCAGCCTCTGTTTATGGTAAAAGTATTTTCAATTGACTTAAGTATTTGTACACATCTTTAGGATCCTTAAAATAATTATGGGGTCCTTAACATAGTATCTATGAACATTTCCTTCAGCAGCCACTAGTTTCTGTGCCTCAACTGACCTCTGGTTCATGATTTGCCATGCTCCAGATATTAGGGAAGGTATAAACATATTGTTACGAGAAAGTTCACATCGGACCCACAATAATCTTTTGAAATATCAAGAGTGCTAACCACTTAAAAACATTGGAAAAACCTAATGCAAAATATCATGATTTTAAAATGCTTGACACGTTCTTAGAAGTAATCTCTAAAAGAAATTTTGAGACCTTAGTGCACAATGGAACAAAATTAACGGTATGAAGGAAATAAAGTTCTCTGAGGAAAGGTGCACTCTAAATGTACCAAAATAAAGAATTATGGATGGGCAGCAGAAAGAAATGATTATTGGGTCCCTCTTCACTGCAAAAAGAGAGAAGAAAAGAGGAGAGGAGAGGAAAAAAGAAAAGAAAAAAGACACCCACAACATCAGTGTTATATTTTAATTGGCTCTACAAATAACTTAGTTCCATTAAGTGTAGGATTTCCTTTTGCACACACCTTTATCTGAGCCATTCAGCTATTTGATTCTAGATTCTGGCTTTAAGATCTATAACCAAGACCAACTAGCTATGAGCATCTTTAGCTCTGTTTAATGCCCTGCAGTAACTGTCACATTCTGTCAGAAATAATGTCCATTATAGACATTAATATAAAACAAATAATATTACACAGAAAACAGTGTTGGCAGTTCAGCCCTGAATGTAAACCAATGTATTAAACATATATAGGTTTATATAGAGGGTTGGTGCATTGCAATATACAGAAATACCTACATCCCATTCAGATACATACATACATTCATATATGCATACATACATACCAGAGCTATGGAACATTTGAGTTTCAGTTCCCAAAAGGTGCTTCAGGACTTGTAGGAGCATGAATATACCTGTGTTTTCCCGAAAATAAGACCGGGTCTTTTTTTTTTTTCCTCCAAAAGTCTTATTTTCAGGGGAAGGTGTGTCTTTTATACTTACCTCCAGCACCGACAGCCCTGCCCAGCAGATCCACTTCTTCTGCAGCCGAAGGAGCAGCTTCATTCTGCAGCTTCATTCTGACCTGCATTTTGCAGTCAGGCTTTCCGGAAGACCTCTGCAGCCGAGTACCGAGCTATGGATTCAGAGGTCTTGCAGAACCAAGGTAAGGATTGAATCCATAGCTCGGTTCTCGGCTGCAGTGGATTTCTGGAAAGTCCTGTGAAATGCAGGCCTGGCTGCAGAAGACACCTCGGTGAGGAGAGGCCTGGCTGCACGGTAAGTGGGTGCGGGATGTGTGGGGCGGCTCCCCATCCCACCCCACCCCGCCCTAGCTTGATTTTTAAGTGTGTGCCTCGCCCCAAAACTAGGGCTTATTTTGGTGGTAGTGTTTATATTAGGCCCAATCCCAAAAATCAAGCTAGGGCTTATTTTTGGGGTAGGCCTTACTTTCGGGGAAACATGGTAGTAGATCTACAGCTCTTTAAAACAATGGTGTCTTCTCTCAGAGTTATGTAACAGGTTTGAGGGGGAAGGGACAACTACTTGACCTTGGAAAAACAACTGCTTTAAAGAATTGTAGATAGATGGTGCGTTTGTATCTCCGTGCACTGCTCCAAATATAGTTTTGGAACTAAATCTGAAGGGCTGCACAATCCTAATACACCCCAAAACAAACACAGGCATACCTCCTAGTACTTCTTTCCTGTCCATTAATCCTTCAGATTTTGCATTCTTTGTTTCTGTATCAATCATTTTATTTTCTGCTTCAAGGTCCTTTACATTTATTTGATTTTCCTCGTGTGTTGAAAATATAAAATCTTCCTGTTTGAAAGAAGGGAGGCATAAATTATGATATGTTTCAAAGCACCCATATTTCAATTACACCCATGTATCTCAAGGAACCCAGCACTGTGTCGCACGTTTCAAAGTCGACATCTGAAACAGTTAAACTATAATACATATCAGGACTGATAACTAGGAAGTAACAAAAGTACTAGTAAAAATATTCCAAAGCACTTGTATTCCAACATACTTCAGACAATAATTTATTTAATTCTTACCTGACCACCAGAACCATATTCCTGGAAGATATCATTTTCAGGCAGAGGAGAGCTTTCCATTAGAGCAGTAGAAGACACTATAGTGGGTAGGGCACTATCCAAATTTCTCTCACTTTCTGGCACAATGCCAAATGAGTGTGTTTCATCAATATTAGATATGTCATGAATATCAATGAATTTGACTGTGCTAGCAGCACGAGAAGTCGTAATTCTGGCTGTGGAAACATGATGCGCTATTGGGATGCTTGTTGTCAATACAGTAGGTTTTGTTGTGTCTGGCTCCATAGTTGAGTCTAACTCTTCAAGAGTTACTGGTGGCTCCTTGGACCCGACAGCAGTATCTGGAAACCCAGGTATGCTTGCTATAGAGACAGGTGCACTTGAATAATCTTCCACAGGACTATCTGTAACTTGAACCTTTGTCTGGATATCTCTCAAGCTGGTAGAAACCTCAGGCATCAGAGAGGTATTTGTGCTTTCTTGTAATGGAAGATTGGAGACAATCACTTCATCCTCTATCGAAGAACCTAACATCAAGATTAATTTTAATCAGGATTCAAAAGTAAAGTATAATGCTACAGTAAGAGCAACCTTGGCCAAATAGTCTGAAGAATTCCACCCCATGTTTTTAACAATCCCACTTGATGTCATCATAATGTTCCTTACCAATGCTGCAAAAACACTTCTGTTCCCCTGTATTGTAAGACATTACAAGTCTTTGCAATAGAAACAGCTATTTGCTAAAATGAGGCTTGCCAGATTAAGCAAAGCCTACCTAGCCCACTCTTCTGCGTTACAGTGGCCGCCCAGATGCCTCCAAAAGGCTTACAAAAAGAATATGAGGGTGGTAGTCCTTTGTCACTACTCCTTCTAAGCAGTTCCATTTTAAGGAATACCACCTTTGATTTATGGACTCTACACAAGGTAGGCCAGACTAAGAAACAAATGCCATGTAGGTCAGTTATAGTAGCAGAATCTTGCAAGTCTGAATGTGCTCCTCCCCTTCCCTCATTTTATCTTTGTGAACTAGGGATGGGCTTGTCTTGGCCCAGGCTGAAGTCCCTCTTATCTGACCATTGCCTTGGAAGAGCTCTTTTCCCTCTTGTTTAATGCAATTCCCTTTGCCCTCTAAAAGGACAGAGGTGTATCACCTTTTCTGGGCTGTGGGCAGTACTAAACCTCAATCTGATTTCATATAACAATTAAATTATAGTTTACATACTTTTCCCCCCTTCAACCTTCTACTTTATATAACATTTAAAAAGTGCAGCTAGAGAGAGCCTTTGGGGATTTCTAGACAATGCGTACTTCATTATGAGTCAGGAGCAAATGTGGCCTTAGGTTTTGCAACTCTGATTTATATAAGGTAGCATACAACCATAGAGAAATTCAGCTACTGGGAGGCTTATCCCGTATGAATTTATTTAATCCTCTTTCCAAATTTTCTGAAGTGGTAATCATTATTGCTCTAACAACAACAACAAATAATTCCCTAGGTTAATACTTGAGCAAAAAAATTATTTATAATGGAAGAACAGAGAACTAAGCATACCTATACCAGATGATAAACCAGAAAATGAATCATCATCATCTCCAGATGAATCCTGGTCTTCAGGGGGTAGACTGATGTCCATTGATTGCTTTAGAATAGAAAATCAATATATATATATTAGGATATATTTAGCTAACTGAACAGACAACATGACTAAATACTAATTAAAAGCTTATCTTTATGCCGGCTAGGATGCAAGATTTTATATTGCCCCTCTCATGGTCCTTGCATGGACACATAGCACATCTGTATTTTTTCTGGATCATGGTCCTTGCATGGACACATAGCACATCTGTATTTTTTCTGGATCATGGTCCTTGCATGGACACATAGCACATCTGTATTTTTTCTGGAAAGAGAGCCTATTGTTCTTTACTGTATTGTGGATGCACATAATACAAATGCTTGGAGAAGAAAATAAGTCAAAGGTCATACTAGGATGATTCCAACTTTTTTTTTTTTTTTAAATCAACTCTACTCTTGGCTCAAGCCATTCAAACTTTACTTTGCATGCTATAGGCTATAAAGTGAAAGTTCATCCATGGCCACAGTGAAGAATAATTAAAATTATTTTACTTGCAGAAATTCTATAGCACAGACATTTTTTGCATTTGATTTTTGATGATATATCTACAGGTAGTTCTTGACTTACAACCATTTGTTTAGTTACCATTTGAAGTTACAACAGCACTGAAAAAAGTGACATGTGACTGGTTTTCACACTTATAGTCGTTGCAGCATCCCCATGGTCACGTAAACAAATTTTGGGTGCTTGGCAACTGTTATGTATTTACGACAGTTTCCGTGTCCCAGGGTCATGTGATCACCATTTGCAACCTTCCCAGCTGACTTCCAACAAGCAAATTCAATGGGGGAAGCCAGACTCACTTAACAGCCACACGATTCATTTAAACAATGCAGTGATTCGTTTAACAACTGTGGCCAAAAAAAGTAAAATAAAAGGAGGGCAAAACTCACTTAACAACTGCCTTGCTTAGCAACAGAATTTTTGTTAGCAACCAAAATACACAGAAGTCAGGAACCATCCGGAACTATATATATATTTGTGTGTGTGTGTGCCTGTGTCTGTGCACACAAGTGGGTATTCTGTAATGGTTTAGCCGGAGATATTTTTAAACATTAGAGAAGCCCAAAAACAATCAATTTTCATGGGTTTGTTTCTGGAGCAGGGATCTAAGCAATTAGCCCTTCTACATGTTGATGGATCTTAAATTATGATGAAGATAGGCTCTTTCAATAGGGTCCTGAGATAACCCACAGAAAGCAGTTCCTATACTGCTACCATTAAAAATCACACAAACTTTCCCCAACATTTAATCTATTTCCTAAAACAATTGTGTGGTGAACCTCTTTAACAGCATTAGCCCAACTGTAGATGAACCATAAAGCCATAGAGCCTTAAAAACCATATAGTCCAGTTCTTCCACACTGGAACACCGCCATTACAATAAAGTTCTCATAAAATGACCATCCTATCTCTTAAAATCCCTACTGAGGTTGACCACCTTCTAATATAGATCAAAGAAGAAAATGTGAGGAAGAATGAAAACACCTTTTAGAGATATAAGACATTGCAGGCTGGGGAATTCTGGGAGTTGGAAATCCACAAGTCTTAAAGTTGTCAAGGTTGGGGACCCCTGATCTAATCTAACCTAAAGAGTTACTTGAAGCTTTTTAATATTACATTCCTACAAATGAAGTAGCATACCCAATATCTTTGCCCTCCTCGTACTGAAAGTATTAAACTTCATCCCCATCATATCTTCTCATATATTTTATACCAAAAGTATTTTTATACCCCCAGATCTCTCTGAAACAGTCAATGACTATGAACTGGTCTGCACAAACAACTCGAGATAACAGCCACAATGCAGCAACGCTGGCCAAAGTCACCTTATGGAAAGATGGGTGGCATAAAAATTTAATAAATAAAATTAAATAAATATAAACACAACTTTGGCTACCTACTATGAAGTAGTAGCTATATATTCCTCTGGGCCTCTCCGTACAATGCTCTTCAGAGGAACACATGTGCAGAGCTATCTTATCTATATTGTTTGATTGTATATTTCCATTCTGCTTTTAGTTATGTCAGCAGATCACTGAAATTTTTCCACTTGTAGAGGAACAGCAGGATTAATAATTTCTTTCCTCCATAGAGAAACCAAGTTAGCCATTAATAATTTACTTGCTTGCCATTAAAAAAGTTGGAGATGGAATGAAAAGTAAGTATTCCTAGTAGCATGTTTGTGCATTCTGCACAAAGCTATTTCTGCAGAAAATATCCCAGAAAGAGTGCAGAGAAGAGCAACGAAGATAACAAGGGGTCTGGAGGCTAAACCATATGATGACCGATTGAGGGAATTAGGCATGTCTGGTCTAAGAAAGAAAAGGTTTCCAGTACTTGAGGAGCTGTAGTAGTCTGCCCACTATTTAAACTAAAGAGTAAAGTAAAATAAGTAAAAATAAATGCGACAATAACCATAATATTGACCCTGACAGAGGCATACATTCTTGGCTATGAACACTAAGACCTGAATGGAAGATTGAAAGCTTAATCTTTGGCACAGAAAGTGGAGGATACTGGTATTAAGCCTGCCCTAAATGGTTGACTGGGGAATCATGGGAGTTGAAATCCACACAACTTCAAGTTGCCATGGTTGAAAAACACTGCAATAAATCATAGCACTCTCAACTATAAGTTGCTGGAAAACTAAGAGGCCAACAAGCTTGGCGGCACTATCTCCTGCCAGTGGTTTTACTCAACAGTAGACTTTCCCCACCTGATGTGGT
This sequence comes from Azemiops feae, assembly GCA_023970755.1. Taxonomy (NCBI): domain Eukaryota; kingdom Metazoa; phylum Chordata; class Lepidosauria; order Squamata; family Viperidae; genus Azemiops; species Azemiops feae. The sequence goes on from JALGBA010000003.1 coordinate 4,566,283, forward strand.
CATTAATCAGTTTTAAATGAAGCCAGTAGATTAATTTTCACACATGGACATGATTTTTTTCTTTCATCCGTGAAACAAACTTACAGAATGAAGCTTTGGGGGGAAAAAAGAAAAAGAAAAAAAAAGCAGATTTGAATGAATTATTTGGAGAGCTACCAATTGCAATCCCAGCACAAAATGTACAGGAAATTATTTACTTTTGAATGACCCCATCCTAATTAAAAGTAAGAACCTGAAAACACTATATGATTTTAATTTTACTATCCACACAATGTGAAGTATATTCAGAATCTTTTCTTGTACAAGCTTGTCCTACACAGGTGTGCAGTTAGTTAAAAGTAGCACCCACCTGAAGTATGAAAAACAGCTAGAGGGGAGACCTCTGGTAGAAAAGGTAAGCTTACCCATTTTCTCATAAGTAGCCAGACGTGCTTGTAACTATATTTTGCCAAGCAATTTGAATGTAGATATATGTCTTAAAAGGCAACACTATAGATTTTAAAAGAGCAGGTCCTACACCTCTGCAAACTGACAAGTTATTTTCCAATCTTTGGCTCTTAAAGACTGGGTTTTATTGTGTGCCAAGACATTTTAGTGTCAGTTGTTCATACATATTAGCTATTAGATTTCAAAGAGTGCAAGTTCCCATATTTAGCTTCAAACTGTGTTATAAGACAAATTGATATAAGGCCTAATTGTAAGAATGTCTCCATGAAAATGTTAGCTTAGCTGCATTTGTCCTGTTAATTTGATCCCAACTTTAGGGTAAAACTCACGAAACTTCTAGAGAAGCAATTAATAAAAAAAGGTGACTCCCGCACCTTTCTTCTCAGGCTGCATTCAAATGAGGAAAAAAACACAGTAGAATTCTATTCTATTACTGATGTGGGGAGGGCAACTTCCCTGGAATATCTGAAACAGAAATATAATAGGCTGCTATTTTGCCAACTACGTTAAACAGAGTAGACCAAAAGCCACAGATATCTATCTTCAATTTCTCAGGCAGGAAATCAGATACTCAATAAATATTTGGGGCCATTCGTTCCACCAAAGACTATGGTAGAGAAGAAACCAAAATGTCTGAACTGCTCCATTTTAGGAAACAAACGACACACATGCACCTCAAGAGGAATGGCACACCTACAGCTGGCAGAGACAACCAGTACTCAGTTCAGGGCTCACCCATCCCTGCAACAGGGCGAAGGAGGAATCGGCAAAGAAGGAACCAGCGCCTGAGAGGTGGAGGCAAGACTCAGCTTTAGCCTGTGGGGCAGGGGGAAGGGTGGGAAGGTCTGAGCTTTGCTTCACATTGCAAGATGTCTTAGGCTGGCACAGATTCCACTATTGCAAGAGAAGAATATGTTCTGCTCAATTCAAGTATAGACCTGTCACCTGGCAGCAACTATTGTAAGCAAGAATAACAAGGAGGTCAGGTTTTTTTTTTTCTGAGCTCCAATTAAGATGGCTGGATGTACATCATCAACTCCTATCTATTCGCTATATTTTGATTTGTCTTAATTGTGCAACCCAAAGAAAGAAAAGGATATTTAAAAGCCTGCAAAGTTTTATTACTTCAGCTCAATGTGGCAGGAAGTTGTGCATTCTAATTACCTGAATACAAAATCTTAATGAGCTGCACTAATAATTCATTCAACCACTGTCAATTGTATTTCAAACATTCTTCCCAACTGAATAGTTAAAAAAAAAATCCACCGTTCTTTAATTGAATTATATATACAGTCAAGTAGTGGCTTGCCTATAAGTAAAGAGGCATGAACTCTTGCCTGTTGGGGTTCTAACCTGAATGTCTAAACCAGGATAACAGCGTACTGTCTGTGGGCCCCAGTGGGCCCACAGACACCTCCCTGGGTAATTGCCAGGCTCCCTACCCCATCTGACTTTCAAAATATTCTTTCAATTAAAACAAAATTCTGTGGGAAACTCCCATGCTGCTAAGTAGATTTCATGTAGCACTGTCATTGTTTCCATGAATTGCTCTGGCTCCAATAGGCATGCTTCAAAAATCAAAATGCCAGGTGACCACACCATGCTTTGTTTGGGAAATTGTCTACCTGCCCATCCCTCTCCAAGAGAAACACAGCATTGGGTTGGAAGCCACCTGGTAAATGGGTATTTTGAGAGTGACTACATTAATTGGGTTAATTTACAAAACACATAGTCTTAAATCAGCTGGCTGCCCCCTGCCTCCCAGCAGCTGTTTTTTGAGAGCGCACATGGCATGTTCTTGTAATTCCATATGTCTCCATGTCACCCAAAAGGTTTACTTCTTCTTAGTCTAGTCTAATCTTGTCTAGTCTTGTCTAGTCCAGACATACTGTGATCCCCATTAAGGATATGGCTAACATTTTAAATAGTTAATGGACAAGTGTTTGAAAGGAACACGTGTGGATGAGGAACAGGCAGTCAAGGCAGCACTGCCTAGTATGGTAGAAAACCTCAGAGCTGAATGCAGCATCTCAATGAGTTGGATCTGGAAAAAGAGCAAGTGTATTTAACACTTGGCTTTCTATTCCAGCTTTTCAATTTCAGTTGTGTTTCTTTTATAGACCTTGTGGTAACTTTCCTTATTTGTTTCCAATACCCACATCTTTTGGCATGTGTCTGGTCAGACAGAAAGCTGTCCTTGGAAGAGACAGGCAAGGTAGACTTTCCATGTTGAATCAGTGCGTGAGGTAGGATTTCCCTCTTTCAGACATATCAAAGTGAGGCTGGACCCTTGATGTCTGCTTGTAAATGGGAGATACTATGATAAATGTCTTATTAAGGAGACTGATTATAATGATCAGATAACACCAACATATTGTGGTCAAGGCCTTTCCATGATTTTAAACATATTTAGCTATTTCCTACAGGAAGGCTCAACCTCACTGATTAGCCAGAAGCAATACAAAGTCCCCAATCCACACGAAAGGAATTCTGCCTTAGGAAAAAGGAAAGTACATTTTAAAAGAATATTGAATTGTCACAGGTTGTTAAAAACATGGTTTAATGCAAACTGTTAAGATAAAATGAATGATAAACACATAGGTTACTTTAATTATGCTAGTAAGCAGAACTATTGAGTAATACTGACCACCACTGAGCTAACAAGACTGGCTGCATCAATACAGCATAAAACTAGAACATGTGATGTGAAATGTAAGCTTTTTCCTTCATATATAACAGGGGTCTTCAAACTTGGTCCTTTTATGACTTGTGGACTTCAATTCCCAGAATTCCTCAGCCAGGCGCGCCTGGCTGAGGAATTCTGGGAGTTGAAGTCCACAAGTCATAAAAGGGCCAAGTTTGAAGACCCCTGATATATAACAAAGCCAATAGTTGTTCTGAAACTTATGTAGTCATGGCCTACAGAAATACGTCTAAGGGCTGCTGAGTTCAGAGATACTAAGCAAGTATTAGGGTATTTCACTTCCAAAAACCAAATAAGTACATGACAAACAGTTGCAATGGTGCCATTGGTCTTTATTTTCCAAACTCTACCAAACTATTCCAAAATATTTTTGTTATTTCAGTAACAAATCTGGACCAGGAGTATCCTCTTCGTGAGCTATCTGCTTATCAGAAAGGTCATAGCAAGACAAAAGTGCCAAGTCGACAATGCTTTAAGAAGAACAGTTATCCTTCGCATCAAAGTCAAAGATGGTATTTCAGAGATGCCACAGAGAACTTACTATAACAATGTTAACAGTTTCAAGAGTTTGCTTCATATATAACAGGGGTCTTCAAACTTATTCTCAGGCTGAATGGCCATATGCATACATCCTTCATATTTGAAGACTTCCCACCTTCTCTTAAACACAAGTTGTAGCCTATTTGATAACACGGCACATGTTGTCTCACCTGAAGTACAAACTGAGCAAAACTGCAAATTGCCTTCTTTCCCTCTGAGCTTACCAAGTAAGTGTAAACATGGCCATAAAATTGCAGTAAAGCATTTCAAGAGAGAATACAGTATGAGGAACATCTCCTTCAAAACAGTGCGGTAGAACCTACTTAGCCTTATCTGATCGCTGATGAAGTCAGTTTACTTCAAAAACTCCCCCTGGACAACAACATTCTGATAGCAAAAGACCTGGACAGTGTGGGTAGGCTCTGAAAAGGTTTCACTTTTTCTCTGCTGTTGCTAACATATTTTTTTTACACAGTACAGTATTTAAAAATCTATTTTTGTATAATCTGACACAAAATACATAGAACATTCTACCAACTCCTGTTTCATGGCAAGACTACTACTTGGATTACCACTATACTTAAAAAAAAAAAAAAAGTACCGAATCGTATGATGAGAAATAATTCACCATTATTTCCTCTCACTTGTCCCCTAACTCCCTATCCAAATGCCAATAGGATTTCTCTTCTTCCTGATACTTGACAGATTGCAAACTTTAACTCCCATTCTCCATTGTTTAATTCTGTAATCTCCACATTTTGATACCAAGGTACAGAGCTTTAGTAATCCACCCCATCAAATTATCCTCCATTATCTATCAGTTGGAGCAGAGGGCTAGCATAAACCCAATAATAATTACATTAAGACATTCAGGCCTCCATTCTGTTTCCTTATATAAATGTTCTGCAATCCTTTAATAAGCATTTTTCATCTATCCTGGAAGGTAGGCCATTATTATCCCTATATTTAATAAAGCAAAGAGAGAGAATGTGATTACCACTACTGCATACACTTAGAGGATTGGCCCTCAAAGAGTCCTGCTGAAGTGGATTATCTGGACCCTTTTCAGTCTGGGTTTAGACTGGGACACGGCTCCGAAATGGCATTGGTTTCACTTGTCAATGACCTTTGGAGGGTTTGGGATGGAAGTGGGGACGTCATCCGTCAGCATGGGATCTGATATGTTGATAATAGCCAGTTATACTTCTCCAGTGGACAGGTGATGCTGTGGCATTGCTGGTCAGGTGCCTGGAGACTATAAGGATGAGGAGGAAATGGCTTTGACAGAACCCTGGCAAGGTGAAGTGGCTGTGGGCTTTTGATCTTCAGGCCCAGAAATTTCATTTGTGACTCTGAACAGGATCACCCTTCCCTAGACTGATCTGGTGCACAATCTGGGGCTCACAGCTGCTGCTCAAGGAGGTGTCGGTTGTGGCTGGAGCACAGGGGGCTTGGACCAATTTGAGAGATCCTTGATGTCTCTGAGCTTGATTATTTTCTTGCAAAGGTTTCATTACCCAAACTAGAAAACATCATCAGTGCTAGTAAGGAGGGGGGGTTTGCTCTCAGTTTATATTCTAGTGGCTTCCCTGTCAATGTTGGTGGAAATGTTCTTGGAGGTTCTTTGGTTTGGCTGCTTGCTGTTAGCTTGTTTGATAGTTTCTTGATTGGGGTATTGTTTACTTCTTGGTTGTTGGTTTATCTGGTGTACCAGTTGAGCCCTTTTCTGGACTACAGGTGTTTCCTTTCCTACTTTCAGTTGGTTGGCCAAAACTCAGCGGGCAGAAAGCAGGGCACGGAGTCAAAACCGGGATTCTGCAGCCAATAGTTTGGAAAAGAAAGACGGAAGAGATTGTTTGTCATTTCTTCCAGGATCTCCTTTCCAGGCTTGCACCAGAAGCAGCTGCGAGGCAGAGCTGGGGAAATTATGCATGTGATCTACCGCTTGAGCAGGAGGTTGAACTAGATGACCTCCAAGATCTCTTCCAACTCTATTATTCTAGACTTATCTGTAAGACTGCCTTCCTCAAGGGCATTTACCCATCCTGCCAGGTTAAATAGGATGGGCATAGTCCTAGTCTCTTCCCTTAAACATTACCATCTTATGGGAGCTAAAAAGCTTGCCTTTTCTGGAGCAGCTGCCTCCCTTATGGAACATTCTTCCCCCTGATATTTGGCAGGTGTTTACCCTCCTAGCCTTCTGAAAAGCACAGAAGACCTGATTTTTTTTCCCCCAAGAGCTGAGATAGGATGAGATAGCTGCATATTGGAAACTTGACTTGGAGCCAAGTTTTTGTTTTTAATTTTATGGTTTTCGTAATTTTAATATGGTTTTTATGTTATTTCAATTTTTGATTGGGAGCTGCCCAGAGTTGGGCATAAGATGGGCAGCTATATAAATGTTTTAAATGAATGAATGAATAAATAAATAAGCATAACCAAAGGTTTGTTTTAGCTATCCAAGTCTAGGAAAGAATCACAAGCATTATGCCCAAAGAGCATATCCATTTTCTGTCAAGGACCCTACAGATAGAATTGGCAGCTGATCATAGAGCTTCATTTGAATCCAGAGACCACACAGATGTCTTCGTGCTGGTCTCACAAAAGCGGATGCCAATGTGCCTTGGGTATCACACCAAATTAGGGATCTTCCAGCTCTGCAAGTGTACTGAACTATGAAGATTATCTTCTGATGCCGTTGATCCGAGCTCAGTGGGGCTGGGCTGAGCTGTAAGACCTTGAACAGTCTAATCAGCTTCTTGCTTTGGCACAGACACCGGTTCCTAGAAGACTTCCTGCTGTTTCCATGAGCCACTGTCAAGGTTTGCAATTAAAGGTAGCCAATTTCACAAGGATTATTGATAAATCCTATGGGACTGTCATCTGCAAAAAACAATTCTGATCTCATCCATGTCTTCAATTGCTTTTGAGAATATAAGCCAAGAATAAATAGAGGAATAAACCTCATTCTGTATTAAAATTATGTTGTGCCTTTCTCAAAATCTGCCCTACCCTGAGATGTAAAGTCGATGATGAGAAATATCTACTGAGTTGGGCAGGTAAGTGAGATCCATTAGAGCCACATAACACAAGTTGTGAGTACTGCATCGACAGCCAAGAGGCTTCCAAGTGCAATTCAAAATGCTCTTATCTTAAAGCTTTCCTGGGCTTAGCAGGATACTTTTTCAGGAGTGTCTCCTTCAGGTGGAACACAAGTCTTCTGAGCATTCATACCACCTGGAGAAGCTTGAGGTACTTGTCATAAGATGAGAGGTGTGCCTCCCCGCCCCCAACATTACAAGACAAGACCTGGAGGTTTGGGTTGCATGCACACAGACATTGTTCAGGAAGAGTTTGGCAACAGACCTCTTTTACAGGGATTTGGAGTCTGACAGTTTAGGCAGTTGTACAATACCAAGATTTTTTCTTATACTGCATATCATACAGGTAGTCACTGACTCATGATCATAATTGGTCAATGGAAAATTTGTCATTTAGCGTTGTGATCAAGTAAGTCATCACATCTTTGCATCTGATTTTATGAATTTTCTTTTGGCCACAGTCGTTCAATCTAGCTTTCCCCATTACCTGTGGGAAGCCAGCTGGGAAAGTCACAAATGGTGATCATGTATCCAGAGGATGCTGCAACTGTTGTAACTGCAAGTCAACTGCCAAGCACAAACACATGACCATGGGGACGTTGTGACAATCGTGTCAGGACTGGCTGACAGTCATTTCTTCCAGCACTGTTGTTACCTCAAATGGTCGTTAAGCAAATGGTTGTAAGTCAAGAACTTGCTGTAATTTTACTGTTCTCTTATTATTTCGACTTTGTGACTACAAGCCAATGAGAACTGGTTAAAGCCAACAGTATATAAAATTGATGAACAGACCATGATTTAATTGATATTAACTACACCAGTATGTAAATACAATGTGTGTAAATCCTGCCAATGTGCAACAGCTGCAGTTGATATTTATTACAAGATTTTTTAAAAATAGCTATGGAACTCCCCCTACATGCTATTAAGATTATATATTTGGCTACCCAATTCAAAAATTGAAACTGTAGGGACTAACATAGGATAAACCCCAAAAAAGTACAATTCCAACACAATAAAACAATGGGAAAAACAAGACACTATCAGGGATAGTCTGAAATCATTCAATAACAACCATCACAGATAGGCTCAACTACCATCCTTACTCAATGCCTGGGGAAAAAACCTAGGCTAACCACCACCATGGTATGCTAGACTTCATCTTCTTGCTTCCATTTCAGCAGAATGAGGCATTGAAGAAATGTTAAATACAAAAAAAATCTTTTCTTCCACTCTTGCAGCACTACAGAATCATAGTATCAAAGGGCTGGAAGGGACCTCAGAGGTCTTCTAGTCCAACTACTGCTCAAGGCAGGAGCCTTATACCATCCCAGTCAAATGGTTGTCCAGTCTATTTTTGAAAGCCACCAATGATGGAGCACCCACAACCCCAGGAGACAAGCTATTCCACCAATTAATTGCTCTGTCAGAAAACGTCTTGCTTCTAGATTGGATCTCTCTCTAACAAGCTTCCACCCATTACTTCGTGTACTGTCCTCTGGTGCCCTAGATCAGGGCTTTTCAACCTTTTCACAGATTGTACCACTTTTAGGACATGACAATATTCGAGCACCACCAGTGCTTAGCAAGGTGTTAAAAACCTGATGACTAAAAAAAAAAAAAGTGCGGGGGATTTTGGGTTGAGGTTCAGTGTTAATGCTTCCTTCTACTGCAACAGAGGAAGTTGGAAATCAATGCCTTTTCTTTTCTTTTTCCCTTCTCCCCCTCACTTTTCCCCCCTTTTTCCTCCCCACTGTGTCTTACTATTTGCTTTTGTATTTTTGTATTTTATTCTATAATCTAATAAAATGTTACAAACTGTAAAAAAAAAGAGGGGCAGAAAGTACTGGCTATAATTTCTTTGGTGGCGGTTCCTTTGCTAAATCACTTTCACTTTACACTGACAAATGTATGAATTTCTCAATATTTATTAATATGCACAACTTTGTCAGGTGGCTGGTCGGCCCTGCTTCCTCTCTCCCTCTCTCACCCTTTCCTCGCAAAAGCCCCTCCCTCTCTCTCTCTCACACACACACACTCCCCAAAAGCCTTTTCTCTCTGCCTCTCACACACACACCTCCCCAAAAGCCTTTCCTGTCTCTCTCACTTCTGTGACAAAAGCCTTTTCTCTTCTGACTCTTTCTCCGACGTCTTTTTTCCCCTCTTCCTCTCCTGCCAAAACTGCCTCCTTTTATATCTTCTCCTTTCTCTGCCCTCCTCCTTTTTTCTATTACGGGTGTGCCAGAAGTGTTGATCCTGTGGCCTTTGTCTTGACCCAGCAGCACTGCAGCTCCCGAGGACTCTCTCTCAGGGCAAGTCCTGTGCTGCTTTAGTTCGTTCCCTCCCCCCACTACACTTGTCTAGGCTGGGCAGAGTCGTGTATCACCTGCCAGGTGCCACTGTACCAGCGGTGGTACGCGTACCACCAGTTGAAAAGCCCTGCCCTAGATAAGTCAACCCCTCTTCTCTGTGACAGCTCCTCAAGTACTGGAAGACATCCATAATGTTCTGTTTGATACGCTAGACCAGCGGTAGGCAACCTTGGCTCTTTTATGACTTGTGGACTTCAACTCCCAGAATTCCTGAGCCAGTATGGCTCAGCTTGGAAACCTCTCCCTTTCCCCTCAGTATGGCTGGCTCAGGAATTTTGGGAGTTGAAGTCCACGAGTCATAAAAGAGCCAAGGTTGCCTACCCCTGCGCTAGACATACCTAGCTCCCTCTATCAACCCTCTATCATGTGATTTAGCCTCAAGACCCTTTATCATCTTTGATATTCTTCTCTGCACACTTTTAAGGTCTCGTCAACTTTTTTATATTGTGGTAACCAAAAATGGATGCAGCATTTTCCATCAAGTTCCACTTCGCTCTCAGATTACATGGTTAGAAATATTAGAATGTGGTCTCGTCTCAAATCCAGTACAGAGCAAGTCATCAAATCCAGTGAAAACCTTATGAAATTAAACCATAAAATCACTGTACCATTCAGGCGTAATGAATGTTATTTTTACGAATAAAGAAAGAAAAACTCTTTGAATTCATTATTCTGCATGGAGATTTTACCTACATACCGGTAGCATCCTCAAAGTGAATAAAATATTCAGGTAGTCCTCGACTTACGACCACAATTGAGCCCAAACTTTCCATAGCTAAACAAGACAATTGTTAAGTGAGTTTTGCCCCCTTTTACAACTTTTCTTGCCACATTTGTTAAATGAATCACTGCAATTGTTAAGTCAGTTACATGGTTGTTAAGTGAATCTGCCTTCTCCATTGACTTTGTTAGAAGGTCGCAAAAAGTGATTACATGGGACGCATAATAACCAGTTCCTGTCAGAATTTATATTACAAGACCATGGGGATGCTGCAATGATCGTGTGAAAAATGTTCATAAGTCACTTTTTTCAGTGCTGTTGTAACTTTGAATGGTCACTAAGCAAATAGTTGTAAGTTGAGGATTACCTGTATTGTTTAGGATTCATTTGGAAATTTACTAATTAAAGTTTAGCAGCACATTTAAAATATTTTATTTACTTCCAGTTTTCCTCTTCCATTACTACGGCACTATCTGCGGCTTCAATTGCCTCAATGTTGAGTTTAGCCTTTTGTTGTGGTTGTGTCTGAAATTCCTAATTCCTCTGGTCTTAACCACCTCCAACGTTAAAAAAAATAAAAGCTTTATTATTTAAGTGCATATTGTATGTTTTGTACAATATAAAACATATAAAGTGAATAGTAATGAACAGAACAAACTTAACTCTCTTTCTCTAAAGTAAAGCTCACATCTCGAAAAACCTATAATTTTTATTTCAATAGTTATAGGCTATCTTTAAACAAAAAACTCTTTAGAATTCTTACTATTAATTCAACAGAAAACCATACTGAATGCTTGACTAGCATTGTTTCAATTTAATTGGAGACTGGGTAGAACAGAAGCTCTTTCACACAGCAAATCGGCAACTGCCCACAAAATAATACATTATCATTTGCCTTGTCAATTATATACTAGTGGTTTCTTGGTAGAAGTATTATACAGAGGTCTCAAAGTTAAATTGTGAGCAACATATAAGATTCGTTTTGTTGATAGAAAATCTCCAAGGCATCTTCTGAAGCCCACAACACTCTCAGCAATTGTGTTCCACTATTTGAACTGGGCAAGGAGTAATGGAGTAATTGGAGGATCTCCCTCTCATGTTCTTTAAAGACTAGCATTCATGTTAGCAAAAAAATCTATACAAGCAGCGTATTTGCAATACTGAAATTTAAGACTGATTTAAGACTGATTAGCATTCCCCTAATCTATAGTCAGTGCTACAGTTATGAACCCTAACTGGATGCCAATCACACATAATCTAAACTTGGTAGATATTGTCAAAGGATAATAAGAACACAATGTTTATTGAGTAACATTTATTGAGCAATATATATAGTACATTTATTGTGAAGAAAGGAGAAACAGTACTAGTGATCAAGAGTTGTACAACAATAAACACACTTTTTCATCTAGTAAATAAACGTCTTTCGGGATGAAGAGGAGAAGGCTAGGAAGAGAGTTTTTAAAGAATATAATTGTCACTTCATAGCTTCACCCTACTAATAAGAAGCCTTATAAGAAAATATCAGTTAAATATGGCTTTGAAACAGAGTCATTTTCATTCCTTATTCTCTCCTATATTTTTATGAAACACTGAAAGTTATTCTCAAAAGCTAGTTTGATTTCAACTGCATTTATTCCCAGATAAATAAATATGTACAGGGTAAGCAACATACGCTTTTTATGAGCAGGATAATATGACAGCTTGCAAATAGTTTGCTGCAACAGACCATAGGAATAAACTGTATTCATTATTTAGCATACAGTACATACTACAGGTAGTCCTTGACTTACAACCAAATTTATAAGAGTGCTGAAAAAGGAGACTTATGACTATTGCTTGTACTTACAACTGTTGCAGCATCCCTAAGGTCACCTGATCATGATTCAGGTGTCTGGCAACAGGCATGTTATTTACAATGATTGCAGCATCCTGAGGTCACATAATCATCATTTGTGGCCTTCCCAACTGGTTTCTGATAAGCAAAGTCAATGGGGGAAAGGATTTGCTTAACGGTTGCATGATTCACTTAATAACCATGGCAAAAAAGGTGGTGAAATCGGTTGCAGTCACGTCAGCCTCTTAACAACTGCATCACTCAGCAATGGAAATTTCAGTCCCAATTAAGTCGAGAACTACCTGTAGTACAATTAGTTTGTGCCTTAAATCAAGTGCCAGAATACAACAAGGAAATCAGCAGAAACATATTTCTTTGTGGCTTACACAATGCCAGTAGTGTCAATTTCTCATGTAGCACCTGAATAAAACACCCTATTTTTCACAACTTGTTTAATCAGGCACACATAAATTATAGTTGTTAATGTATGGCATCACCCACACATAAATAGTCACTTTGTAAGATTGTTTGCTCAAAGACTCAATATTATTTGACTCTTCTAAGTTAACCATCTTTCTTGCTTCAGTTACAGTACATGCTAATAGTCTTCCTCTTGGAATAATTATAAAGCTGCCTTTTAAAAACTGAACAGGTAACCCTTGAATACCAGACGGTTACTTCCAATAAGTATTTTTTTCCTTCCAATCATTTATTTCCTTCACAAGCTGAGATTTCCACATGTCTACATTTTAATCAAAATTCCCATTTAGCATTTGAAACTGAAAGAGCACATGGGAAGGGGGAAAGCAAGAGAGAAATTCATTTACTTCATGAAATGAGTTTTCACTCTTTGAACTGGCTGTAAATGTAAGGAATCTATGCTTGACTTTGGCTTGTAGCAATGTACAGCCCAGTGTATCCACTGTCACGTAAAGACTTCAATCATGTAAAGACCTCAATATTAATACTTCATTCTCCACAGAGAAGGAAGCCTACTCCAAACATAAATGTAAGAATCTGCCTATATCGTTTAATAAGTGAGGAACACAGGTGAAGCTAGCCGAACTTCAATCTACCTACACAATCCAATTTTTATGGCAGTATAATTAAAATGACCTTCAGGACAGCTGATCAAGCAGTTTCGTCCATCCCAAAGTGCCTGGAATAGGTACAAGATTACAAAGATACAAAGCATCTACGTGAAGTCTATTTAAACAGAGAATTTCCCTATGTCATAAAGCAGCTTTTCCCAAAAATAACTAGAAGACCCTGACAGTGCATCAGAAAATGTGCATTTACAGATGGAAAAGATGATTATCGTGACCAGTAGTTGAATCCCAGATAGCAGACAAGAAATAATGTGGTTTTTCTTCTTTAATAATATTCTCAAATAAAACAAATAAACACGGGTTATCATTTACCTCCTTCTCCAGAAAAAGACACTGTCAATTAGCATATGACCCGAAAGATTACAGATATGCATGAAGAACCACACATCAAGGACAGATGTAAAATGCAACAAACAGGTCTTCATAGTCATTTCTGTCTACTAGTAAATAAACTTATTATACATGTCTTTTATCAGCTTGTCATCTACTGAATTGTTAAAAAGCCTCAATATACATTAACTCAGATTTCTTAGATAAGTATGGAAGACACTTAGGTTTCAAATTTCAGTAGGCCACAAAATAAGTACGGTAGTACTGCCTGCCTGCCAGCCAATGCTTAAATCACCCAGTACCAACTTAGGCTGATATTGTGCCAATCTAGATCAGGCGAGGCCAGAATGCCAAGCCATCCCAACAGCCTGAATCATGGAACTGACTCTTAGGGGAAATTGGTATTATCAAATTATTTAATTTGTTAGCATTAGTCACTGGCCAATTTTTAGACACATATAAAGTTAACATTCCATCTGTTAGAGCAGGGCTTTTCAACCTTTTTACCGATTGTACCACTTTTAGGATATGGCAATATTCGAGTACCACCTAGCAAGGTGTCAAAAACTTGGTGACAAAAAAAAAACCTGTTCAAAGTTGCAATTGCACTGAAATGACTTATGACCATTTTTCACACTTATGACCATTGCAGCAACAGGGTCATGTGATTTATATTTGGATGCTTGGCAACTGATTCATATTTATGATGGTCACAGTGTCCCAGGGTCATGTGATCCCCTTCTGCAACCTTTTGACAAGCAAAGTCAATGGCAGAGCTGCTGGTGGCCAAGTGCTAAGGCGGGACTTCCTTCCCTGCCTCCCTTCCCTGCCTCCCTTTTTCTCATTCCCATCTCCTTCTGAAGGAAGAATTTGAACCCCCCCATATTTTCCCTCTTCCATATATTGATTAAACAAGGAAAGGCCTCCAGAGACAGAAAAGACAAGCTGCTGAGTGAACTAGCTTAAAAAGGCACTTCCCCTTTAAGAATTAGCTACTGGCTAGAAAGGAAAGTAAGGAGCCCAGCCGGCACTTAAGGAAGAAAAAAAAATGTAAGTACTGACTGCTGGCTAAGGCAGCCTCCCCAAATGGCTCCATTCATAAGTAAAATCTGCAGCTCCAGAGGACTCTCTCGCTGTAAGTCTTTGCCTGTGCTGGCTCTTTCCCTTCCCCACTACACCTGGCTAGGCAGGGCTGCGTACCACCTGCCACTCATTAATGTACCACAAGTGGTACGTGTACCACAGGTTGAAAAGCCCTGTGTTAGAGCTTCTTGGCACTGTATCCTCCTCTTTCATTACTCTAAAAACCTAAAGTTCTCCATTATGTTGACTCTGTAAACAGCTTAGAGAGAGCTGTAAAGCACTATGAAGTGGTATATAAGTCTGTTATTGCTACTAGTTGAAGAAACTACACTTTTAGAAACTCCAAATAAACATCAGATACAAATAAGAACATCTTGATATTATAAAGTTCTATAATGATACTCTCTTTGCTCCAACTGTTAACATTCCCCACTTAAAACTACTGATAGTAATGTTTGCTTTCATATGCATCAAGCAATGCTAACATTGCCAGCTCTGGTATAAGACTGAATAATAACAAAGGATTTCCTCAGTATCTGAAAATACTGAATTTATTAGACCTGGACACCCTAAAAAACTACCCTGCTTGGAATTGACTATATTTTTAGATACTACCTTAATGATACTTAGATCCTTGGATAGGATTTGAATTATTAAGTTTCCATCAGTCTTAGACTGTGAATCTAACTGTAGATTACTCATGCATAATAATGAAGTTATAAGAGTATTGCTAACATTACCATTCCTTGCATCTCAGGATTTGTATCCAGATGTAGGAATATCTGGCTTCATATGCATCTATTCCCAACTAAAATGGGAATACTTTTGCTTCCTGCCCTCATCTATATTTGGCATCATTTTTAATTCTTTAATCTTTCCATCCTCATAGTCAACTCTGTTCCTGTTCCTATTTCCCCTTTGTCATTACTGTAAGCAAAACCAATACACTTCTACAATTTATATCTACTACATGGGGGGGGGGGTGTTTCCTCAAAAAAATTTCCTATGCTTTTTTTCCTGTCCCTGTACTGACCTTTGCCAGCTAAGATATCAACTATTAAACAGTCATCATTCTTAGAGTCTATAAAGATGGAAACATCACTCTGATGACTGAAGATAGTATGCTTTTTTTCTTTTTAAAATTGTATTTCAAAGTATACTTTACATTTTTCAACAATCATGTAACACTGAATGTGATGTATGTTCTACTTCAATTTCTATTATCTTGTCACTGAAAATTACATGATTATGGCAAAATAGAGAAGAATTTCTCCATAAAAATAAGTTTCTAGTCCATAGGTTTTGAGCTGGCAGCATTTATGCTACCCCGTGTATATGTGTGCCCTCAAACCAGTTTTTGAAACTTGGCAATTGCCTGGACTAGCCCTAGAGTTTTCGTGGTAAGATTTAGAAGTGCTTTGCCCTTGCCAACTTCCTAGAGCTGAGAAAGAGGGACTGATCCATAAAAAGATTCCAATATAAGTAGTATTGATCATTCATACTTTATTCTCCCATTCCCAGTTGCCCCTCCTTTGCCTTTTTTTTATAATATTTTATTAATTTTCCAATTTTATATTTAAGTATTTAAAAAGCAACGTGGTGGCTGGGTTAATCAATAGTTCGATAACAAAATCTTTAGTACAAATCTCAAGTTACAACCTCAAATATTTCCTCTCTTTTTCCCTTAACATTTACTGTCTCGTATTTAAGCTAATACAGTTCTTATTATATCAACTCAGTAAAAACATCATTATTACATTTATCAATAAATTTTAGCTTATATGTATCTTAATTATTTTTTACATTCAATCTTCATAAACAATCCATATCCTGTTATTAATTTTTTCCCAATTTTTAGTTTCCCATCAATATTCCAATTTAACTTATGATATTTATAATTTTCAGGCTTTAGGTAACCAAGATTTCCCTTATTTCAATTCATAACAGAATCTAATATCCAAAATACACATTTTATCTATTTAAATATAATCTTGTTTTTGCAGACCAAGAGGGGAGAATATTAATGGTGGAAATTATGATTGATCAAAAAAAGATACTGATGATTGCAATATATGCAGCCAATGATAAACAAGAACAGTTTTATGAACAATTACACAATAAAATAGTGGACTTAGACTATCAAAATCTCTGTATATTGGGTGATTTTAATGCGATAGCAGATCCAACCCTGGACTACAAAAGCCACAAACAAGGAAGAAAAGGGGGAAACCCCCTACCTAAGGTCATTTTTAAAAATGAAAGAAGAACTGTCGATTCAAGATACATGGAGAGAGATGAAGCCAGAAAAATCACAATATACTTTTTATTCAAATAGGCACAAATCTTGGTCCAGAATTGATATGATATGGACTTCCTATGACTTGAAAACGATGATACAAGAGATCGAGATAGAAACTAATATTTGGACAGATCACAATCCAATAAAAATGACTTGGAAAGGCACTAAGAAAAAATTAAGATGGTCCTTGAACAAATCTATACTTAAAGAGAAGGAATTCTTACAACTAGCAACAAGGGAAATGGAATTCTTTTTTAAAATCAATAAGAAAGAAGAAACCTCTCTCCAAAATGTGTGGGACACAGCCAAAGCATATTTTAGAGGCGTGGCTATAACTTACACTGCTAAAAAGAATAAAGAAAAGAAACAATACCAGTTAAAGTTGAAGGAAGAACTTAAAAAGTTGGAAATTGAGTTACAAATGGACCCTCAAGAGAAAGCTCTCAGGAAACAAATGGAAATGGTAAAGCATCAACTACATTTGGCGGAGATGGAAATAATGGCTCAACAGATTAAACGTTCAAAACAGAATTTTTTTGAAAACGCTAACAAGCCGGGAAGATGGCTAGCATATAGGCTAAAAAAAGAAAAGGAAAAAAGAATAATTAATAAGCTACAGGATTTAAAAGGAGAATTACATTTCCACACTGACACAATGAAAAAGATCATTAAGGACTACTATGAGACATTATATAAAGCGGAGGCGGTCTCGAAAGAGGGAATACAAGACTATATTAAAGAAAATGCTCTTCCAAAAATTCCGGAGAAGTTTCGAAATATATTAAACCAGAAAATATCAATGATGGAGATTACAGAAGCTATAAAAAGACAAAAAAAAGATAAGACCCCGGGTCCAGACGGCCTTCCTGCAGAATTCTATATGGCATTTCAGGACCTATTAAACCCGATTTTCAAGGAACTGTGCAATGAAACTCTCTTAGAGGCCAAAATTCCAAACTCATGGATAGAAGCTAATATTACTTTGATACCCAAAGAAGACACTGATCTTACACAAGTTAAAAATTATAGACCTATATCGTTATTAAATGTGGACTATAAAATTTTTGCATCTATGATGGCAGAAAGAATGAAGAAATTTTTGACTGAATTCATCCATGTTGACCAAAACGGTTTTTTACCTAAAAGACAAATAAAAAATAACCTAAGGATTATATTAAACGTTTTAGAATATTATGAAAATCATCCAGGGAAACAGATGGCATTGATATTCCTTGACGCGCAAAAAGCGTTCGATAACTTAAACTGGCAATTTATGTTTCAACAGTTGACTGAAATGGACTTTCGCAATAGCTTTATAAACGCAATCCAAGCAATTTACAATAAACAAACAGCTAGGATATTGTTTAATGGAGACTTTACAGAGAGTTTTGATATAAAAAAGGGACAAGACAGGGATGTCCATTATTTCCATTGCTATTTATTTTAACATTGGAAGTGCTTGCTAGGAATATCAGGCAAGATACCAAGATAAAAGGACTGGAAATAAGAGACCAAAAATACAAATTACAAGTTTTTGCAGACGATTTGGTCTTTATCATGGAGGAACCGTTAGAAACTACTACTAAGCTACTATTCAACATTGAAAAATTTGGAGAAGTGGCGGGTCTGAAAATAAATAGAGAAAAGACTAAGGTTTTAACAAAAAACCTAACAGACAAACAGAAAGCTCATTTTACAAAAAAGACAGATTTGCAAATAGTCAAAAAAGTGAAATATTTAGGCATCTACTTAACATCAAAAGCTACAACATTAAAAGAAGATAACTACAAAAGACTTTTGAAACAAATAAAATCTGATCTGGAAAAGTGGAAAAATTTACAATTATCACTACTAGGAAGTATAGCGACGGTGAAGATGAACATTTTACCAAAACTACTGTTCCTGTTTCAAACAATTCCTATTAAATTGGGAAAAACTTTCTTTGATGACCTAAACTCAACAATACTAAGATTTATATGGCAAGGAAAAAAGGCACGTATTAAAGTGAAACTCCTACAAGAAATCAAAGAGAGAGGAGGATTTGGATTACCAGATTGGAGGCTTTATTATCAGGCAGCCATTCTGTCGTGGATCAAAGAATGGATAATGTTGAGAAACAAAAGACTCCTCTACTTAGAGGGTCATGACCTACAGTTAGGCTGGCATGCCTTTTTGTGGTATGGAAAAAATAAAATACACAGATATTTTCAAAATCATACTATCAGGAATGCACTTCTCTCAGAATGGGAGAAAATAAAACAAAAAATTTATATTAAAACTCCGGAATGGCTCTCAACAATGGAAGCTTTTGCCTACCCAAATTTAATTAATTATGATAAATTTGTTACATACAAAGACATTTTGGATAAAGATGGAAAACTTAAGGACAGACAGGAATTACAACAACAAGGCATTGACTTATCATGGTGGCCATATTTACAAATCCAATCTAGTTATGAAAAAGACTTAAAGACAATGGGATTTTACAAAGAACAGATAGAACTTGACAAAATACTCTTGAAAATAGATGAAAATTTGATTAAAAAACTGTACCAATTCTTATTAAACTGGAAGATGGAAGAGGAACAAGTAAAAGAGACAATGATAGTATGGGCAAAAAACTTTGGATACTCCATAGTACTAGAAGCGTGGGAAAAACTATGGAGTAGAAATATTAAACTTACTAAAGCAGCTTCATATAAAGAAAATGTATATAAAATGTTTTATAGATGGCATATGACACCAGTAAGGCTAGCGAAAATGTTTAAAAATACTTCAAATAACTGTTGGAAATGCAAGCAAAGTGCAGGCACTTATTATCATATTTGGTAGGTATGCCCTAGTGCTAAGAAATTCTGGTTCAAGATTCATAGATGGCTGGAAAAGATAACTAAAATACAGATAGAATTTAAGCCAGAATTGTTTTTGTTAGGAATTATAGGATCCAACTATGGAAAGGAGAATGAATACTTAATATTACATATATTGACAGCTGCAAGAATAGTATTTGCCCAATATTGGAAAAATGAGAATATCCCATCAGATGAAGTCATAATTAGAAAAATACTAGATTGTGCAGAAATGGATAGACTGACTTTACAGATTAAAGAGAAAGAAGAATCAGTTTATTTTAAAACGTGGGAAAATTTTTATCAATGGTTGGAAAAATGATAATGAGATATGATGATGTAATTTATTGAGAGAGTTGATGTTTATTAAGTAATTAATTTGGTGTATAACTACAATTACTCATCTAGAATTTAGATACTCTTATAGACCAATTACCCCCACACAATGTTTGTAACCGGACGATAGTTTGTTTGCTAAAGCGTGAACTGTTATTAGGGGTAATCCCTTTGTTTTATGTACCCTTATCCCAACCCTCTTCCCATACCTCCACCTATACTGATCCTTTGTATATCCACCCCTATCCCCTCCCCATCCCTCAACCTTACCTTGAATGTGATTACCCATATCGACCCTTCCTTTCCTTTACCCTAGTTAATAACCTAATAAAATATTTGAAAAAAAATTATTCCAATTTAACCTCCGATATTTATAATTTTCAGGCTTTAGGTAACCAAGATTTCCCTTTTCAATTCATAACAGAATCTAATATCCAAAATACACATTTTATCTATTTAAATATAATCTTGTTCTATTTCCTAAAAGTTATCTATTTCATCTACTTAATATACAATATGCCCTTTAATAAATCAAAACCATTATATGTATTACCTGGGTCATTCTATAAATCATATTCATATTATTTTTTTAGGTCTAATTTTTAAATATTAAACAGATAAAATCTAATGACCAAAATTCCCCTTATCTCAACTTCTCCCTTTAACCATCTAATTAATAATATGAAATCCCCTCTAATAAATCAAAAGCCCAATTTTCTTCAGCCTTAATTCTGGCTTTCTTCCTTTGCCAACTAGGCTTCCATATCAGTGCTTTTAGATAGTCAGATAGATCTCCCTCTATTATTATATATGTTATTTGAAATAAAGGAGACCATTTAATTGCCTTTTTTTTTGGAAGGACTAGCCCATTTGTATTCATTAAGTTGTCTCCCTATTATTCCAATTCCCCATGATTGCCCTATGTTTATCTTCCATTCAATCTGTTCTTCTTCTTTCTCAAATTTCTTCTGATTTATATAGAAAGTCTTTTCCATTTTCAGTGTTGTCACTCCCTTTTCTGGATTTTCCATTAACTGTATTTGTTGGTCAATTGAGTCCTCTGTCTTAATATTTGATTATTCCACTTCTTCTGTTATCTTCTGCGTTGTTAGTTCTTTGGTTGTAGTCAAAGCTTGGGTTTGTGTATCTAAGCTGGTGTCTTGATCTTTTATGTTAGGTCTTATTTTATCACAAGCTGAAAGAATGGTTTCATGTATTGCTTTCAACATGGAAAGGATCTTTTCCTGGTCTTCATCCATCTCTTTCATGTGTTTATAAATAGTCTTTATAGTAGAAATTGTCAAGAAAGATTTTATAGTCCAAGGTATTTCATCTCTTACAGCTGAGTTTCTCGCAGGTGGTGCCAAGGTCAGAAGAGTCTTATCTAAGGTCTGGGCTTCGAGCTAAGTCTCTTTTTAAGAAATAACAAGTTGTAATACCAAACCTCGCCACAAGATGTCATTGATGCCATTTAAGGTTTTTTAAGACCAAAATTTTTATAATCCTTTTTCCAATTTTATTTCTTTTTTGTAGATAAAAGCAAAAGTCTCCAATAAAAATAGGAAAAATTTTGGTCCCCAAGTGTCAGGAACATATAAATCAAATTAGATTAAAGTTGTTCTTTTAGTGCTTTAATTCCCCTGGGTAGTCAGTCACTGCTATTCTTAGAGGGTGGGATAGAAATTCCCTTCCCTCTCTCCTCACAGGGGAAAAGATACTTCAGGCAGCTTTTACAGGGAAAAAAAATACTTAGGGTAAAGAGAAGATTGGATCTCATCCAGTTTCATCCGCATTGCTTTCGAAGTGCTTGATGGTAAGTTTGACTTTGGCTGTCTGCAGCCTAGTGACGGGCCATATTACTATGGCCGGTCTTTCCTCCGCTGGTTTGGAGGGCTGCCCCAGATCGAGCGGAAGGGCTGCCGCCTTCCCACGATCAAGCAGGGGTCCCCTCATTGCTCGTCGCCCCTACAAGGTGACTTTCAACCTTTCCAGGGTCCCCCAGCGGAGCGAAACCAACCACGGAATCCGGAGCTCGCCTTCCAGCGTCCGCAGCGGCTGTGATGGCAAACCGGAAGTCCCTCCTTTGCCTTTCTTATAGTTATAGACAATGGTGGGATTCAACCTGTTCACACTGGTTTGGCAGAACCGTTACCTAACTTTTTGTTGAGTTCAACGAAGAGGTTGGAAAGGACTGACTGGTTTGTAAGTCTTTCCCCTTTTCTTGGAAACGACTTCATTTCCCCCCCCCTCCAACCCCAAGTTCTTAGCCTCTCTTTCAGGAACCATGATGTTCGTGCTGGCATGACCAGTTCCTCTTTCAGTACGCAGCCACTGCATCCCAGTTCCAGGGAGCGCCCTCTGCAGCCAGACATCGCTCGGCCTTTGTTTCGCCTTCTTCCCGAGTCACCAGAGTGTCTGTCGCCTAAACTCGTAGGGGGAGGACAGGGGGAAGGCCTCACTCAGGCTCCCCACACCACCTTCAGCCTCCCGCCATCCTAACCGCCAAAGTCCCACCACCGAGGAGACAGGCGGTACTGAGGCACCGAGGAGCCCAAAGCGAACTGCAGGCAAGGCGACAGCGTGCTGAGCATAATGGTGAGGGCCGTGGTAGCCTTCTAAAGCGACCCCACCAGGGACTCGTAGCTGCAACCAGTGGTGGGATTCAGCCAGTTTGCACCAGTTCGGCAGAACCGGTAGCTAATTTTTTGTTGCTCAGGCCCAGAATGGACTTCCGGAAGCGGCATCAACACAGAGAACCAGTGCGACAAGTGTCGGGGCGTGGGAGGTCTGGCTGCAGCGGCCCTAAGGTAAGTGGGTGCGGGGTGCCTGTGGCAGCTCCACCTCTCCACCCCCGCCCTAGCTTGATTTTTACATGTGTATTAGATATTATTTATTTAATATTTTTTCATTAATATTTTAAAACTCTTTCTTATAACATAATCTAGTTTTGTGTACCTCTTTTATTGTTCTTATTTAAGTATTAAATGCATGAAATAATAAACTACCTTTCGGTATATCATTTTTTTACTCTTAAAACGGTCATTAGGGCAGAGAACCGGTTGTTAAATTATTTGAATCCCACCACTGGTTATAGATAATGGGAATTGCAACATCAAACTGGGAAATGCAACTCATAATTCTACAGTCTCCCTTGCTTTGCTATATATTTCTTCCAGAAGTTCATTAAAATATTTCCTAAAAGTTATAGATGAAGTTTTACCTATGTGAACAGTTATTTGTTTATCAATCAAATTTGTAAGGCTGTCTGACTCTATAATGACAATGATTGGTGTATAACATGAGAAACAGATTAAGCAACACCCATTAAAGGAAACAAATGCGGACTTGGAAAGAATTAAATAATGCGGCATGTTAGAAAAGGTGCTTCTCGTAAGGGTCCAATACCCAATCCACTCCAAGGCCCGGGGGCAAGACCAGGTTAGTAGGGGTAATATGAATCTGTTAATTTAAGCTAATTGATTTGTAAGACTTAATGCTTCAAAATGACTCTGGACAACAAGATTCAGAACTGATAAAAGAAAATAAAGCAGCAATTAATAAACAAGTATAAGTTATCCAGAAGAATCAGTACACCCTCAACAATGGCAAAGAGCTGGGAGATGAATCAGGATTTGAGGACCTTTTTAAATGAGGCTAGGTGGAGACCATGCAAATCTCAGGGTTCCACGGAGTAAGAATAGAGACAGAAAAGATGAGCTTCCTGGGACCCAACAAATGACAATTCTGTCAGATTGCACGGGACAGGCAGATGTTATGGGGCACAGTCCTTCAATTAACTGCATATTATGCCATGCTTGTAACTTTCCAGGCCATTTTATTCTGGAGGAGCGCTAGCTTCCTAATGGTCTTCAAGGACATTTCAACAGTTTGCACCTGTAGTGACTAATCTAGTATGAATGACAGCCCAAATGGCCTGCTTGCCTAGAAAAGCATGTAATTAGTATACAAAATGAATCTGTATGAAAGCCCTCCTGCTTAACAGAGTTGAGATTTGTAACTTCATGACATGCAGGTCATTACAATTTCTGGCAATGCTTTTCTACTGGAGTTTTCTAGTAATACTTGACTGATCAGTTACTGCACTTAACACTACCCAGAAACCACTAGAAATCTCTAGTTTTCCTTCCTAGCTGAACCTCTAAGTTGCAAGTTGCCATAGATTCCTGCTGTGCAGTACAATCACAAAAATAACATTGACATTCTCAGGAAATCTTAATTTTCTGTGAAATCAAACAATTTCAACTAAATAAGCATGATAATAATTATTAATGAAAATTTGAAGAGTACAGGCCGTACCACTGAGTTGCATTCCATTCAATACCTTATTTGAGTGTAGTTTTTAGGTGAGTTGTACATCCACTTAGTTATCATGCCCATACACAAGCAGCTTTCCAATTAGCATATTATGGAATACTTTCTCAATTGTTTTCC
Source organism: Azemiops feae (assembly GCA_023970755.1). Classification (NCBI taxonomy): domain Eukaryota; kingdom Metazoa; phylum Chordata; class Lepidosauria; order Squamata; family Viperidae; genus Azemiops; species Azemiops feae. The sequence continues at coordinate 4,590,463 of JALGBA010000003.1, forward strand.
GGAAATCAAGACATACTACATTTACAGCATTCCTACAATCTGCTAAATAACTTTTCTTATCGTGGATGAATTCTCAATCATCCAGGCAGAGTTATCTGAAGGTTATCTGAAGTTGTCTGAAAGTTGAATCATTGCAACTGGACTGATTTTTAGTTTGAGAGACATTTCATTGCCCATCCAGGCAGCTTCCTCAGTCAGAGCAAGGCAATTAGTCAGAGAGTCATTGGGATGTACCAACTCCTGCTGCACCAACCTCCTCCCCAAAGTGTCCAGTTGCAATGATTCAACTGTATGTGGCAGGAGTTGGTACATCCCAACAAGTCTCTGCGTAACTGCCTTGCTTTGACTGAGCAAGCTGCCTGGATGCGCAGTGAAATGTCTCTCAAACTAAAAATTAGTCCAGCTGTAATGATTCAACCTTCAGACAACTTTTCTTATCCAAAGTAAGATTAGTCTGCAAGATTTGTTCTTAACCAGCCATGCTCATATCTGGCATTTATCACATCATTTTCAAATTACTTACAGAACAATATCTCTATGATCTGTTCTAAAATCTTTGCTGACACTTTTAAAGCATTGAAAAAAAATACTTTTTCAATGCTTTAAATGAAGAGCCTCATATAGAAAGATCTGAAACACAGACCAACAGCTTTTAAAGTAATATACTGCATTACTTAAATGGCCTAACAGAGAAATTATACAAAGTTCAAATTCATAGTTAGGTCAGATCAAAGTCCAGAATTCTATTCTATTATACTTAATTCTGTTTTAAGACAAGTCATGAATTTGATTACAGTACTTCCTTCCCTATATAAATGAATGTAACACATTTATTGGCCAACTAAAGTCTGAACTAATTAACAACTGGTTTGGCTATATTTAAGTCATTCAGTTTCTTGTACAGTTAACCCTCTCTCCAGTTGCAAAGCCCCAAAAAAGCTACTTTCAGCATAAATCTTTAAGAAGCTTCTTTTTAATCCAAATTTTCCACAGAACACTCTTCCTTGATAAAAGGTTTCATAGTCTTACCACAGATGAAACTGGAGAGCTTATTGAGGAGAGACTTTAAAAGCAAGTCAAGTGTAGCTGTAAGCTTTTAAGTAACTAACAAATGAAATTATTTTGAAATGTGTATTTTAAAAAAACCACTTATCTCATACTTACTAGTGTACTAGATATCCAACATGAGTTGAATTACTAATACCTTTCTCTTAAGTTATTTTTATAATTACACTGAAATTCAATCAGTTTCTCTAATCACAGTATCTTGGAAAAAACCTGAGATAATCTTTAGTTTAGCCATTTACCTATCTCTCAGCTGTCTACTACCCATGCTTAGAAGTTGCAAGAAATATTGTAGTTGTTCTATCTTAACAGGTTTAAGCCGTTTAAGGTATATATAAGATATCTAAGAGCGGTGGTGGCATAGTGGTTAGAATGCAGTATTGCAGGCTAATTCTGCCCACAGCCAGGAGTTCAATTCTGACCAGCTCAAGGTTGACTGAGCTTTCCATCCTTCCGAGGTCAGTAAAATGAGGACCCAGATGGGGGCAATATGCCGACTCTGTAAACCGCTTAGAGAGGGCTGTAAAGCACTGTGAAGCGGTATATAAGTCTAAGTGCTATAGCACGGGTGTCAAACTCACGACGTCACGTGATGTGTCGCAACATATCGTGACTTTTTTCCCATTGCTGGCAATGGGGTGGGCGCGGTTTTGGCGTGACGCATCTGGCCCGTGGGTCGGCAGTTTGACACCCCTGTGCTATAGCTATTATCTTTTACATAAATGAGCGAACAATCTTTTCTACTACTCCAAACTCTCTACCTGGAAGAATCAGCTCCAACAATCTGTTCACAAAGGACCACCATTATTTCTTGCCTCCACCCTTTTCCTTTACCCACCCCTTTCCTGCCTGTAAATGTTGAGAAGCAAAAAAAGCTAAAGGCACATTTATATACCTCAAAAGTTTCCACAACAATTGTGACTACTCAACTTCCTCCTGTACATGTTCCATCTGAAGCCCATTTTTACTTTTAAAAATGATCTGTACTATTTGCTTTACCCCTGCTTGATAATGGAAGTGCAGAGCTGCAGTCCGAATAACAGCCAGCAATCAATGACAAGATGGGTAGAGCTGCATACAGAACTAGATAGGTTTGGCTACGGAGTTAAAGCGCCAGTACTAAATAGATTGGGGGCTCCTTCCATAGACTTAGCAAGAAGAGTCAGTTGCAGGCTGTAGTATTGTTTGTAGCTGATTAATTCTTCAACAAGAAAGATTCATATTATAATGGAAGTTATGATGAGCTATTGGACCCAAATAAGAGTAATTATTTATTTATTTAAGCAATTTATTAAGGCTGAGTCCCTGGGAGTAGGAATTAGATAAGCTATACATAGTTTATTCAGTGATGACATCTGGTGGTTCAGAAAAAAAAGAATTCAGATTATAGCTTTAAAATCCTGAATGCCCTCTAGCACAGAGTAGACCAATATTAGCTTTTAAAGTTGCAACTACATGGAGTGGTTTAATAATTTTAATAAATAACATATTTACTTACTTTTATTAAAGTAATAAATTATATTAATGTTATATTAGTTTTAACTAACATAACACATTCCATTTGCTAGGGAACTTTACACATCCAGCTTTATTGAATTCAACAGCCAAGAAATTCTAGCTAAAGTATCCCTTTTTTATTTTAAACTGGTGTAATTTTGTAGTCTCTTGCTAACAATAGGGAGGCATTACAGCAAAAAAAAAAAAATTGTCCCAGCCCTGAAGAACAAACAGAGCAGAATGAGGTCAGCTTGAGTACAGGTATCCAGATACAGTCCTATTTCCTATTAATCACATAAAAAAACAAAATATAATTACATCATATAGCATTTCATACATTGAATCACACCAATATAGAAATGTCCTCCTTGTAATAAGACTGTTTGGGGGTCAAGTTAATCATTACACTGAATTATGAGGTCAGTAGGAGGAAAGGTAATCTTCAGAAACTTCAGTGCCACATTTTCGTTTTTTCACTGTCATTTTAACAGCTGTAGTTAAACTCCATTAAACAGCCTTGGAGAAGAAAGGAAACTCTACTTCTGCTTAAGAGACAAAAGATTCCTGCTATGCAAGCAAAAAAGCAGGCTAAAAAAATATATCAGAAGACTTATGCGTTTTCTGCCTTCAAGGCTGGGTGTTGAACAGTTTCGCTGTTTCAGGCATTTATAAATGCTAGTTATTTGGACCTGATAAACCGCAATGTGTTTTATTCAAATTTTAAGATCTATATATTTGGTAAGTTTCTTTCCACCCTACCCTCATGATCCAAAAGCTTTACCTGCAAAAGATTTATATGATCTGAAGAGTATTTCAGGGTATTTTTATTATTTTTTACTATTATTGTTTTAATGCTTTTATTTGCTGGTCTGCAACCATAATAAAGATTGATCAATGGCTTTACCTGCCCAGAGATAATATCAGAGGCAACTCAAGTCATTATCTAGCCCTCCTAATCTGCTGTGGTTAGTTCTCATGACTGCTCCATTTTCAGCTCATTACACCCACATGATATATGGCCAAGCTACAATCTCATAAATGACTATCTCAGGGAAGGTCCTGTAGTGTAAGAGGGAATAGCAAACTAGTGCCTCTCCTGATATTAAACTGATTTCTAGAAATCACTTTTCTCACCACCACCACCCAAACATCCAATTGAAACCAGTACTTTGCAGGCATGTATGATGCCTCCATGTCTTACGGGAAAAATCCCTCCTCCCACACCAAAATTTCCTAACGTGTGAAACAGAAGTCACCCTACCCTACCGGCAGCTTTCAGGTTAGCCTACCACAAGAGGGTTGGGTGTTTTGTTTTTTGTTTTAAATTGCGAATGTATTTAGCAGAGAGCACCATAGCAGAGATTAGCGAAGGAGGGCAGGGGCCACCGAGGCAACGGGACCAGGCGCGCCACATCCTTAAACTCGAGTTAAAACTTCCCACGAAGAGTTAAAAAGAAGAAAAAAACAGCCAGCAGAAAAGGCGCACCGCCGCGCCGAAGTAGGCAAATATCCGGTTAGTTACAGGGAGGGAGAGACTTTGAAGAGAGAAGAATTCCAGTCAGGTTATGAGGCTCCCTGGGTCTGGTTTGAATTAAGCTTTCAAGGGGCAGCCCCGGCCGGCCACATTCCCTCGACTCACACAATAGACTAAACCCGCAGCTTTTTTGTCCTTCAGAACCTGTTGAGGAATTGGGGGGAGGGGGGGGAAAGAGGGACGACACGAACAGTAACGAGCTGGAGGGGGGGGGCAAAAAAGAAAGAAAAAGAACGAGGAGGGGGCAAGAAATCACTTCCCCTGCGCTGTGTCCCCAAAACGCCCACGGGGACCTTGCTTTGCCAGCAAGGGCGAGGAGGAGGAGGAGGAGAAGAAAGAAAACGCGGGAGGGGCTGGAAGGGTCCTCTCTTCTCCCTCGCCCCCCCAGCCCCGGCTCACTTCTACTGAAGGCATTAGAGCCCCAGCTCAACCTGGCTTTTTCCACGCCCGCTTCAAAAGAGAGAAAAGAAAGAAGCGGCTTTCTTCCTTTTCTCCAGACTGCCTCTCGGAGCTGACCACGTGCAGCCGGCTCCCTCCTGGACGCGAGCGCGGCGCCGAGACCCGCCGCGGAGAAGCTTCCTCCCCCCCACCCCCCGGCGGCTGGTTTGCTACTCACCGCTAAGACCGCTTGGAAGCAAAAGACCAAGGCGCTCAGCCCCGCTATCGCGCTGACCCTCATCCTCTCGCCGTTCGTGAAGCAGCCGCGTTTTTCAAAGGAACCCGATGAAAGCCAACCTGGCTTCTCTCTCCGCCGCCTTCGCTTCGCTGCAAAAAGGCGCTTTTGGGGAGGAAGCGAGGCTCAACTCTGCCTTTTTCTAATATAAATCAAAGGCAACAGCCTAACCTTCACCTACTGGCGGGGTCCCACCCACCAGAAGGCAGCCCCGCCCAGACCTGCCACGCCCCCTCCTCCTCGCACCATAAACAGCGTTTCCTGCTCTCGGCCGCTTGTATTTATTCCCCGTCCCGCGTAATTCTGCCTCTGCTGAGGGATGGGGCTCCGCTTGTTTTCCTCTCAGCCTGGATTTCTTGAAATCGCCACCACCATCATCACCACCGGTGGTTGGTTGATTGATTGATTGGTCGACTCTTCTGGGTACCCTCGGCCTTGCCTAAAAGCCGTTGAAGCTTCACGTCTCCTGGTTTCCAACTCCCTCCTCCGAGGTGCTATATACTACCTCAGTACTTCAGACGATGTGGGAAGAAAAACGTAGAGAGACGGACGGGGAGGGGAGAGAAGAGCCATTAATCCGTACGTCTCCTCCGAATAAACGAGAAAAAGTCCCTAGCCGTGACCCGCGATACTATTCAGACGATCCTGTGTGTAACCTGAAAGTCCATCTAAGAAAAACGAAAATGCAGAACCTGCGAATAAGGTCTCGCAGGGAAGCGGGAGTCGGTAGAGAGAGGAAGCCTCTAGGCTTCAAACGCTGGATCAGAATCGGCACTCTTTTCTTCTCCGATTCGCTTCAATTCCTGAGCCTCCGAAGAAATCCAGTAGACATGCTGATAATCGAAGATTTGTCATTCTGCTTTTTTAACAGCCCTTGATCTACAAGCTCCTGAATTCCGACGTGTTAGGTTTTCGACTCATAGAGTTATATAATTTGAAAATTAGCAACTATACTTAATAATTAAGGCCCTTAACTTTTTTTTCCAGCTTCAACCCAAAGACGCTTCTTTCTGTGCATTTACTGGAAAAACTTGTATCCTTTCATTTTCCTGTCAGCAAAAGCCAAGCACATTTTCACAGCAAGGCAAAGTTATTTGACAACATAAATAAACATATAGTTTCTCTTCAAGTCAATATTGGCTACTGGAGACTTCATCCCAGGTAGTTTTCCTGATGACAATACAGAAATGACCTGCCACTACCTCTTCCAGGATACTATTTTATCTTTCAAGTCTATCCTAGAATTTAGATTGATAGTTGACACTCACCTAAATACTACCCAGATCCAATCTTGCTAGCTTTGTCAAATCAGCCAAAATTCACCAGGTGCTATCCCCTAGTTTGGTGATTATAGAAAGCTACCATAATAAATTCACTTTATTTGACTCTGGAAAGAGTGCAGACAAGAGACTCTGAAAAGAGTTTCCAGAGATGCTGGAAAGAATGTAGAGAAGAGCAACAAAGATGATTAGGGGGCTGGAGGCTAAGATGTATGAAGAATGGTTGCAGGAATTGGGTATGTCTAGCCTATGAAAAGGACTAGGGAACAGTGTTCCAGTATTTGAGGGGCTGCCACAAAGAAGAGAGAGTCAAGCTATTCTCCAAAGCGCCTGAAGGCAGGACAAGAAGCAATGGATGGAAACTAATCAAGGAGAGAAGCAACCTAGAACTAAGGAGAAATTTCCTGACATAACAATAAACTAGTGGAATGGCTTACCTTCAGAAGTTGTGGGTGCTCCAATACTGGAGAAGACTGGATAGCCATTTGTCTGAAATGGTATAAGGTCTCTTGCTTGAGCAGGGGGTTGGACTAAAAGACCTCCAAGATCCCTCCCAACTCTTACTCTATATTCTGTATTTCTTCTACAGAACTATGAATCCTTGTGTCTTTTAACTTTAGGCATTTGACCTTTCAACTTACAGCAATATTTGATATCCAAAGCAATCCATAGATCCAGAGGTTGGAAAAGGAGAAGGACCAGGAACCAGCTGTTACTCTAACCTAAATTATTCTCTTGCAAGAATAGTAATGCTTTCCTTGTTTTCAGTTGGCGATGGTAGGACACTCTGCTCAGCCTCTTCCTTTCCAAACTGACCATTTTATTTTGTGGATGGAGAACATGTATCAGTTGTTTATGTGGACCTTATTCACAATTACACAGAAGTAAATCTGACTGGTTTCAGTAGGTAGGACTTACTTCTAAGTAACCATGCATAGATTTTCTATATTAGATTCACACGTATAATTCTTACTGATAGGAACTTATCTTTCCTGAATATTTTAGACTAAAACAAAGACCTGAAAAACTGATATTTTTTCCCTTAAAAGAAGCTTTTTATTGTATTGGAATGTGTTCATAGTCAAATTCCTGAGTAAGCAGAACTAGTTATAGTGTGGGAATTACTCATAATTTCTATGATTACTCATAGAAATTATAAAAAGGGTACCCATCATAAACTTACCTGGAAGGAAACCACAGGGTAACCTTGCCTCAAAAGGTATGCATAAGAGGGCAAATATTTACTCCAGTGAACATGCATGTATGCATGCAGAAACCAGGTTCTGTGGGAAGATTTTCACACTTGTGGTCTAACTAGTAGACAATTACCTGCAAATAAGTGGTCTGTGGTTGGAAACAACCCCTTCAACAACACCAGTCATGTCTTTGAGATGTGAGAAAACGGAGATCCTCTCACCTTCTAACATATGAATACATTCCTTGTGGGAGATCTAACTTAAGGACATTTTACAAGACAATTGCACTAATTAACAGTTTCGGGTGAATGGTCTGAGGAAATATAACCCAGTTCATGCAGAAATGAAAATCTGCAACTTTAGCGGAAAGAATTTCCAGGAAACAATTAGACTTTAAATCTGATTCTGAATATAAATGTATTACTTTGGAATAAATGCAACCATCTTCATTTTGTTGATATGATTGAAGAGATTTTAGATGCCACATTATTGGATGAATGCCATTAAATTGGATAAATGTTAACTAAAGCAGTTTATTAAGAGCATAAACAGAAAAGGCTGCTGGATCTAGATGAGAAGACAATACCTCGGTATTCTCTTACCAGTCAAACATTCTTTCTAATAAGCTGATAAAAGAGAGAATATTTCCCTTTGTCAAATACAAGAGTAATATGACAATATGATGATGCCTGGCATACATACTATGAAACAGTTAAATGTTCCTTTCATGTTTACGTTGTTAGCTTTTTTGCTCATAATCTGAAACTGAAAATAAGTTTTACTTGCCATGTATGTCAGTGGGCAATGTATTTTTTTGCAATGGATTTCAAAGTTAACTATATTATTTTAGATCAAGTTTCTTTATTTGATATGCCTTTTTTTCCTCTTCAGATCCTGATTCCCAAGTTTTTATTGGCTTGTAGATAAATGGAAGTTTCTGTTCAGTGACGCACTAGTAGTTGGGAAATTATGGGTTTACGCTTGCAATCCTAACTCTTTCCCAGAAGTTTTTTTTTTTTTTTTTTGTCTTTTCTCTCTAACATGAAACTCTTGCAAAAGTAAACCTACTTTTCCATTCTAAAGGACTTTTTGAAACAATCAATGTATCCTAAAGATATTTCTTGTTCAATGGCAAAAAATACAGGTAATCATCGGCTTACGACCACAATTGAGCCCAAAATTTCTGTTGCTAAGGAAGATAGTTGTTAAGTGAATTTTGCTCCATTTTACAACCTTTCTTGCCACAGTTGTTAAGTGAATCACTGCAGTTGTTAAATTAGTAATACGGTTGTTAAGTGAATCTGGCTTCCCCATTGATGTTGCTGGTCACAAGGTCAGAAAAGGTGATCACATGACCCTGGGACACTGCACCCGTCATAAATATGAGTCAGTTGCCAAGCGTCTGAATTTTGATTACATGACCATGCTACAATGGTCATAAGTATGAAAAATGGTCATGTCACTCTTTCGGTGCCACTGTAACTTTGAACAGTCACTAAATGAATGGTTGTAAGTCAAGGACTATTTGTATGAAAAAGTAATATATGTAATTATGAGCTCTTCGATTTTTCATTTTTCCTAAAATCCCATATTTCTGTTTTGGAATTGCAAACCCATTATAAAACTGCTTCTAACATTTTGGGTATTATTATTATTAAATAAAAAATAGAGTTTCTATGTCTGAAGAAAGCTGTAGACAGATTTACTTCTTCTTGCAACAACAGATAAGTTCAATTTCATTTAAAAAAAAATCCGACAAGTAGTACTTTGCTTCACTATGCATTAATTTATAGACAAATCCTCACTCCTTTAATAACATTCTTTGCTATGGTTTGCTTTCACAAACTGGTTATTCTAATTATATTTAGTCAGAACAGAAGAAAAAAAAATACTTTTTGTCTTTCTAGTGAGAGAATACAATTTTGCATCTGCCATCTGTTCAAGTATGGACTTTTATTTATAGGGCTGCGTAAAGACCTTCTGATTCTAAAGGATAGTCCAGTCCAGTCTAATTTAAATAAAAAACAAAAAAAGAGCAGGGTCCTTGAAGGGCCTCATCGATGGTTACCACCTGGACAGCAGATGGGATAAAATGCAAGTCATCTGCTTACAAGTCTCCCCAGAGCAGATGTATGTTATATTTCTGTTTAAATTTACCATATTTTTATTTCTACATTTGTACCTGTGCCTGTAAATTAGTCTATGCAGATTTTAGACAAATCTGGACTCTCTATTTATTATTTCCATCCCAGTAGAACTATGGAGAGAAATTACATGGAATTTCAGCTGTCTGTCAGCAAAGCAACTTTCCAAAGCTGAAGAGAGCTACACCAAATTTGGCAAGGTGGGCGAAGTCTACAAAAGAAAGATTGGGTTTGAAAATGGACCAAATCCAGTGATGAGGGGTCAAAGCAACAAGAAACAGTTTGGTCTAGCTGCAGGGGTAGGCAACCTTGGCTCTTTTATGACTCGTGGACTTCAAGTCCCAGAATTCCTGAGCCAGCTATGGCTCAGGAATTCTGGGAGTTGAAGTCCACGAGTCATAAAAGAGCCAAGGTTGCCTACCCCTGGTCTAGCAGTTAAGACACCAGGCTAGAAACCAGGAGACTGTGAGTTCTAGTCCCACCTTAGGCATGAAAGTGGGCTGGGTGACCTTGATCCAGTCACACACACTCAGCCCAATCCACTTCACAGGGTTGTTGTTGTAGGGTATATAGATAGAAGAAAAGAATTGGGTATGTTCACCACCCTAAGTTATTTATAAAACTAATAATCATGAGATATACTGTAAATAAATAATTTAAAAACACTACGGGAGAGAGACTTGGCCAGTGGCTTAGAATGCAGCCAATGCCTTCATGCGAAGCCCCTCCCTCTTCTTTCCATGTAATATACTGTATAGCAGAGCTACTTCAATCCAAAAGCCACACTCTTCATACTTTCCCCTTTGGAGGATAACATGCTTTTCTTTTTAGCAATCCTAAGTTCCTAGCCTGATAGCTGACAAATGCATGCCTCTTTCCTGTCAGTCCCCATGTCCAGCAGACTTTCTGAACACTCCCAAAGCCTTAGTTCAGTAATCTGTTTCTAGCAGTGGTAAACCAGTCACTTCCAAGAAAACTACATGAAAAGTAGTATCAGGCTTTGGAGGATTTGTTAATAGATGAGCTATGCCTACAATATATAAAGTACCAAGGACCTGCCCCATTTGTTGTAAAATTACCTCCTCCTTTCTTTTACAGTATTGAAACTTCTGAGGATCTCCCATTTTTAATTCTCTCTCTGTTATAAGTCTATTTCTGTTTAAACAGAATATATCTTAATTATCCAGAGAGTCTGTCTGGAGTCCTGATCTTCATGAGTCATTTCTTGGTGTAGAGGCATGCTGTTTCTTGTACACAGAGAATGGGTGGTGAGAGAAGAAAGATGATGGAAAAGAACTTGGAGGTTTTGACAAAGCCTACATGGTCAGCACTTCTAAGTGGACTTCCTCAGCATGGACACGGAGAAAAATGGATGCACACATGTGCCAAGGCATGCTTTGGTTAACCATGAATTGGCTAGGTTAATAAACATGCTGAGCCAGGAGTCTGGATCAAAGAGCATATTTGAAATTTAGAAAACATAACTACCGTGGGGGACACAGCATTGCTGAATTTGCTTCTCAAAACCTGTTCTTGCCTTCCAGAATGCTCTCAAAAAATTTATTTTTCTGGATTTCCAAAGCACTTGACTGTAATCCCTCACCAACTTGATTTTCTAAGAATGACTCTGGGTACTTACAAATCCCAGAAGTTCAGAAGCAAATCTTGTTTTTCTATTTTTATTCATTTCTCAAATTTATAGGCTGCCCATCTCGCTATCTCGCAGGTAACGTATAAAATAAAAACAACATAAAACATTAAAACAATAAATATAACATGGTGAGAACCTTGTCATCATATAGTGCATAATGGCTAAGTATAGGATGAGAAATGGAAGGATAAAGGGAGGTCCATATGTGCACAACCTACTAAGAAAACCTAGATTGGGAGAGATTTCCAATCTTTTGTAGTCCGCGTTTCAGATTGGCTTGTCATTCAAACTCGGAACAGTTGCCATCTTAGAACACTTTAAACTTGGATGTTATGCCTTTGGTTTGTGTGTTTATTGAGTTAAAAGTATCCAAGATGACACCCATTTTTAATCTGAACAACATGAATAGGATACCTTGAGTAAAATACAGCACTTGATATCTAATGTTTCTTCTTTAGCATGCCATCTAAACACAGAAATTGCAAGGAGAAAAGGAGGCAGAGATAATGTGTGGGATAAAGGAATGAAGAATTCCAAACCAGAGGTCAGATATATTAATTCTTCTGTTACTAAAAATTAAACAATACATGTTGATGTTTCTTGCCCTTCCCAGGGATACCATTTAGGAATCCTGACAAGAACCAGTCAGTCTTCTTGTCCTTAAGGTATTGCAGATGGAAGGCTAATCACCTGAAGACCATTATGGTTGTCAGTTTGTCAAGGAAGACTTCTTGGCAAACATTTCAGCCACCATGCTACGATTCAGCATTTCTTGGCTTAACCAAGGAACAGGGTAAAGAAACACACTGGTAAGATGTCACTTACTCTCAGGACGTAAGAATGGTTGATGTATGCCATCATATAGCTGGTTTCTTGCCTTCTGGCTTAAAAACATGGTTTATAGTTTTATATACTATATGAAGCCAGGCAGCTAGGGTTTAGACAGATCAGTATAATAGACTAATATCTTATCAATATGTACCACCATCCTATGCAGGCAACATACAGGATCCTCAAGGTGACGAAGAAGCTTCCTACGCAAGGGGAAGAGATGCTATGCAAGCTATCAAGCAGGGGTTTTTTTTCCTATTTCTTTTTTAAATGGGCAGCAGTGGACCTTATAGAATCCACAAAGCCATTTAGATCAAGGACAGAAGAGCCAATCTGGTATAGTGCACTAGGCTAGAAACCAGGAGCTTTTGTGTTCTAGTTCAGTTGTAAACATAAAGCCAACTAGGTGACTGGGCCAGTCCCTTTCTCTCAGCCCTAGGAAGGAGGTAAGGACAACTACTTCTGAAAAACCTTGCCAAAGCTACCTTGGAATAGGACAATACCTTACATCAGGGATGTCCAAACTTGGCAACTTGAAGACTTGTGAACTTCAACTCCCAGAATTCCTCAGTCAGGGAATTCTGGGAGTTGAAGTCCACAAGTCTTCACGTTGCCCAGGTTGGACACCCCTGCCTTAGATTTTTGCACAGCACCTTCTGTGTCATTTGGGATGCTAACTCAGACTGTTTCTGCTACATTCCTTAACTACCCTTATAAAAAAATGATTTTGGCAGGGACTCTAGCATCTCTTCCCCTTGTGACATAGTATTCCCCTGAATTAGTGTTCCTTCCCTACTGCAGGATCATTGCAGTTTTAGGTTTCCAGGCAGCATTATTAGAGGAGGAGGAGGAGGAGGAGATAGGACGTGTCTGCAAACAGGTGCCTAACTGCCGCAATTAAGGCTTTCCTTGAACCTTCTCTGTGTGCTGGGGGTGGGGTGAACTGCTGATTTCATATCACTGTACTGTAACATAAACACTTTTTGCCTTCTACGCTTTTCCTACGGTGACTTTTCTGGCTGTACAGGTTGAGTTAGAAAAATGTGTGTCACCTTGGAGGTGTTGGAGAGATCCTGCACTGTAGCAAAAGAAAAAGTACATATTGACATTGGTGTCTGCTGCTAGTTTACAATCTGGAACTGACATTTCCTGCAATTTAATGTTGATCAGGATGTAGTCCAGATGTTTTGGACTAGGTATCCACAGCCAACAATATCAATAGGCCAACTGTCTGAGGGTGATAGAAAATGTATTGCAAACATTTAGGGAGAGCTCCAGATTGGGATGAGCATAAATGAGGATTATGAGCCAGAAACTTAGTACTGTTTCAAACTGAACCATCTTCCTAGATTTTTTTTTTATTGCCATACCAGGAGAAAAAAAAAGGAGAAAAACATTGTTGTTGTTCATTGTTTCTTCTACCAGCTCTTGGGAAAACTTAGATGCGATTGGTACTTCCTATTATCCTCTGAGGATAATAATCATTTCTTCCCCCGGAGTGAAGGTCACTCAAGTCTATGATCGACTGAACAGCAAGCAGAAATTATGATTCTTGAATAGGCGCCTGGTTTGTTGTTGTTGTTTTCCCTCACTTCATGGCTCTTTGCATATCTACATGGGGGATCTGGCTCTTATCAATTCCAGACTTAATACCCCTGGTGGGAGCTTAGAATCTAAGTGAATCTCCCTGAGATGAAACATTTTTAACCTCGCTGCACTTTCGTAAGCTTGTGCACTATGATTAATCTTATATCCATCACGTGCCCATTTTCTAGTCCTTAAATATTTACACTGTGCATCTTTTCCTGTGGTGACAGTGTAGCTTTAAGGAGTTGCTGACAAGGGCCACATGCCATTGCAATCAGAACCAAGACTATCTGGTTCAAAAATCCAGATGGGCAATTTGTTTTAGGACAGTTGGCAATTTCAGTTTGGCTTTCCTGCAAAAGTGTGAAGCAATATTGACAAGCAGAAAGCAGCTGGGTATGATATATATATATATATATTCTGGGCATGTCCTTGATTGCCAGATTGCTTTGTTTGACTTGATTTGTATTGCTTTTTGTATTTGTAATAATACAATACTATTTGTATTATTTTTTTAGTTGTTTGTAAGCTGCCCAGAATCATGAGTTGGGTGGCCATAAAAGGGGAAGACAGGAAGACAGCGAAACTTTGCTAGCCAAGCAGCCAAGACAGGGCAAGATCCTTATTTGTATCAAAGTCATTGTTGCAACTTAGGGAAAACTTTGAGGGAGAGGAGGCTACACGTGTCAAAATTGGAGGACTAAAAATTGGAGAACTTTAAAGAGATTTATTCAGATCTGAAACAGATCAAACATCCTTATCCTTATAGTTTAGCTCACAAGTACCCAGTTTGGTCAGAAATGATGGGAAATGTAGCCCAAAGTTCTGGAAGATACCACTTTGAGAAAAGGTACTTTACCACAAATGGGTCAATACATTGCTATCTTTCCCCCACTTGCTCTGTTTCAATAAGTTGGCCCTGGGCCCCCTCTCACCTCAAAGAGACCATTAGAATCAACTGCTGTGTAAGCTGTATGAGAATAAGCTGTAAACTGTCTTTACTGCCTTCTCTCTAAATTGTCTTCCATTTTAGTAGGAGATGGTTGTTCTCATTACTAGAAGCTGTTTTGGGGAGTCTTGCTTATGAAGAATAATCGTGCTTTTAAAAATGCCTTGCAAGTAGGCTGAGATATATGACACATATTCTCAGCTGCACAGCATTCATCTTCAGATGTATTCCTAAGCATAAATCCCATGGACTCATTTGAAGTGATGACTGAGTATGCGTGGCCAACAGATTGTATTTGAAGAATCACGCTGTTTCTTCATGTTCTCAGAATGTTGGACCAAACTATGAATTGATCTTCTGCACAAAACTTAATACTTGGCAACAGCAAATTGGGCCAGGAAGCTAACATTGACTTCTCCAAGCTACACATGGCCTGTTTCTCAAGGTTTTGTGGGGAGCATCAGGCGATTTGTTTAATTATACTTTATGTTTTGTCCTTCAGAACTGGTTTCCCAGGACAATTTTTTCTGAATCAGGTAGAATAGCTACCAGAGTTTCAAAGTGTCATGTAGGGTATCTATCCAGTGAATTTGAATGTTGTTGAGAACATAATTGGGCAAGATATATAATGTATAGTTATTTTGGGGTGGCCATATCAATACCACTTTCATAAAGAATTCTGATTGAAGACTTAAAAATAGAGGTGTTAGAGATAGCCTGCTGTATGTATACCTGAACTGGGTTCCTTTACCCTCAGTCTTCTCTGCTTTTACAATGTAAATCTATAGGTATCTTTGTGAAAAGGACACACTTGCCTCCAGAAAAATTCTACCGGCTTGTGGCATGTACCCTCAATTTAGCATATGGTCTTAGAACTGAAGCTAGACCAGCGATAGATAACCTGTCGTGTATACAGCTTAACTACCATTCCTAGCATTCTCCACTATTAGCCATGCAAGCTGGGAATAACAGGAGTAGTGGGGGTTATAATTCACAATCTTTGAAATGTCACAATATTTACCTGCCCCTTTTGGGACCAAAAGAAGCTGGCACTAAGTGATAGCTTTATTTATTTACATTTTTAATCCATCTTTATTATTTTTATAAATAACTCAAGGCAGCAAACATATCTTATACTACTCCCTCCTCCTATTTTCCTCATAACAACCATCCTATGAGGCGATTTGGGCTGAGAGTGAATAACTGGTCCAAAGTTACCTAGCCAGACTAGAACTCACAGATTCCTGGTTTCTAGCTTGGAGCCTTAAAACCACTAGACCAAACTGGCTCTCAAACTGGATGGCCATGACTTGCATTTCCTGTTAGGTGCATCTCTGGCCTCCAAACTGGTCCTCCTCAACCCCAAGGCATACCCTGTTCTGATATCACCCCACTGTGATTGAGCCCAGGTATAAGCTACTTGATCAGCAGCTTCAAAGGGATTGTAACTGCTGCAGCAGTTTGTGTTCCAGTTCATTCATCCTTTTGCATAAGTGCTGATTCAGACACCAGGAAACCAGCAGAAGAGTTGTTAGGGCTTTTGTCTGGACCTGCCTCTCCTGGTCCTTCCTGCACAGCAACTCAGGTGGGAGGAAGCCTCCGTTATCAACAGCTGGTCTTTCCTTGTCACGGAAAGGCCTTGTAACTTGTTCCTTTTCCCACCCTTCCCATCTGCAGAGGAGGAGAAGGGAGTGGAAAAGGAGAAGCTCTTTGCTGAATAATGGTCTTGTCCCCAGAGCGGGAGGCACCCTGTGAAGTTGGATGACAGCTCTTCTCTGTGCCTGGACAGGGTCTGAAGAAGCATGGCCTGGCGAAAGAGGCAGAAACGAAGGTCTCCGGATGGTCCCCAAGATGCAGACTGTCAAGTCCTAGCAAAAAGATGTATTGAGCTATGCAAACTCATTGGATAAGTAACCATATGGTTAATTTTTCATTTAAAACCACGATAACAACTTCTGGCTTGCTGCATCTCATTCTCAGAAAGACAAATCGAAATCATAGCCCAACAGGCTAAAGCCACTCCTTTCCTTTTCCTCCAAGCCCTTCCACTATTCAGAAGTGACCAACATGTCACAAGATTAATGAGTGCCACAGTCAATAATATACTGAAAGTTTATGAGCACCACAGTCAATCGTATCACTCTTCATTCAATTATAACTAGTGTTCCAAGTGTTTAGCCAGGCTTCAGCCACACATCTATGTTTTGTTTCATGTGGCCAAAGGAGGAGACCTCATGAGGAATGCCACAAAACTCTCTTCCCAATTCCTTTTTGTTGTTGCTATTGTTGTTTTGGTGCCTTCAACTTAGTCTTGCAAACCCGAAAAAACTTGCTACTACTTTAAAAATCCATTGATGTTATTGAAAGTACTGTTCAAGCAGCCATATTATTATTACTGTGGTTGGTCACATGATCAGCCAGATGTTTAGACTGGATTTGGCATTTTGGATTTTGTCCACCTATCAAGGATTTGGATTTCTGGATTTTGTCCACCCAACAAGCCTTCCCAAAGACTTGGAATAGGCAGATGATGTTTAATAATATTATAGGTATTGTTACAGGATGTAAGTTGTTCCAAGCTGCTTTTAAGTCTGGGGTGTTGTGTGGCAGGTACTTATTTGTTTGAATTGTACTCTCAGAGCACTTTAGCTTTAATTTACTTCGTCTATTTTGTGCTCCCACCAGTTCTTGCAGGCATGTCGTATTTCTTGCAGATATTCCAATACACTATTGTTGTTACCTTGTCATAGCTTTATTTGTAATCTGTCTGGGCAATCTTCTTGTAGCAGCTAACTAACTGATCCACTGTTTCTTCAGTTTCTTTGCAGAGGTGGCACTTGCTGTCTCTTGCTGTCTTCCCAATTTAGGCTTTGTATGCATTTGTTCTTAAGTCTTGGTTTTGTGCAGCCAGAATTACCCCCTCTGTTTCTTTCTTCAAGTTTCCTGCTCTTAGCCACTGCTAGGTCTTCTTATCTGCTTTACCTGCTATTTTCTTTATGTACTGGACATATAGTATTTTGCTTTCCATTTATCTTTTCTATTCTTCGTTTGCTCTTTTGTGTAGGCCAGTTGGTCTCTCCAGTATTCAGTAAGCCTTCATGGTACACTTGTTTCTGTGCATCTTCTTCACTGTCTTTCAGATATTCTTCCAATGCCATTTTCTTCTTCTTCAAATCTCTGGTGTACTTGCCACATTCCATATATACCCATTTTCCTTGGTAAATAGAGTCTGTGACATCACTGCGTGGATTGGCTTTTGGTTCTGCTTGCGTCCAGTCCATTCTTCTACTGGATGACTGGAATTGCTCAGGTGTTCATTGCCTTGACAGTATTTCATTAATTGACTTTGGACTTTAAGATCTTCTTCATTCCCACGATATATTCATTTCTGACCTTTTTCTTTGCTTCAGTATGTTTGATGGTATCAGCTTGAAGAAGGATGCCCAGTTATATGTAGTGATTGTCTTCATCCAGACTCTTGATGTCATTTCCATAGGGCAGGGGTCCCCAACCCCTGATCCGTGGACCAGTGGCTGTGGCATGCCAACCACTGGTCCACCCAAACAAGGAAAACCCCATCCACAGGATGCAGGCAGCACACAAAACCACGCCCCCTCTGGTCCACGGAAAAACCTCTCTCCACATAACCAGTCCCTGGTGTCCAAAAGGTTAGGGTCCTCTGCCATAGGGCATCTTGATTCCTTCAGCCTTCACTATTTTCCTCCTGTTGGTTAGTAAGGGTGGTACATTTGTCCAGTCCATTGCAGTATCTTGGCTGTACATTCAGACAGCGTTGAGCAGCAGAAATTCCATTTCAATTGGTGTTTTTCCACTCAGCTTCAGATCATCCACGTTGGGTTTTCCTGAGGTCAGATGAATTTCTGAATCATTTTAAGGCCTGTACAGAGCCCTGTGGATCAGGTTGGGCCTTGCTTAGCATTTCAAAATCAAGCAAGTACAGCTAGGTGCTGCCATCTGCTGACTGCTGCTTTTTCTACTGAATGCAGGACACCCAGTAATTTGCAAGGATAGAGAAACTGCTTTTAGAGGGAAAGAACCTATCAATCTAATTCTCCCCCCCTCCCCAACCATATAACCCAATCAAAGATCTTGTTAATAGAAGCAATACAGGGAATAGATTTAAACTACCCCTGAGCCAAAAAAAACCCTGAAACAAAACAAAAATGTAGTGGTATAAAAGAATCCAGGATGTAGTTAATAAATAATGGATTGATGGAAGAGATGGGAAAACAAAATCTGGGGCAAGTGTAAGTAAGAAAATATTAAATGTTCATTACTGAAACGATAAGGTTAATCATTGTTCTATCATCCATATAACTGCATCCACCGGGGGAATTTTTTTTCTGTTTGTCATCACAGTTTCCAATCATCCCACGGGGGTGGGGAAGTGGGTTTTCTGATTCATATGACAGCTGAATGACATTCAGTTCCCCTAGTCAACTTTATGGGTAAACTTTTCATCATACAGTAGAGCTGGTTCTTGTGTACCCGGAGGTACAACCTGATGTTGTGGAGTTGTTTGTAGCTCCTACCTCACCCCACCCCACTCATCGAGATCTGGGCTATAGTCACAGCCAAGTCTCAGACAATGACTCCAGGCCACTCAAAACAATCCATAAAAAGATGGGTAAAACCAAAAGTACCCCCAGGCACCAGAATAAATAGTCTCCTACTCAACCCTAATCCAAGCCCATGACTTGGAGGAAGAACCAGCTTTTCATATGATATGCAAAGCAGCCCATTAAGACTTCCACTACTATGAAGCTGGAGTCCCTTTATGAACTTTTTGGTGACATTGGAACTGAAATGTTAATGATTTACGGATTTGTGGATGGATAAGGGATGGGTTATGTGAAGAGGAGATACTTCAATGTACTGTTATAGGGCAGATCGGATATACAACCTTGGCAACTTTAACACTTGTGGACTTTGTGGACTTCAACTCCCCAGCTAGCAAGATCCAAAGCTACCTCTCTATATATACATTTCTGTACACCCTTTATTCTTGTTTTACTTTCTCTTCTTTTTGAGTTTACTTTGTACTTTTTACTATTGTTATTGAAATTTTCAATAAACATATTTTTTTTTAAAAAATCCACAACTTGAAATAAGCATAGCTTGATATAAAATATGAGAATAGCTGCTGTTATAGTGACCATTACAATCTTGCCCTTTTCCACCTTAACCCTAACCCTAACCCAACCCTAAAAAGCTGACCATCATTTAATGTAATTGATTTATTACTTTATATGCATAAATTATGGTGATGATTTGAATGTTAACTTGTCTAAACAAGCCCTTCAAATTATTACCAACACAATTTTCTATCATCTAAAAAGCTTACATCTCACAGACATTGATCCTGCATCTGATAAATCAGTGATGAAATATCAAATAATACATATGCATAATATGAATCAGCTAAAATCAATATTCTTGGGAAGTACACACAAACTGATAGCATGCAGCCAATTCTTTGTGGGCGGCTCCTCTAAAAATATGAATTTCATGCAGTCATTTGGTAGCTTGCCACAGGCCCAAAGTATCTCTGATTTCTTTGAGGGACACCTCCGTACATAGGCAATGCATATCTTCAAAGCACTGTGCATCCTGACAATAAACCAAGAATGTCCTTATTTACAGGCAGGACTTTAACATAAAGAGAGTTAAGGAGCAGAGGAAGAAACTATATCAAAGTGCTTCTGGAATTGCAGAGAAAGTAATATGTAACCTTTCGGGATCATGTGGAAAAACTTCCTAGCAGACCTTGTTTATGACATTCCAAAGACATTTTACCACTGAGAAGTTACCTTCATTCCAAAATGTTTTATTTCTATCTCTACTGTTGCAGGGGAAATATGATAGGCCTAAGGATATCCTATAACTTTCCTGCTTTTAAAGAGTTACATTTCAACAATGTTCTACTATCATTGTGATAACAAAGCACACTTTCTGTTCTATCACTAGAACTTTTAACCAACTCTTCTGGATGTGGCAGAGCTACTTCCCATTCTTTTACAGTACACTGGAGAAATATTTACATATCATTTAGTATTTATACCAGAGAAATGTTATTACTTTTAGGGTAAGATTTTTTTAAATTTATTTGGTGACCAGTGGTACAGAATAGAGAGCATGTATTTTTCTTTTGGAGACATTTGTTAATCATGCAAGTATGCAAAACAAGTTCATTCTGACAATCAAAGCCAAAATGGATCCTGTTCAGATACATTGAGATATTCAGTTTAATCCAGGTCTGCAAGTAAACCAACAATTGGAAGTGCAGTTTTCAAGATAAATAATGGCTGAAACCTGTGTTCCTCAAAAAGGAGAAAAGGGCTTCCACATTCTGATAATCCTAGAGAAGTCTTCTGAAAGGAGATAATCTCCTGCAGGCTCATTGAAAGCAATTAGTAGGTGGTAATCTCCTTTATCATCCTTATTTTTTTCTATTTATATTCAACCAACCCCCAAGAACTCAAGGCAGAGCACATACCATTCACTCTTCAATTTTATCTGTGCAATGAACCTCTGAAGACTAAGCCGAGACGTAACAGCTGGACAAATCACAATTGAATCATTATAAGACTTTTTCTTGACCACATCCAACATTTTAACCAGAGTATCAGACTGATGACCTAATCTGGTATGACTTTTCTTGCTTTCTTTAAAGAACTCTATTAATTAAATTTATAAGGCCACCTTACTCTATAACAACTCTGGGAGGCATATGATAAAAGCAAGTAAAACCCTAAATATCTGGGAAAGGATCAAATATTTGAAAACAGTGAAATACCGAGGACCTGGCACTTGTGCTTACATGAAGCCTGGGGGAAGAGCCAAGTTTTCAGAATTCTTGTAACTGTGGCCAGAGTGGAGACCAGATATTCTCCGAAGATGGGGTGTTCCAGAAGGTAGAGACCGAGAAAGCAAAATACAAGGGTTGGGCTCTGGGTGTGTGCGTGTGTAGACTTTTAGTCAAGAAGGGATGTTAATTCTTGGGCAAAATATAAATAACATTTACAGGCATAATGAGGAAATGTATAGGCAGCTTATCATTACTGGGGTTGATTAATAATGAAATCGGAAGGAAATCAGGGAGCACATCCCCTTATTTCTTATTCATACTTGTTTTGTTTTCTAGCTAATAAGGATGTGTTGGGAAGCAGGGAGGGAGGCTTAGGAGGGAGGAAGGCTTAGGCGCAGAGTTAGCCTGGAGTCACTGCCCAAGTGCAAAAGAGCTGACCGACTGACCCCAAGTTCCTTGGAATCATATCTATTTGTTCCCAAGAGAAGGCTACTACTCTTGGGAGATTCCTGCATTGTAGATGGAACATAATAGTTAGCCTGAACTGTGCATGTGTGCATCTGGTTGTTCGCGCCTGACAGGGTGAAAGAATCCCTCATTTATGTTAATTTTCTCTTGTCCTGGAATTGGATTCAAAGAACTTCACTTATATAAATGGGCTTTGGAATTGTATTATGGCACTTTTTTTTCAACGTTTGCAATCTGGTGCACATTACTGCTGCCCAGAAGTGAAAACTTTTCAGCATGTGCTAAAACAAGTCAAAGGGAAATTTGATCATTCAGATTATGTAACTGGGAAAACTGTTAATATGTATTCAATGGTGATAATTGAAAGCTAACTGAACCATTATCTAAAGGTAACTATTGTGCAGCCAGGAACATGGCAAGATTACCTGAGGCAAATTCAGATTTCCTGTTTCTACTACCATGAGTTTTGTAAAATATTAACTAGCTGGAATTTAAGAACTGGAGAGAAGTATTTCTGGGTTCATTTATTAAAAGGTGGCCACCTTTAAGTCAAGTTCAGTCTGTGGTAACAGTACAGGAATCTATGCAGTTTGTCTGCTGATAGTAAAATAATAGTTGGCCATTGCTACCTAGCAAGTGTTTTTTTTTAAATAAATAAAATCCAAATCCAGTTGATAGTCCTGCTTATTACATAGTGGTTTCACATGCAAATAATACACAAGATGGCCTCTATTAGAGTTCTGCAATTATCATTTCCATTTGTAACAATCAAATAAATTATGACTACTTATGAATCTATGGTAGAAAATATTTTTAAAAAAGTAAAATGAGAATTGTTGTATACACATCTAGCTGACAAACCTTTTGATTTTAGAGTACTTTTAAAATGGTGAAGAAAGGAACTTGTAGGAAAGAGCATCACTTACTCAACCTGGGCTGCTTGTTCCTGCCTTGGTCCATTTTCACTTCCCAAGTGGTCTTTCGGGGACCCCAGAGCCCCAAAAGGATGGGGATTTTACTCCAATGTCCATTTTTTAAAATAGGCCTTTGCAGTCATTATGTTTTCTCAATCAGCAGTGCATAATGATAAATGTATCCACATTTTAGAAACATTTTGTCTCACAAACCCATATTGTAAGATCCCAAAGGCTGTAGCTTATCTGATAGTAGGAAAAAGATCAGGATAGGTCCCTGTAACACAGAAGGTGCAGTAAAACTAAAGAGCTACCATCACCATCAATTACAACACAGCTGGAAACTCAGACTGAAATATCAACCCTGGTTCAAGCTTCACATTCTCAATGTTTTTTATCACATATTATATACAATATAATGGTTGACCAACTTTCCACATTTTGCTAGTGCAGAAGAAAATTTTGACACGACTATTAGTGTGCTGGATAAGAGCACTGGTGCAATGCCTGGGCCTAATTAAGTGAAATTCAATGCTGTGTAATAAATTATACATTCCAGATATATACAAAGTACTAAGCCTCAGGCTGGAGAACTTTTTTACATTAAACAAAGCCAAAAATATGTATAATGGTTATGGACTAGAGCAGCCATATGGGACTGATATCTTGCCATTTCATTTGGAAGACATTACGACTTTTTCAAGTTCTTCCATTCATTTATTTTGACAGTATCAATTTGCAAGGGAGGCCTTAATGTGCTGGCTTAGAACAACAAAATGAATTTATTTCAAAATAAGTTAAACCAAAATAGAGGTTACTGATGATATTCAAGAATGTGACCTAACTTTAAGAATTATTAGGTCCTTGAGAAAAGGCAAAGCAGAAACAATAACCACTTGGCTGAAATAAAACAATTAGAAGTCCAAACAGTTCCTTTCTCTGATAATAAAATGGGGATCAATCTACACAGATAACATAGAACTTCTGACAAAATGAAGCCAGTTTGAAGTTATAAGACGAAGTTATATATAGAAATACATATGGAAATCAGAAAAATGGAGGGCTGAGGAAAGACTAAGTACATCTGGAATTTACTGATACTTATAAAGAAAGCTAAGTTATTTTCCCTGTCTCATTCTGAGAAGTTGCCAAGAATAATGCATTCCAGTTAAACTTAACTAATGGCTATTTTCATTTTCTCACTCAGTTCAATAGGGGTAAACTGGAAACATAACTAATAATTTTGAAAAATTAGGAAGATGATGAAAATCCACAGCTCAAATGACTTGTGAAGAATAAAAACAGGAGAACTCTGTTTATTCAATATGTTTTTCTGACTTCGTGTTTACTGCTCCATGGGCCTTCCAAAGCCAGTTCTAAGGATTAAGGGGCTCTGTGATTGGGGTAAAAAAATTCTCAAATTTTCCAAGGATAACTTCTCTTGAATAGATTCACTCAGAAATATTTCTTCATCAATTTTATAGAGGAAAAGATGTTTTACGCATCCAAGTCAGATTTCAAAGAACAGATATCCTTCAAGTAAATTCTAATTTATAAAAAAAGCACATTAATTTAAAAAGTAAAGTCTTTTCTTATACATAGGTAAATAACTGGCTTAGATATAGTATCTAATTATCATTAAGAATGTTTTCATTTATACAATAGTAACTAGACAATAGGTGTTACAATATATTTTATCCAATATATACATATGTGTGACAGATATACAAATTCGGATATACAAACATTGGGATCTCAGGTGTCCTGTACTTTCCAGTTGAAACTTTATAAAAAGAATACATAGAAGCTTCTATAGAAAACACATGGATCAAATATTACTACAAAGGTTCATTTTAAACAACTCCCATTACCTTCAGCTACCAAGGTCAATTGCAAGGGATTGTTTTATAAGCGGCTTAACAAGTGGGAAACTAACAGATAACTGAAGCATAACTGGTACTTTATTTGATAGGTGGCATGTTTATACTAAATAGTAATATTAATTTCAAGATCTGAAAATTGAAATTGAAGTGACATAAACCGACAATGGTGGTCCTAGTGGTTATCGGCACGCTGGATGCCATAACAAAAAAATCTTGGACCGCACTTAGAAAATCAGTGCATTGACAAAATTTCCATTTGTCAATTGCAAAAGGCCACACTACTTGGATTCCCAGATATACTATGCTGATACATTATGACATGCTAGGTTCTTGGGTAGAACTCTGTGTATGAAGGCCAACATCAGCTAAAGAATGGCCAGCTGTGACTTCACATTGCTGTGAACTGATAATAAAAACTTGATAAGTGGATTAACAATGTAATGTCCAGTCTAATCATCTGGCTGACTGTGTGACCAACCATAACAATGCAACAATACCTTTAATATTATTAAATAGCAACATCTGCTTATTCCAGTTCCTTGGGAAGGACTCAATATATGGACAAAAATGCCAAATCCAGTCTAAGCATATGGTTGATTGTGCAACCAACCATAATAATAATATAAAAAATCCACAAAGAAAAAATTTGATGCACCTTATTTCGGCCTAATATAGTTAAGTTTCCAAAGAAAGTAGAGTAGTAAATATAATCAGTGGACCTTTTGGAAAGAACATAAGACCAACATACTGCATAAACTTACACATTTTCATTTTCATTTTTCTTTACAGCATATTACAAGTGAACATTACATCATTCAATATGAACTAATAGCGGCCTAGATGCTGAGCAGACCTAAACAAATCTACATCAAAGGACATATCAAAGAAGGGTGTGTGTGTGTGGGGGGGGGGGGATAGAGAATTTTTCAACATATGTAAGATTGTTTCCAGCTACTAACTGAGGAAAATCATTCCTGTTATTCCATACTTCTGTGTAAATATATTTCAGTCAGCTAGCAGAACAGTGTTCACTGTATTATAAATATATCACTTCATCGAGCCAATAGGTTATAGGATAGACTTGCAATATATTGAGGAGCAGTAAATTATATTTGAATTAAGTTTTATACACATTTAGGCTATCTAACATATAGCGGAGTACAAAAGATCTACGCTCTTCCAACTCTTCAACTCATATTCTTTGGATGAGAAGATAAATTTCACTGAAATTTCAGAATACTATCAAGTTGCAACTTCTAGGAGAAAACTGATCTATAGCAAATATAATTATTGCATATTTAACAATTATGTAAATGGAGAGAAAGCTAATATGAACAGAAATTACCATCGAATTCATGTTTTTAAGTTGATATTATTTTTTAAAAAATCAACACTGGAATAAACTATTTTTTATATGGTATGCAGGTATTTGCATGTTTCTATTAAGAAGGTGCATAAATGGGATACACTGTTCTCTTCCATTTCCTGGGACCTCTACCCCAAAACTTTTGTATATGCTGTTAACTGTCACTCCCTCCAACAATTCTGAGGTAAAGCACCTATATTATGTCACAAAAAATGAAGAAGCGCTTATACAAAATGCCAGCTTGAACAAAATACAATGCATTTTATCTTTCAGAAACTGAATATACAAAGTAAATGTCTTTCCAAAATATCTTCAAAGGCAAAGGATTAAAAAGGATTTTAATTATACACATATAGTCACAATTCTTGCCTTAAAAAGTAAACTGGGAAATGTACATAAGGCCGCTTGTAAATGTACACCTTTATCTTACTGTTACAGTGTTGTGTTTAAATTGACAGTATCATACATATTTGCTTTAGGATGAAACAAGCTGTTCAAAAATACAGCATTCTTCTATACAAAAACAAATCGTGCCACATTTAAGATGGAAGAAGCACTGGTTTCTGTCATCAGTATTTCTGTCCATTAATTATCTTTATTATTAATGTTTAAACTGATTTTAAGTTTCCAAAATGTCCATATTAACAGAACAGTTATGTAATAAACAAAAGATTTTTGTAACAGATCAAAGAAAGCTGAATCATATCTCTGAAACCATATAAAGATAGAATTTTTAAAAAATCAGTCTTGATTTGCCGAAATAAATTTACATTATACAACACTATGTCAGGGTAGAGGGGCAGGGATATGAATATACACTAAAATGCAAATTTTCTTCCCAAAAGGGGTAAAACAAATTACATTTACAGCATGAAGGTTTACAAATGTACATCTGTACAACCAAAGTAAGCATCACTACTTAATTAGCAAGGCTTTTAAAACATTGAAAACAAGGAATCTGTTTACAAACGGTAAACTTACATCTATTAACTATACTTATATAATGCTTATATTTATAAGGAAGCAAAAAAAATCTATCTGAATATTTAATCATGCTTTAGATGTTGCGCTATCAAATTTAAGTAGGCTCTTTCCTCCATTAATTGCCTACAATTTCATCTACTACTTCAAGCATATGCTCAATGTTCAAATCCCGTCTTACAATTGTATATGCAAAGCAAAACACACATCTTACACCAACTGTCTGCCTATTTATTTATTGAATTCACTCTTTCCCAGACAGTACATTGCTGGATCCAAGTACTACCTTGATTTTATACCCTATTCTTGCACCATTAGTTAAATATTAAATTATATACAGCCAGAGAAAAGGGCACTGTTTTTTTTAAAAAATTATTTCCAGAGTAAAAGGTGGAAACTACTCATCAGTGTTCACATTTTACAACTTCTTTACTGATATTTGCAGTACCCTGATTGCTTTTGGAACTATAAAATTGTGAACCACCAAAATACAGAACTTAACTTTCTGTATCATGTTAAATAATAATTATGCAATTGCTTCATTTTCAACTGTTATAAAAAAGATTCCACACAAAGGGGAAAAATGAAAACTAATTCTATATACAATTATATAAACATGTTGTGCAATGATGGTGGACAGACCTACCAGACTGTAAGCCAGTATATTAAAAGAATACTGTACTTTTTCCCTTTAAAAACTATTTTATTCAGTGACTTTACAAGGTAAAAATTTACAAAATGGGAGAGCTATTCTGATAGTTACATCATTTACAGGCATTCTGTGCTTTGTAAGCCTTGCAATCTGATAGGTCTCTGTTAAGAAATGGCATTATGTTGTAATTCATTCCCCAAAAATATACACATGAATAAAATTTTTACAAATGGATGAAGTCAATAAATATATTTTTAAAAAAAATCACAAAATTTTAGTTAAGTTGGGTGTTTTGATAATTCACAATATAATTAATCTTTTAGACTGCTCCTTAAACCTATCTTCAAAGCATCCCATTTGGTGGTCCTCCAACTGGCCCCAGATCAGCATTGTTCTTCAGGTAGTACTTTTCCAGCTTCGCAAGGATATGCTTCCCATAGGTGTATTTACGCAAGGTTGTAATATGGGGTCGAATCTGGAAGCAAGAAATTGGGACCATTAAACACTCCCATCATCAAAATTGCCATTTTGAAGAGTAAAGTTAGAAGGATAAAGACAAATATAACATATCTTTCGCTAAATGTTCAAGGTATCTTTTCTTAATATTTGTGACCATGAATATTTGTGAACAATGTTAAGACCCCGATTAAGAACCAACTGTGAGTAAAAGTGCTATATCAGTGTGCATACAAATGCAATAGGCATTGTAATGCCTATTAACTAGAGTTTTCTCCTATTTCTGGGTTAGATGGGAACAGGTTCAATATGCTCAAGCAGGGATATTGCATATAAAATATAGAAGTGAAGAAACAATAAAACGGACCAAGCTTTTCTGGATCACAGAGAGAGCCCAATGGCAATTTGTTTTATATTAACAGATAGGAAGTTGTAAACTAGAACACTGTCGAACAGAAATACCATATTTTATGTGTATGACAATATATCTGACAAAAGAAATAATGTCTGTGCAGACAGAAAAAAGTTATGAACTTAAAACACTGAATTCAAGAACAGATTTACAGTAAAGAATGGCAATTATTTTTATCCACAAATGAACCATGCTATCCCAAAGTTAATACTTTCCATAACATGGGATAATCATTTATTTATTTTATTATTAAACTGAGATGTTTTAGGTTAAAGATTTGATAATGTTCATTTAGCTAGCAGTTAAGCAGTAGAGGTGTGTATATTAGTTCTAATCTGATTCAAACTGATTAAAAAAAACAAGTCAATTCTTGATTTTACAATTCAGTGTGTGAAATTGGGTGTTTGATTTTCTGAATTGATTTGGCAGCCAATCTGATTTTTGAATTTGATTCCAGAGATTCAATTAAGCAACATTGAACTGAATCACAGAATCAAAGTTTTGTGCAGCCCTTTGTGTACTGGATCTACAGGAAGATTGAGAAACAAATGGGCTACATGCACCCTGCTTTTCTCCTGTAGAACCCAGGACTGAGCTCTAAAATTTTCAACAATAGTATTTTTCACATTTTTAAAAAGATAACAATTATAAAGGTGTCACTCAAACACTCAAAATTTCAGCCCTAAAGGTTCTGTAGTCAAGCTCCAGGGCCAAATATTCCTAGCACCCAATGTAGAGCAAATTGGTTGAATACAAATTTCTTATTTTTCTTTCCCGTCTGTCACTACAAGAGATAGGAGATGATTCAGAGGTCTCCAGCAAAAAATGAGCGATGATAAAAGACCACCTTGTGCAAGAAGATATAACTTTTGACTGCAGAAGGGTGTGCATGGATTCAAGCCAAGATTACATTTGGTGGAGATAAAATTTAGGTTTTTTTTAAAGGAGTTAATTGTTCTTCCTCATTGTAATTTTTAATTGAACACTATAAACTAACATTTGAAATTTTATAAGGAATGTTATTGGTAATTAAAGTTTGTTTCTGTTAACATTTATATAAAGAGAGAAGATTTCAGAGAGAAATTTGGAAGACTAAAATAAAAAAATAAAAAAATCTCATTTTTCATAAAACTAATATAGGCTATTAAATTATACAAAATGAGAAATTAAAAATGGCATTATAGGAGATGAGTGGCAGACATAATGGCATCAGTCTAATTACAAATATTGGAAAGTATTTTAATTTTTATGTGAAGACTCTTTTAAACTTTGCAATAAATTCACAGGAAAAAGCCAGCTCCTATGACAACACATACAGTACTCCCTTCAAATCTATTTGTGTGATAACATGGAAAAGAGAATGAGGAATTGTTCTTTCCTTGATCTGCTGCTGGAAGTAATTCTTAAGCAGAACAATGTAAAGATTTTATTCTTACTTTGTGCATTATAATCTTACGCTGAGCAGGTTCTGCCATGTCAATCATCTTCTGAACAACATAGTTTGCATACTGGTCCTTCATCATGGTGTATAAGGCACTGTGAGGACCATCATTCTGGCAACATACTTCATCAATAAGCAAAGCTCTTTCAGCACGAGATGCATGAGTCACACATTTTTCCACCACGTTGCTGTAAAAATTATGAGATTGAACAATAGAAATAAACATAGATTTCACCTGAACTCTCTGTCAACACAACAAAATTACTGCCCTCGTACTAACTGCAATTCATATGAGCTTCCTTTAACCTTTCCTTGAGTAATTGCTGAGGTTCCATTTGAAATCCAAAAACTATGCTGAAATGCATATTACAGTTTCTTTGCTATGCAAATAAATTGAGAATTCCTCTCTACTTGCACAAAAGTAAACAAATAATACCTCCCGCCCCATTTTCATCTGAAAAATAAGAATCTTGCCCTTCATCGGGAAAACTTGGAATCTATTGGATTACAGAATGGAGATCAAAAGCTCTTGTGAACAATTTTTGTATTTTTAATGGCAAAAGAACTGTCCTCAGCAAAATGAATAGATTTCCTCTACATCCTTGTATAGGGAACAAACTTCCTGATCAAAATTTTAAAATATTTAACCTTTTCATTTATTTATTTCCCATTTTTACACATAACTCAAGGCAGTGAACATATCCAACACACCTTCCTCCTCCTATTTTCCCCACAACCACAACTCTGTGAGGTGAGCTGGGCTGAGAGTGTATGATTGGCCCAAGGTCACCCTGTCAGCTTTCATGCCTAAGGCAGGACTGGAATTTACAGTCTCCTGATTTCTAGCCTGTTGCCTTAATCTCTACAGGAAACTGTTAGCCTTCTGCGTCCTCCTCCTCCCAACCATTTGCATTCTTTTTTCCTTATATCTGAAAGAATGTGGGGCAGGTGAGGGAACCAAGGTGGTAAAATCAGCTGCATTCTATACATCATTAATATACAATATATTTGAGAACTCCTACATATTTTAGCTCTTTGACCTTTTTTCCACGAAGTGTACTCTGAGTAGTTCCTGAACATTTTGTTCAGATTTTGGGTGGTACAGGGAATAGAAGACTGGTGGGGGAGGGAGTGGATGATGGGACATTCCTATTATGCAAATAGAATTCTACTTCCACATTATATTTATAAATACATTTATGTGTATTATACTGTTGTACACAAATTAACGTGGAAAACTCAGAACCAGCTGTCCTATGTTTTCATTTCTGGTTTCAATCAAGTCACTATCAGCCAGCATTCTTATACATTATCTTACTTCAACACTTACTGATTTGTACATTTAGCCTATAATCTCCATCTTGTTGCTGACTTTTAACTTTAAATCCACAACTAAAATATCTGGCTAAACATTTGGATTTTTTGGCTTCTTTCCACTTCTTCCTTTTTTTTGGGGGGGGGGAGGTACCTTCCTAGCAGAAGAATAGGTGTGGAGAATATAAAGGTTTGCACTTCGAGTGCCATTTTGCTTAGGGCTGTTCCTAATACAAATATTACCAATTTCAAATGTATTTTTTTCTTCAAGGATTAACTGAGCTACCACTTTTTTTAAATATTCAACCAGCCAAGGCCAGTGCAATTAGGAATTTATTATTTACCATACCTGGCAAATTTATGCTGACTTAAAGTCAGAACTTTCCCTCTGATTTCAGTAACAATCTTACTCTTGTCTTCAGGGCGGCCATGTTCCAGAACATGCTGTATCACGTAGTTTCCATACTGATCCTAAAATTAGTTAACAGCGTCTTATCATTAGTTTTTAAAATGTTAAAGTCAAAGAGGTGATTATTCATTGCAGGAAAATGCTTCAGCATTAAAAATGTAAGATATATGAGCCAAATGGCCATGTCCAAGACAAATATAAGCCAAAATAAACAGAAAGAGGGCACACTATTTCATTGGACTGGGCATATCTGTCTAATATGCTAAGTGACAAGATCAACTAAGCATGGGTTACTCATGAGGCACCATTTACACAATTATACAAATTGCTCCACTTTCTGTGCCCTCCAAGTTCACATATTTCAGTCACCTGTGCTGGAAAAAGAAGCAATGTGCCATTATATTGCTTCTGAATTATTTTAAAGATTAATTTTTGTATAAGCAGGGTGAGATATCTGGAGTCTAAAACTCAAATTGTCTTGGGTGCTACATGAAGATTTTTTCATTAGCTCAAGAACTACAATACCAAAGCAGTTTCAAAAATTGATACGAAAGGTACATAGTTTTGGGAGGAAAACATTTATCCCTCTTCTACTTCTATAATGTGTGTCTGATCAAAGTTCCCCGCCATTTGCCACTAGAGTCAACAGTTAAAAGGTGCAGGCTTTCTTTCCATCCCATTCATTTTTCAATTGCTATGCCAGTCAGAATTGTTCCTAGATCACTCTTTGCCCCAACAACAGCCCCAAACAAGCTCTTTCCCATTCTTTCCCAGCAAGAACAACCTGCTATCCTGACTAGTTCCTCCCATGGAAAGCTCCAAGATACACCAGACTCCCTTTTATGGACACAAGCTGCCTGGCCCTGCTCATTTTGTCCATGGGCCCAGGCTGGGAAAAGGCAGATTGGAACAGTGCGTTCTGGTTGTTGCTTTTTGGGAGGAGGAAGAAGGAACACTTTCATATGATGGTTTTGTTCTTCTGAAGCCCAGGTATAAAACATGGAGGGAGGAATTCAAAGATAGCATGCTTTGCCATTCCTCTTAGCTCTCCTTTGGCCTAGAGGAGATGCAGGAGAGAGGCAATCACCCTGGCAAATCACATCTACCATAAATGGGAACCACTTAGAGATTAAGGATGTGCAATTAATCCAGATCCAAAATGGGAAATCTCCTTTGGTGGAATTGTATTTCCTGCATTTATCAATGCCTCCTTTAAAAAGCTGTTTCTTTTCCTATATTTTATATATATATACCAAAACTTTCTATGTATATTCCCTTGGTTCGGCTGACAAAGGAGGGGAAGAGAGCTGGTAGCCTGGAGGTTAATACACTGCCTAGCATGCAGGCTGCCTAGGTTCGAATCCCATAGAGGGTGTGGCTTGCTGAGGAGGGCAGAATGAGCCCGAAATAGCTATCCAAGTCTCCCATTTAATTCTTTATCAAAAAAAGAAATTTATATATATATATATCTCCCCTAGGATTGTTCCCTGGAAGCACTGACAGATTCAGCAAGCATGTCCAGCTTGTAGAACATATTTTCTGCTTGGAATCCAAATAACTGCACATTCCTAGTGGAGAGGCATTAAGTATTATGGAGCAATAAGGCATGGGGAGGTTGCAGCAAAGGCCCATATAAATCAATAAAAAGCTAGGTCTTCACCTGACATTAAAAACGTTAGCATTTGTTTGGTCTTTAAGGAAAGGGCATTCTAAAGCTGGAGTACCATAAGGGAGACTAATTACTTTCATCACTTTTTTTTTTGCCCCAGCTGCTGCTTTTGTGTGTTTTTAAAGGCCCACATAAAGCTTACTGCAGTAGTCTAACTTGGAGGTTATGAGAGGGTAGAGTACTGTGGTCAAGAATTCTGGTCCAGGAAACGTTGCATATAGCTTACTTTGAGCCACTGAGACTTACAAACCAAGAGATTAAATACAGGTTTTATTTTGTGGGCTGCACATTGCCTTTGTTTCCTAGTGGTCTCCACAGACCAGGGGTAGGCAACCTTGGCTCTTTTATGACTCGTGGACTTCAACTCCCAGAATTCCTGAGCCAGCCATGCTGAGGGGAAAGGGAGAGGTTTCCATGCTGGCTCAGGAATTCTGGGAGTTGAAGTCCAAGAGTCATAAAAGAGCCAAGGTTGCCTATCCCTGCCATAGACTAATCATGAAATAACACAGCATATTTTTGTTTGGCTTAGAAACTTAGTTTTAGCTCTGATCACATTCTAGCCACATGCCTACATTCACAATCCTGCCTAATTAAATAATAAGATTGCGGGAAGAAATATCAACAACCTAAGATATGCAGATACCACTCTAATGGCAGAAAGTGAAGAGGAACTAAAGAGCCTCCTGATGCGGGTGAAGAAGGAGAGTGCAAAAGTTGGCTTGAAACTCAACATTAAAAAAACCAAGATCATGGCATCCGGCCCTCTCAATTCCTGGCAAATAGGTGGGGAAGAAATGGAGGTAGTGACAAATTTTATCTTCCTGGGCTCCAAGATCACCACAGATGGGGACTGCAGCCAAGAAATGAAAAGATGCTTGCTCCTGGATTTGCTATGGCAAATCTAGACAGCATACTAAAAAGCAGAGACATCACCCTGCCAACAAAAGTACGTATAGTCAAGTTGAACCATAAGAAAGGCTGAGCGCCAAAGAATTGAGGCCTTTGAACTATGGTGCTGGAGAAGACTCCTGCGAGTCCCCTGGACTGCAAGGCGATCAAACCAGTCAGTCCTAGAGGAGATCAACCCTGACTGCTCTTTAGAAGGCCAGATCCTGAAGTTGAAATTCAAATACTTTGGCCACCTAATGAGGAAGGACTCACTGGAGAAGAGCCTAATGCTGGGAAAGATTGAGGGCAATAGAAGAAGGGGACGACAGAGAATGAGGTGGCTGGATGGAGTCACTGAAGCAGTAGGCGTGAGCTTAAATGGACTCCAGAAGATGGTAGAGGACAGGAAGGCCTGGAGGAACGTTGTCCATGGGGTCGCGATGGGTCGGACATGACTTCGCAACTAACAACAAATAATATATAATTAAATTATACCCAACTTAATTCAATCTTCATTTTCTCCAATAGTATCTACTTATAATGATTTTGAATTGTTTATGTTCATCTTGGCATTTTAGTACACACCAACCTGCACAAGCTGTTCTGTGTGTTGATGCAATTCTTCCAAAATGGGCAAGGTCTGTTCGGCAGTACAATGCTCAAGAATACGTTGAATTACTCTGCAGCCATAAGGGTGAGTTGAAAGCACAAAAACCTTAAAATAACAAGATTTTATTTATAAGAATATAATATCTCATACCTGTGTGAAACCTTTAGAATGATCCCCATCCTTATTTATGTCAGATTATGGGAATATTTTAATTTTACAGAAATGTATTTAATAATATCTAAGGTAGTCTATTTCATTTCAAGAAAAAAATAAGAGTGACTACTCTGAATATCTGTCTTTATTCTCCAATGCATTTTGGATAGTTATTTTACAGTTCACCTTGATAAAGCAACATGCTAAAAAGGTAGATATTATTATATGCACCTACACAAATAGTAATTAGAAATCTACTCAATCCAAGAATGGAACATTCCATCCCCTAGCCCTAATAGGAAGTTCTGCATATTGCAGTAGTACATATAAAGCTAAAGCATCGAATGGATCATAGCAGCTCCTAGAAAAATCTTTGAGTGATAAGTCAAAAGCAACAGGAATGTTGAAAGTTTTGAAATTTGTATTTCATAAATATCTATAACTGTAAATTGAATAAACTAAACAACACTAAACTACTTTCAGTATATGCAGGAAGAATTATAATACAGGCACCAAGTAAAAATCTCTTCTGGAATAAACGGCTATACTGTACAATACAAGTCCAAAGCTGAAGCTCTATGCTTGCAGTTATCATTTGCCTAAATAAGAATTATGGAAGTCATTCCTCATTCACAAAATAATAAATGAAAAATTACCTGTCCTTTGAAAGCATCAATAATAAATTGGAGTGATTGTGGCTGAACACATTCTATACATTTTTGTACCACATGATTTCCGTTTTGATCCTTAACACATTTTAGGACATGACCATCTAGTTCCTTTACCATTTCATTCTACAGGGAAATAACATGAGAGATCAAGTTATACATGTCCTTAATTGATGTTCCTCACACAAAATACTTCTAGAAATAATTGTCTAGATATAAATTTTAAAAAAAATTGTCTAGATATGTAGTACCATGTAGTATCATAGTTAGCATTCAGATGAGAGGCCACCAGAAAAACCCAGAGCTGAAGACTAGACTGAGAAGTCAAAACAATAACTCAGAAGAAAGCAATAACAATCCACATTGCTGGATTCAACCTATCAACCAATTAACCTATATAAAGTCACCAGAATTCAGAGTATTCTTAAAGTAAAAATTAGATTATTCTTATAATCTAATAAGACTTAAGTATCTTTCAGAACTAATCAAAAGGGATTATATTTTGATTATAATATAAATACAAAAATATTGATCTAACTTACAATTACCTGCTGGTCAGGTGAAATAGACTCTAAAGCTTTCTGAATGACTCGACACCCATACATCTGTAAAGCTAATGGGAGAACATGTCCACGAATGCGCGTTGCAAGTGCTAGCTTCTGGTCAATGCTTCCAAACTACAATGAAAGTGAAAGCACTGTTTAAAAAAATTTAAACTTTACATGTTCATCTGCAGAAAATTACAAGTTTAAACATGAACAGCATCTGCATTGTTAGCCACTTTATCATTTATTATTACTAGGGTCTCCCTTATGTCTCTTCCCAAGGATTTGTATTTCACCACCTGAGAATTAACTGCACATGTAATTTACAATTTCAGAAATAAATCAACTAGTGAAGGAACTCCAAATTCAGTTTTCATCTATACAAGTTGTTGTAGAACTATAACTCTCAACAGGCCCAGGAAGTATGACCAAAGGAGGAAGATGCTAAGTGTTTTTAGCATACAACATATGACTTGGGTAAGCAAAATGGTTCTACAGTGATGCAACTTAATTTTTATGAATTTTAAATTATTAGAGAGAATGTCTTTCTAATATAGAACAAGTGAAATAAATCCTTTGGATCTCACATATAATATAAATAATACTGATCCTCTCAAAAAAGTTACGATTTAAATAAGTCTAATTCTTCAAAATTGTAAGATATATACAATTGATGCTTTCAGGATGATATTGATTAGGGTGGGAAAATTGTTCCCTTTCTTCTAGGATTTTCAAATCCTATGAAAGTGATGAAAGGAAGATTTCAGTTTGTGTTTCCTGTTTACAGAATAACAGAGGAAGGTTTCTATAAGCAAGAAACACAACTGAAAACTAGTATGGCCTGAAATTGTTGCCTTAGGTAAGAATCTTAATCTTTTTGTACCATCCACACCATTCAAAATCTGGAGAAATATTTCCCAAGGGTTCCATGGATTGGAAGTTAAGAGCCCTTGGGTTTAGAGGTATAGGATGTTTAATTTTTTAATATTAATCTAGGAACTACTCTAAAAATTGAGACCCAGAATATAAGTGCTTCAAACCAAGGATGTGCAAAAGTTTGGAACAATTATGGAGTGTTTTTGAGTCTAGAACTTTGCTTTGAGTTTGAGACAAAAATTGGTTTTGTACCACATCCTTAACTGTTCTAACATTAAGTTAAAAAATCCTCTAAGCCAGGGGTGTCAAACTGCCGGCCCATGGGCCGGATGCATCACACTAAAACTGCGCCCACCCCATTGCCGGCAATGGGAAAAAAACCGTGATACGTCGCGACACGTCACAAGTTTGACACCCGTGCTCTAAGCTAAGGAAAACTGGAGACTGTTTGAGTCGACAAGCAGCAGGCACAAGTTCCATTGCTGCTGCTATTGACTGGAGCTGGTGAAGGAAGAAAGAAAAAAGACTGAGAAACAGTCAGTTGAGCACATGTTAAATAGTAATATCTATTTGTGATTTGTGAGTCATAGAGGCAATCTTGAGTTGGCAATCAAAGATACAACCATAGAAATTAATTGGTGAAAAATGGTTACTTTCACAGGTTATTATTCCCTTCCCACTCTATTCCTTATAGTTAGTGATGTTTACTTATAAGCAGTACAGGGGACAGTTCAGAAGGTGAAAGATAGGGAACCTCCTTCTAATTTACACCCATCTACATATCTATATCTCTAATCCACACCCCAGTCCTGCTTGTTTATTTAGGAGGAATTAAATTAGATTGTCGGAATATAGCACAGAAACTGCATCAAGGTGATGAATTTCTCCCATGTGGCAAATGAAATGCAGTGGATCATGGCTGTAGTCAGAGCAGCTAAATCATGGGTTCAGGTCACCAATGGAAAGGGCAACATTTTTTTTTCTCACTTGGCAGGAAGTCCTGATCTAAAAATGGCCACTTCCAAAGTTACCCTGTAGAAGCTGGTATTATCATTTGGAAACTTATGGGGTACAGTGAAATTACAGAGTAGTTCTATTGCTGTTTAAAAAAAAAAGAGGAAGAGTGAAATCAGTATTCAGATTCCTGCTTTCTGTGCACATGCAATAGAAGTCTGCCTACCTTGTTTAAATGACTGCCTGAGATGGGGGTATACAAAATGGCCAGACAGAGGCAGGTTTTCCTAATGGAACTATAATAAAAATTCATCTTCACATTTGTCTACCAATTCATCTAAATTAATACAGATTCTGCTCATATCAATTTCTTTGAACTTCAGTCGGATTCTGAAGAAGGCTACTAAGGTAATCTACTCACTGAAGTAGCGATGTGATAGAGTACTCAAATGAAGAAAAATATCATAAACAATAAAGTTCTAAATGTGGCCCGTGCAGAGGTCAGGAGATTAGGCTGTTGCCAGGAGGCACAGCACAAATATTGAGGCGTATTTCAACTCTGGCATCAGTGGAAATCAGGGGACCCGATCCAACAGCGAGTTTCCCTTGGCAAGCATAAGAATGTACCCCATTGCGTGTGAGGAAAGAGGAGGGAATTTTGGCTTCTTATGCAAAAGGGCACAAGAGGTAATTTCCTTGGGTATGAGTTGTAGTGTTTTCATAAGCCAGAAGAAGTGAAAATGTCAGAACACTGTTTTAGTCATCATGGCATGCGTCTAGCCAGGTTCATCCAAGGCACGGGACATTCCAGGTCTCATATTTAAACATTGCCTTGGTGGAGCAGCTGGTTTTTCTGAAGAACAGTCTCCTCCTACTCAACTTCCCAACATGCCATTGGAAGGTAGTTAAGAACTAAGCCTTTCTCTCACCCTCTGACAACCAGTAGTCTCATACCACTACCTAACAAACATGGCTAAGCCCCACCGACCAACCAGTGAATATTAGAATATGCTGGTTCTGAGACTATATGACGCTGTATCAAATGTGGTATCTACCTGACATGTAGATATACTTCATATCTGTCAGTTTTGTGCTATGGAGAAGTGAAGAGTTCCCGAATTATAATACTGCTACTTCTATATATTTTATATGTTGTATTTACTTTTTAACCAATAAAGTTGTCCGTTGTCCATGTGGATTATAGATAAAAGAATTACTAACTATCCTGTTCAGGTTTCAAGATGTCAAATACAAAAATTATACATTATACATATGTATTAGAAAGCCTCAAGCCAACAGCCAGAAAAATCTATTTTTAATGTTGCATTATTTATGGGTTGTGTTACTGGTTAATCCATTGCTGATGCTTATTTACTGAGCTCTGTTCTATTTATGCAAGACAGGCAAAAATGTGCGTATTTAACTTTTATTTTCACTGCTTGTTAAAGTAATTCTATCCCTAAGGTTTGTTAAGTTTTCCATTCACGAATAATCTTTTATTTTAATACATTCATGATTAAAATTTTAAACAGTATTCTTAACATATTTACCTCAAAGAATTTCTGTATTACATAGTTTCCAAACACATCTGTCATCAGCTGATACGCTGCTTGCAGAATTTCACTAAACAACATTTGGCGCTCAGCCGGAGTAGCTCTCTCTAATTTCTGTTGTATAAATCTGTAAATGTCAGAAATGTACATGCCAATATAAATAAGCGTAACAAGTATTCTAAAGCTTTTCATGTACAATGATGATGACTATAATCAATGAAGCCAACAAGAAACTGAATTCCATATACACATTCAAAATTCTATTTCAATTATTTTGTGAATCAAATATGGGAAATAGTAAAATAAAAGCTATCTTTAGATTGTGTTGGAGCAAAGTTAGGTACAGCTTTATTGTTTACGTCAATCTAACTTCAGTGGGGTACAATTAATTTAAGTGGGCTCTGATTCACTTTGAAAACAAAATTTGACCTCATATTGTGCAACCCATCTTGTAATGAATGCCAACTGAATCCCCAAATTTAGGTCTCTGGGTACACTTAGAGTGAATAAATGTTTAATAAAACTTATTAATCACAAATTGAATATTAAATATTAATATATGCAACATCCAATATATTTCCCAAAGACACTACTAAAAGAAACATATATTCTCCTATTTATTCAGGAGAGCTATATATGCTTACCTAGAACCATGTTGATCCCGTGAAAATTCAACAATATGGCCAACAAGGTCTCTTAGTTGAAGGTTAGGAAAGCGATTATTTCTGAAATCCTCCAATAACCTACTCCGCCCAGAGGGCATAATGTCAGACCTACTGTAACGTAGTCGTGAGGGAGGAAATAACTGGCTGCTTGAGCTGAAAAGACTGGAGGTATTTGTAGCACTGCGATACTTGGCTTCTGCTCCAGGAGCTGCTGAAATATAGCGACCACTACCATTGGTCAATCCCCCTACAATGAAGCAGTTTGGTTAGTAAGACGTTTTAAGTACGCTTTAGTTTAATTGTACTCGAACTAAGGAAAGCTAGAATTAGTTTCTCTTCACTTTTTCTTAACTTCTAGTAACCAGTCAGTAACCAGATGTTACTTAAGAAGAAAGGAACAAAAGACTTTCTGGTTGTTCCTTTTTATCCTAAGTATTATAATTTAAAAGTTGAAGTCTAAAAAGCAACAGCTGAAGCAACTCTGAAAAAACAACAATATATAACAAAATCAGCAACAAGCTTCTGGATATTAATGTTTTTCCATAAAAGGATATATAATTTTAATTACTGATCAAGTTGTATGTATATTAATTAAATTACCACTTTTAAATCTTCTCACATGGTCTAAATAACTAAATAATTTCTCACATTAAATAACTAATTCTCTTCTCCTGACAATACGTTTTACTCCCTTCTAAGGAATTAGCATTAATAAATTGACTAAGTTACAGATTTGGAATATTCTAAAACACACACACAAACATATGAATGCTTTTTATCATAACTCCAAAACCTGCTCAAACTAAATCCTGCTTTTATCTACTTTATTATCACTTAGATCAAAATAACATCTCAAACACCCCTCCATGCTACTTCCTAAATATTCCATTAAAATTATTCTTTTTACCAATATGCTCAAGGCAGTTCAGATAAAATATACATAAAAGAGCAAGGGTAAATAAAGCATTTCAATAAATAATAACAGGTACAACTGTGGAGTCTTTGGTGATATCTGAATTTGGATACTTGCTTGCAGAGATTTCATTACCCAACTAGGTAACATCATCAGTGCAAGTAAATGGGGAGAGGATTGCTCCCGGTTTATATATAGTAGCGTGCTGCCAGTTTTGGTGGGAGGGTAATTTCTTTTATCACCCCACACTCATTCGTATTGATGATATTACCTAGTTGGGCAATAAAATGTCTGTAAGCAAATAGCCAAGCTCAAAGACCACCAAGGACTTCACAGTACAATCCGGAGTTACATATATTCAATCATGTCCTCAATCAAATAATTGTTATTGATTAAATTTGAAATACTGGCAAACAAGATGTTTTCATCTATGTGTAGTAGCCAGCATTCAAAACATGCTAATTCAATGCATATTTAAAATCTATGACAAACACCTTCCAACTGAATCACCATGGCAGCAATCATGTAAATTAACAGATCAGATGTGGAAGTACAGAAAGTTTCTTATCTATCTAGAATACAGGGGAATGGGCACATTTTGATGTAACTATTAAAAAAAAACTGTGTATGGGAGAAAAATATATTATGTAATACTAAAAATATATGATTCTAAGTAATTTGGATTGGTTGTCTAATTGTCCATGAAAAGTGATAAATGTTTATATTTCTAACGAATCTCTGTTTAAGATAGATGGGACTGCATGAGTCATACAAACAAAAGATTCTCGTTCTTCTAGGAAACTTCTCGATAAGTACTGAAAGATGTCTTCCAATGTATTCATGAGGATGGCTCACAAGAATCACTCAGTTTTTTGGGGGAAGAAATCAGTTGCTCAATACATTTTCTGCTTGTTTAACCTTTTGCTCTAAATTGTTTTTTTTTTTAAAATAGCCATACCAAGAGGAACATACTAAGCCGTGGTGGCGCAGTTGTTAGAATGCAGTACTGCAGGCTACTTCTGCTGACTGCCGGCTGCCAGCAGTTTGGCAGTTCAATTCTCACCGGCTCAAAGTTGAATCAGCCTTCCATCCTTCCGAGGTCGGTAAAATGAGGACCCAGATTGTTGGGGGCAATATGGTGATGCTGTAAATGGCTTAGAGAGGGCTATAAAGCACTGTGAAGCGGTATATAAGTCTAAGTGCTATTGCTATTGCTAACATGTAATATAAAATTAGTAGAAGTTAACTTCTTTACATCCTGCTTTTAAAAAAGTGAATAGCATGGGAAATGGAACAGCTATTGAAAACTTCTGAAAATTCAATACAGGCAAGCTCACAAGAAAAAAATTTTGGAGAGAGGTTAGGCAGCTCAGGAAAAGAGAGGAGGAGTTAATTTTATCTAATTGAATGCAACACCAAAACATCATGATATTAAGAGTTTAGAGATCACTCCTATAGTAATGC
The DNA here is from genome assembly GCA_023970755.1 of Azemiops feae. Taxonomy (NCBI): domain Eukaryota; kingdom Metazoa; phylum Chordata; class Lepidosauria; order Squamata; family Viperidae; genus Azemiops; species Azemiops feae. Next base: position 4,632,953 of record JALGBA010000003.1, read on the forward strand.
AATTGAAACAACTCGAGTGTTTTGTAAAATTTGGAATATTGATTTGTGATGGACTAGCAATTTCCATCATGAAATGTATTATATTTATTGTCTTATAAAAACTATTCTGCTACAGAAAACAAATTCAAAACTAAAGATTAAATGTATTTACAAAGTTAAATCCCTATAAACCAAAGGTTACATTAACATTTAATAACTTACAACCTAAAACTCTAGTTTCAAACAATGGGATAGGAAGTCTCCTGGATGAATAGAAGACCCTTCTACTTGCACTAAGAGAGGAGCTCAAAATTGTTCCTTCTTTTTCCTCTGTACCATATCCCAACTCCAAATCCACAAAGATGTCTTTAGAAGCACCTATTCTCTCAGAAAATTCTATGTACCGATGTTTTTTCTGAATCTGCCGAACTGGATTTCAGTTAAACTATTCAAACTACTCAAACTACCCACTTATCTTTTACAGGTGCTGGTTTTTTTTTAAGAAACATGACAGTGATGTCTATCTGATAAATTAAAAAAATCTGCCTTTGCATTAGTTATTTGAAAAGGAGGAATATAGAAATAGCTTGTGTCTAAAACTAGATTCCAAAGATTGTTTGTGCTCCTTTTCTTAAAATACTGACAAACAAAACTAATACTTTCTTGTTCTGGAGATAATAGAGAGAAAATGTATTATGTGCATAAGGTTATTAATACACGCATAGGAAGATTACTAGTTGAAATCTTGTCCAAGTGCATTACATTCACAATGTAAAGCCCAAAGGTGACAGCAAAGTTCATTTAGTATATAGAGTAAAGCATTATTTAACATTTGCAATATTTCAGATACCTATCTGCATCTGCAGTAATAGATTTTTATGGGAATGAAATTCTTATGGATTTAATGATATAAACAGCGCACACAATCAAGGCAAAATAAACAAATCAGGACTACCTTGCACACAATTTGCTTTGTTTTTAAGCAAAAAGTCATGAACTAGATATTTGTAATTTTTTATAAAATGTATGCAATTATAAAATCTTATACCAGAGTTAACCAAGGTTACTAAAACATATGCCATGTGACCGGATATGCATCTAGCACATGATAATTAATGTTATTAAAAATATCTTACTAAACTTATTCGGAAAATTGTCCCTGGAAACAATTTTTTCTATTAATATTTGGCAGTTTTTATTAAGTATGGAATAGATACAAGTTTACTTTCATTTTATTTTTTACAAAATCCAGACTTAAGACTTTCTATAAAATAAGCCCATTTTATCATCATCTTCATAATTACACAAATAAACAGATAAGTTTATGAGAAGAATTAAAACTCTGTAACACATGGAAAGACCATGATAGAACAATGGGAGGCATAACATTAGCAGAGGTGGCAACAGCTTATTGGTCCAGGTGGAAATGGAGCAAGGAAAGGCAAAGAAGCAGGGAGTGAGCAAAAATGCTGCAATAACAATTAATTTAAACAGGTAGAATAAAGATTAATACACCATGAAAAGAAATGAATTTTATTCTGAGATACTTTTAATCAGATTAAAGCTTTAGGAGCCATGGTGGCACAGTGGTCAGAATGCAGTACTGCAGGCTAACTCTGCGCACAGTCTGGAGTTCAATTCTGACCGGCTCAAGATTGACTCAGCTTTCCATCCTTCCAAGGTCTGTAAAATGAGGACCCAGATTGTTGGGGGCAATATGCTGACGCTTAGAGAGGGCTGTAAAGCATTATGGAGCACTTTTTAATTTTTAATTTAATTTAATTTAGAAAATGTATCACCGCCTACTCGCACATGGTGACTCAAGGTGGCTTACATCAACAAAAAAACACCCTGTAAGAAATAAAATAAGAGAAATAAAATAATAACCCCCCACTTCCCTACCCCAGCGACAGCAAACACTTTATAAGTCTAAGTGCTATTGCTATTAGCTTATTCTGTCTAGCACAGGCATGTCAAACTCGCAACGTCATGTGACGTCGTGCGACTTTTCCCCCATTGCCGGCAATGGGGTGGGCGCGGTTTCAGCCTGACGCATCCGGCCCGTGGGCCGGCAGTTTGACATGCCTGGTCTAGCAGAATGAAAATTATAGAAATACACAGCTAAAAACCTCTTTCTGTGGAAAGAGCACTCGTGGCAGGAAATTTCTCCCTACTTTTTCATCTGACAATAATTACAAAAAGTTAACAGATAATGATCTTTGTCTTTAACCTATTCGGAAATTAAGAGTTACCTAGCAACAATGCTATGAGCCCTAGAACGTGTGATTCTGCCCGCTCAGATATCAAGGGAGACTTTCAAGGCTCACAAGAAAAATCCACTATTAAAACTCCTCTCTTTTACTACTACAGAATTTCTGAGGCTGACCCGAAGCCTTTGGCCCCGGATATATTAGTTTTTAGGGGTGTACAAAGCATTCAGAAGCACGAGCAAGGCATCTCTTTTTAAAGTGTTAAAGAAGCAACATTCTTAGCTATGATTCATGCAGCTGCTATAATAGTTTCCCTTCCTATTGCAAATCTCTGTCCATGCAAAGATGTATTCTGCAGGACTGCAGACATAGGAAGGATGTGTATCAAAATTATTTTCTTCTTGCTCTAGCATGGTAATATAATTATAGAGGGAGGGAGGTTTTTTTCTATTAGAAGAGCATCATGATCAGAATTCTGCTAAGGAGTGTGTTTTTGCTGGAGAAAGAGAAATGATGATGGGTCTATCTTGCAATCTAGACATTATTTAATAAAGATTTGTTTTCAATAAAAACATACTTCTGAACTTTTAAGGATTTGAATAATGCTTGCTTTCCACAAACTATAAATGTGTACTAATTTTAAATACGCTATGTATTTTAATATGGCAAATGTTTTAAAATGTTTAAATCAAATATTAAAATATTTTTGGTTTACAATGTATCACCTAGTAAATTATAATGTGGCACATTTTGCAATTTTATTAAGAGATAAACACATAGTTCTTGTGGGAAGTCTTAAAAATATTTTTCAGAATGTGTACTTTACCTAAACTGTCTCAAGAAGCTGATTTTAGAACTATATGAACATAGAATAACATCAGTTGATGGCTAGCCAACATTTGCAATATGTATTTATTTTAAAAGTCAGCTATTTTTCAAAGTTTACACAGAATCAGGCTTTTGCACTTAAATGATTACTCCGTGTTTTTTATAATGATGATCAAACACAAAATCCTATAGCAGACATAGTGAGTAAATGGTTCTATTGCCATTTTAAATGAGTTAAAATTGTTTGCTATAAATTAATTTGAAAGTTTTTGCCTATATGGCTGAGAACACCAAGTTAAAACTGTTACTGCAACACCAGAATCCAGTGGATGTTCCAAGTCCAGCAAGGCTGAAATGTTTGTGCATTCATCTTTTGCTCTTGTCTATGACCAGTCAGAAACAGAATAGGTTATACAGTATAGTACAAATTATGTGCAAAAAGTAATAGCTAATTCACAAAAGGTATATTCTAGCATTTGTTGAAGAGTTTATATATCATTTATATATCAGACAAGTGAAATTGGCTATTTATTTTTGAAGCTAGGGGTATATTAATTTTGATGAGATGTTATTTATCTTGAAGTAATAACTGATCTTAGGATCAATATATATACTTCATATAATGTTCAATTCTGGATAAAATCCAGAGATCCATGTGCATAAAAGACATAGGAAAGATGTGTATCAAAATTATTTTCTTCTTGCTCTGGAAGTCCATATTTTTAGGAACAGCCTGCCAGAGGGCATAGGGTCGAAGTGGCAGTGAGAAAGGTTGCATTATTTGATATGAGAATGGTACTGCAGAACAATTAGGGATAGGTGAAAAAGTAAAATATAGAACAGTCAATGTTGTATAGACCAAATCTAAGTAGCAGTGTCTCAAGTTGTGAGCAACAATATCCAATCTGCCTTAGGATTCCAAGAGAACTTGGAGACTTACAAAGAAATTTTCAAGAACACTTTTCATTTTAACTGGAATAAGTCTGTATGCATGACCATTTATAAGTACAACTTCATCTTCTACCTATTCCATTTTGTTATTGGAACATTATTAAGTCCATTTTTTTCTACACTGTAGGCATGCACTTGAACTAAAGAGTATTTATTTGGACAATGTGCCATAATTGAGCAGATTTAGTTTAAGAATGTTATATGATATGTGAATTTTGAAACATTTTTAGTATCCAAATTTGAGATCTCATTTATAGTGAGAGACCTTTCGCTACAAAATGCCTATCCAATAAAGCATATAAAGTGATTTATTCACAATTTACACTAAATACATAATTAATAATAGGGAATTATATGACTACATACTGCAAAGCATGCCACAGAATAATGTAATTTTAACATATATTAGTCAACAGTATCATCTAGATATAAACCATGCCAATATATATCCTTACAAGTTCAAGCATGAAATTACTACAGGTATCTGGAAAGGACACATTACATATAGATTGAATGCCACTATTTCCCTAAAGCCTTTCATTATTACTTTTCTTTGTTTTGAAAGTGAATTTGTAAAATGTACTGTGAATTCATTACTCTGTTGATTTAAAAGCCGTTTTCTTTACTGTATACTTTGCCAAGCTTTGTTTTTTTAAGCCCAGATGCAAAACTTGTATCATTACCATGTACCAAACATTAGCCTAAAGCTGACTCCATTAAAAAAAGATGCATGATTTACAGTTATAGATAAAAAATATATCTTTGCCTGTCATACAACAACAACAACACCACAACAACCCACTCTTATTTTTCTAAGTATCAGGATTTCATTTTTATGTGGCAAATCTGTAGGGCCAACACTTTGCTCCCAAAGCTGATCACTCTCAATGACCAATCAGTTAGCAACATACTGGGACTAGTCCCCCTATACAGTGTTTTACCAAAAAAAGCAGATTGACATCTTTACCCAACATAAAATATTGATATACATATAAAAATACATATACACACAAACATATACAAACAAAAAAGGGCTTTGTTGTTTTTACCTAAATGCAAACTGGATGAGGATCCATGTGATGAAAGTGATGGCGGTGGCGTAAGTGAATGTCCTGGAGTTTGGCTTGGCAGAGGCATGCCTATTGGGCTTGGAGAGGAGGAAAATCCCAGACTATTGTAAAATGGCTGCCCTATGGGTGCTAGGCTGCTACTAGATCTTTTGTACAAGTCAGAACTAGTAGATAGAGACTCTCTCCTTGTGGCACTACTACTTGCAGAACTGCCAACTGAAGAAGAAATAAAAAGACCCTATTACATACAGTGTCAACCAAAGAAAACCTAGCCCCAACCTACAGCTGGGCAATACAAGATATGATCATATTCGTTATAACAAATCAAGTTATGCTATAGACAATTACTGTGATAACCACACATGATTTAATAAATCACAAATGAATACAAGCATTCCTCAGATATGGGAAAGTTTTGAGCAACCTCCAAGTCTTGATTCACTCAAGACTTAGTCACATTGTCATAGTATTTGGCATTCTGGAGTCAGGCTTTGGGACCAATAGTTAGGCATGTCTTAGTGTGTGTTAATACAAACCAATGAAGTTGAATCTTAAGTGCAAATAATTTCTGCAAATGTCTGCAATTTTTCTTTTCAATTTAAAAACTAGTTGGAGAGGGGAAACTACTCAAGTCATATTCTAGGCATGCAACAAAGTTTTTTTATATAGAGATAGCCTAAATAATAAATTCCTTCATCCTGTTTTACAGCTCTTACTAAAATTACCCTTAGATTCTGCACTCTTCAGAAATAGATTTATTGGCCACACATTCTTGGTTAACAACAAATAAAGGAATTCAATAAAAAAAAAGTCTAAGATACTTTGAAGGCAAGTCTTAAAATGATTTGGATCACAAAGAATATAGGGATGGGTGAACAAATATAAATAACAAAATTGGATGTGTTCATAAAAGTATGGTTTAGGAGTTTAAATTAATAATTGTTATACTTGTATATTTATCTTACAGAATGCTTCGCCTGAGCAATTTAATCAATGTAAATCTTGAAATACCAGTTATTATAAACATTGAGCTGTTTAGCCTTATTAACAGTTTTGCATCCCTATTTAGCAAATGTATATTTTATTTAGATTTTTTTTAATTTCAGTCTAATACAGAAAAAAAACTACAGTGATTTCTAAAGATTAAGATAGCATAGTGAGCCAATTAATTTACTGAGCACTAAAATATGGGGTGGGATGAATTGTTCTTTCAAAATTAAAATGAAATATGGATTGATATTTTAAAATCCTGATTCAGCTGTCAAGCTCACTAGATGACTGACAAATCACTTAATTTGATCTACTTCAGAGAATCGTTCTAAGAGTAGAAAGCAAAGTTATTCTTTTTTTAAAAAAGTATTTCAGAAATTTATACTTTAAGACTACTTCAGAATAATTGTATTCTATTCTAAATGCAATGAAGGAAAAAATGAGTGATTGGTACGTAAAGACTATGTCTTATACAGTTTTTAAAGAAACTAATTATGGATTTGAATAAACTTATTTGTATAAAAGCCAGGATTTGTTTGAGTGGAATACTCATAAGTATTAATTAATTATTCATAAAAATGCAGAAAAACTGCAAATAAGACTACAATTTAAAAATTATTTTAAGGATATTATTCTCTTTAAGTAAAAAAAAATCACAGAAACTTCATCTTTGATTTTGCCATTAATAACTTTCAATTAAAACATGTAATGAATGACTATGCATTTATTAGATCCTTTCTTTTTATAGTGTTTTCTTTCTATTTATTAATTTCAGTGGACATCAACCAAAATACAAATTCTACAAGACAAAAAAGTGATGAGGAATTGCTTATAACAGTCAATATGAAGAGCTTTAATAAGTCCTCTAAATATTTAAAAAATTGTTTCACATGGGACATTTTCCAAGATCGAGGTGTGCAAGCTCATTTTTATACAGTGCACAAAATTGTGTGTGCTTCTTCATGCCTTTGCCTATGCAAAATAAACAATTCATACATTATCTGTGTCAGTATATGTGGACATGTTCTCCAGTGAGAAAACAATTTGCACAATCTAAGAACTTTATGAATTTTAAAAAAAGGGGGGGACTATGTACCATCACACTGTGAATAAAGTAGTAAAGATTATACAGTAGAAATGATAGAAAATGACAATATTTGGCATCTCTGAACTGAAACAATTAAAAAAACAAAGTATACCTACGGCAAGGTGTTTGAAAGACAAATGCTACATGAATTCCAAGAAAACTGTAAAAGAACATCTCTTGCTTCCATATAGAAGCAAAATGTCTTCAAGCAGGAAATGGAAGCTATATGCTTCTACTCTCTCATACTGTGAGATGTCTGGCTTAAAGAGTGAAGAATGCTCAACATATTCCTCCAGGTGTTCTTGAGAGCATCCTTGTAACACTGAGAAAGGAAATTATTGTTCACTTCCAGCAACAGTCCTCCTGATAATTGACCCAGCTGGAAAGAGGTGGAAGGAAAGCAAAAGGATATTTCTTGCCCACTTCTGTGACAAAAGTAACCCTTTTAACACTTACATAAGCTTGAATATAAAATCACGGGAGCACAAGATCGGGCTATTTAAAAAGCCCTAAAAATGCAAGTTACCTTTCATAGTCAATAATGCAAGTTGTTCCTCATATACAAGATCTGCTTGGTCCAACTGACTTTCTTTCAAACCCAGAGATAGAAATTCGGTGCATCCAAATAATTTAAAGAAAAATTATTTGAATCACATCAAACCATACAAAATCTGCCCTGTTTTCTTTCTTTAAAAGTAACAACTTACCGGTTGAGCCAAATCCACCAAGTGCAGACCCAATGGCAGCTCCCAAGGAGCTGCTACTTCCAAAGCCAAGAGATGTGTTTCCTGGTTGACCAGGACCATGTGAAAAGAGTGAACTGCTCTGAGAATTATTGGTTAAAGTATTGTTGCCATAAAATGAATTAGACTGTAGACTGTTGTTTGTCTGCTGTTGCTGCTGTTGAGGCTGAGGACCAAGGGGCCGAAAAAGCCCATTTGTGGTTCCTGTGATATTGTTTGCTGTTCCTCCAGCTGAAGCTGCAGCAGCTGAAAGACACCATGGTTTTCAATAATCAGTAGGAATGTAGAACATTTCAAGTTTTAGAAATAGGGCAAATTTTCATTATGATGCCTAAGAAACAATATTAGGGGTACATCAGTATTCTGAGAATGCTGTCTTAAATAAATGGGGCTGCTTCACTCAAATGGTTTCAGTGTTCCTAAAGTCTCACACCCTGTGATGGACAAATGCAAAGATCAGTGCTGGGCTCTGCCAAATATTGCTAACAGTGTTGAGATTTTCCAATTCTAAATTTTTTAAATGCCCATGCAATGGCCCTTTGGTTTGTTTTTCAGCTTTAATATGTGTATCTATATGCAGTTAATGAAGTGAAACGTTCATGCTGTATGCTAAATGTAAATACTACATTGTTTGTTTCTTAAGCGACACTGGCAGATTACCAAATGCTTAAAATAAGGCCTCAAGTCAATAGCCAGAGAATATGTTTGCTGCTATTGCTATTCAATTATTAGTAGTACTGTGTGTGTTCAGCTCCCATAGCTGCTTTTGATTTTTTTTAAAAAAATCATTCCCTTTGCCATTTTTTTCCTGTAAGCTAGGTGATAGGTAGCAGTCAGCATGGACTATCATTTTATTTATGTTTGTAGCTCTAGGAAAAAAATCTCAAGGGAATGCAGAATAAGCTTCTTACTCCATGAGTTCCTAAGGTAGAACATTGCAAACATTCCACATTTTGTTTCTTTTGAACACAGTCAGCTTAGAATACAACATATTTAAGCTGTTTTAATCAGGGCTCAAAATAAAAATACAGGTAGTCCTCGAGTTACGAGCTCCAGAGGCATGCAGAAGCCCCCCCCCCAACCTCCGTTCCTGGCGCAAACGGCTAGGAAAACGCCTCCAAGGTTTGGATCAGGCCCTTGGAAGTTCTGTTCCAGGCGGCAGCAGCTTGGAGCAGTCCTCCGAGGGCTGGATCCAACCTCCGGAGGCATGCAGAAGCCTCCTCCAGCCTGTTCTGGGCCGCTTGGAGGAGGGCTCCAAGGCTCCGGGGACAATGGGGTCACTTTCTGCCCCAGCGCGGCGAGCTCTGAAGGGCTGGACGCGGGTGCAAGGGGCCTGACCTTCTCCCTCAGTTGAAGGCTTCAGGCTTTCTGTCAGGCAGAAAGGAGTTGGGGGCAGGAGCAGGAGACAGGCACCTTTTGCATAGAGAATGAAAGTTTCTGAGGTCTGTGATTTGGCGCAACTTCAAACACTCGCATGAGACCACGGACTCCAGAAACTTTCATTCTCGGTACGAAAAACACTTCTAAGCCGACTCTCCTCTCCCTCAAATGGAAAGAAACCGCGGCAGAGAGGATTTTTGCAAGGTGAGTCCGGCGTGGCAGGAGGGAGGGGGAAGCAGTTGTAAGGAGTGTGTGGGGGGGAATAGGGTGAATGTTGCAGCCGCTCGTAAGGGTGAACAACTGCCGTGGTGCTGCAATATTCGTAACTTCGTAACTTGCTCGTAAGCACTAGGGGGCGCTCATTACGTAACTTTGAATGAGCTTTAAGTGAACGCTCGTAACTCGGGGATTACCTGTATTTAATATCCCCTACAAGTTATTGTGACAGCAGCAATATACTATAATGTATATAAGAAAAATTACAGATATTAAATTCATCTTTCAGTGTTATACTAATACTGTAATAATATGGTCGATGGCTGTCTTCCTCCAGAGGCATTAAGAAATGCTAAGACATAATCATGTAGTTTGAATTAAAAATAATAATTAGCAGTCAATATAGACTATAAAAATATGTTGAAATGAAAAAGAGAGGAGAGCCAGAAGGCCAACTTTTCTTTCCCCTCTGTTAGATAAAGATTAATTTAAGTGTAGACAAACTGAATGCAATGTATCAAAAATTTATTTGGGCAGATCAAGCATAGATTCATCCTGTTAGCTTTCCCCTTCAAAAAGACATCACAGTTCTTGAGTTTGATTAACTCCAAATTGGGGGGTAATAGTCAAGAAGAATATGGTTCTTTGAAAAGTAAAATTTACTCTAAATTATGTTGATAATCCTATGACTTTCACACCCAAATATGGCAAAAAGCAGGACAAGCACAAATCATATAAATAAGCTTCAACCTCTGAACTGCATCTCCAACAATGAACAAAAATTACAGCACTTTTAACGTATCTTAAATTCATGCTTTACTATTAATTCAGTAAATACCTTTACTTATCTAGAAAACATCTGTGCAATGCCCAATTATTTAATGCCAAAAGAAAGGAAAATTTTCGCCATTGAACCATTTCTCCATGTCCCAACAACAGCATCCTAATCAAAATTTCTTAAGGTAAAACGGCTACACAGATTTGTATAATCTTTATAACAAATATACAAGTAGTCCTTGATTTAAAACCATTTGCTTAAGACCAGCTTGTATTAAGGAAGGTTGTAAGATGCTCTTGCACTCTTAAAAGAGCTGCCTGTGAAAGAATTTGAGCTCTGCTGCTTGGACTTGAAATCTAACCAGGCAGGAACTGAAATCCTTTTAGCAGGCAGCTTTCCCCCCCTGTTTTGTAGCTTCTGAGCTCAGAGACACTTATAGGTAGCCTGCACCAGACCTAGGCTCCCAATCCTCCTTCGCTGGGACTCTGTCCACTTAATGCCCTGCAAAATTGCTTAAGGGCAACAAACGGGATTGCCTGAATTGCTGTCATTGAGTGTAACATCTTGCTTAACAACCGCTTCACTCAGTGACCAAGATTCTGGTCCCAATTGTGATTGCAAGTTGAGGACTACCTGTATTCTTTAACGGATGGAAAGAATTTATTTTAACTATAGCAGACTGAGACTATTACTCATTACTCTGTTCACTGTTGTTTCATCCAGATATTTTTTTACACTATGCCACAAATAAAAAGAATGGGGAGTACTTTTGAATTAACCTTAAAAAAACCCCACAGTAACTGAAATCTTTTATGCCTCTGGGACAAATGACAGAAGAAATGTCAAGAGAAATATCCTAGATGAGAATGTTCCTGCATCTATGTGTAAGAGTGGCAACAAATAAATATTCTGAATAATATCTAGAAGATTGCAAAGAGGGAAAAGAACTGTTAGACCATTTTAAAAATAAAATAAAATTGCAAAAAAGCTACTTACCAGCTTGTGCGGCTGCAGAACTGATGATAACAGGTGCTGAAGCCACCAACCTGACGGGTGCTCCAAGTCCAGTTCTGGCCCCTGGACCTACCACCAAGGCACCTGTCTGATCATAATAGGCAGTGGGAGCTAGCACTTGATAGCCTGATCAATACAAAACACACAATCTAATAAGTTTTAGAGTGAAGATTTCATTTTGCAACTAACTGACTATTTTAATTTTGAGCAAAGTGGTATGTCATCTGAAAATCCTTATTCTTTTTGTACTTAAAATATTACTCAGTACAGTACGCTATATATGTTTTTGTTCAAGGCTAAATAGATAATCCCAGACTGAACAAATAAGGCCATGTACTTGCCCTTCCCTCCTGCCTTCATCTAGTTATTCATTCATGTGCCATCACATCACACTCTCCTGGCAACTTCTCCTGATCTTTCCAAGCTAGGAGAAAAATGTAAGATAGATCCAGATCCTTTTTCTTAGCCAGGCAAAATTAACCTTTTAAAGGAAGCATTAAGGTAGCACTGTTCCAAAGCAGAATATGTAAAAAGATGTGTCGTAAAATAGTGACAGATGAACTACAAAAGAATTAGAAATACCGGCCATCGTAGCAACACTTTTACTGGGCCAGCTGAAGTCTTTTTGAGTTTCAATCATTTCATCAAACAAGTTGCTCAAGGAAAAAAAAGGGGGGATTTAGCTCTATTAGATTATAATAGAAAAGCATATATGTAGCTCAGTGTCAAACTATGGAGTTTTCAGTGCTTGCTTGCCAATGTTTCATTACCCAACAAGGTAACATCATCAGTATGAGAGTGGGGTTTTCTCCCTTTTTATGTATTGTAACTTGCCCTGCCAGTTTTGGTGTGTGGGGGGATGTTTCACAGCCTAATCAAGGAACTATCAAGGAGAAAACCCCACCCACATCAAAGCTGGCAGGGCAAGCTTTTGTATATAAACAGGGAACAAAACTCACTATTGCACTGATATTACCTAGTTGGATAATGAAACATTGGCAAACAAACAACCAAACTCAGAGAGCACCAAGGTCTTCCTATATCAGATTATATTATTGGATGGAATATAAACTTCGTATATATTAAATTTTATCAGGTACAAAGCAGTATAAGATTGTGATAGCACTCTCCTAAAGCTTATTGCAAAGAAGCAGCAAGCACATGCTTTTAGAGCAGGGGTGTCAAACTCGCAACGTGACGTGTCGCGACGTATCGCGACTTTTCCCCCGTTGCCAGCAATGGGGTGGGCGCGGTTTCTGCATAACGCATCCGGCCCGTGGGCCGGCAGTTTGACGCCCGTTTTAGAGTTTCCACTTTATGAAATATACTTTATATATTACAGCTATAAAAGTCAAAATTATTTCTGAACTGTGCAAGATACAAAGATTATTGGGGAGGGGGAGGATAACCTAGGCAACTCTTAAGTTTTCTTATGGACAATTTTGTTTTATATAATACTTGAAAAACATGTTCTAACCACCCAACAAAGCATTAGTAAGAATAAAGCAGTATTGTAAAAAAGGTTCCTGACAAATCCACAACAAAAGATCAAATTGGGTTATTTTAATGAGTCCCTGGTAGCAATATATGCCAAGTAAATTTTCTTGGTGAAAATGGGGAAGCTAATAATTATCTTTAAGTTGAGCCCAAATAATCTAAGCTTTAAAAGTTAAAATCCTAACTTTAAATTGGATTTGAAAATGCGATAGAACATATGCAGCTACAGCAATATCACTATCACATGAATGATCAGCAGGTTTCAACCATTATTTGTGCAGCCCTATTCTGCAACAGGTGAAATTTCTGAATTATCACTGAAGGTAGCTTCATGCAGAGCACATTAAAATTATCCATTTCAGAAATCACCAAAATATGCATATTGATAAGCCCTTTTCAGGTAGGACAGGGATACTATTCCCACTGTGTAAAAAAGTAATTGTCACAATTCCCATAAGTTCCCCCAATATAGTGTCAAGTTACACAGCACTACACTGTGGTTCATTCAGGACAAATAAAACCAATCTATAGCCACAGTAATTCCTTTATCCAGATTGGTCATTTTATTTGAACATGCACCTCAAAAGCTTCTAGAGCTCCCCAAAGTCAAAAGATAAAAATGAAAGATACATGTGTAATCCATATTTTATTGGCTTGCCATTCCAAAATCATGAATGTTTACTCCAGCAGATTCATGTACATAATGAAAAACCTAAGGATAACGTTGACTCCTTAAGGCATTTCTTAGACTATGAATATGGTACAGAGGAGTAACATGCAGGCAATACATTTTAAGATAATTGTTCCAAGGATTTTAGGCATCCTATATTCCTCCCGTTAAATAATTCAGTAAAATACCAGAATAAACAACATAATTTCCGAACCCAATTTTTTCCAAGTTATCCCACCCACTTATTTTCTGATAATTTACCAAAGTAATGATAACTTGTGATTTTCTGGATACTGTTGTGCTACAGCTCCTAGCTCCGTGGTGGCGAACCTGCGACACGCAGAGCCCTCTCTGTGGGCACGCGCGCCATCGCCCCAGTCCTAGGCCTTCAGTCCCATCCATGAGCAACCTGCATCAAAATCTCCCCAGGCAAGTGGCTTTTTAAGCTGGGTTTTATAAAACCTTTTCGCTATAGGCCTCCACCGCCGTGTGCAAAAAAAAAAAAAAAGTTCAATCAATCAATCAATTTCAACTTCTCGCAGGGAAAAAAAAAGATCTCACAAAGTTGGAATTGATTGATTGAACTTTATTTTCCCTAAAAAAATTTCCTTTGTTTCCTTGCAAGCGGCGGTGGCGGATCGCTGGGAGTCAGGTAAGGAAAGAAAGGCAATTTCTGGGGGGAGCGAGGATTTCTTTCCTTACCTGCCCCACTTGTTCTGAGGCCGCTTTCCGCTCAACCACATTGCTCTTGCCAATGGCCCGACCGCCCACTTCAGCACCCTCCCTCCCGAGCCTCCGGCGCTCCACCTGCTGCTTTGGTGGCTCTGTAGGCAGAGCTGCAAAGTTTTCTTCTCTGTCAGAGAAAAGAACTTCGCAGCTCTGCCTACAGAGCCACCAAAGATGTAGCTGAATGGGCAGGTGAGGGGGGAACCTGCCCCACTTGTTCCATGGCCGCTTTGGGCCAAGCCGCATTGCAGCGGCATTGGGCGCAATATGCGAGGCGGCAAACAGCCGCGTCACGCCGAAAGCGGCCATTTGCCACCTCCTGCCCAATGTCGCTGCCATGAGGCCGCAGAACAAGCCGGGCGGTGGTAAGAAACGGGTATACCTGTTCCTTACCTCTGCCCGGCTTGTTCCCCGGCCTCATGGCAGCAGCATTAGGTGCGATGCGTGAGGTGGCAAACGGCCGCGGCCGGCGGCAAACAGCCACATCGCGCCAAAACTGGCCGTTTGCCATGTCGCATGTCGTGCCCAATGCCGCCATGAGGCCGCGGAACAAGCTGGGTGGAGGTAAGGAACCGGTATACCAGATCCCCCCTCCCTACTCTGCCTGCTGCTGGAGGGCTGGCCCGGTATTCGCAGAGGGCTGCAGAGCCCCAGAGTGCACCGGTCGAGGGGCCGGCAGGCTGTGGCTGCTGACGGACACAGTTGGCCCCCATGCGCTCGCTGTGTGCGGGGGCCAATGGTATCAGGCAGCAGCCACCCCGGCCCCTGCCTCACCTGCGGCAATGGCACCCCTGCCCCGCCTCATCCCATAGGACGAGCCTCCTGCCCACCGTCCCACCTGCCAGAGACCCCCTGGATCTCCCCCAACCCTGCCCCCACAGGCGTCCCTCCCCACGAGCAACATTGAGATGGCCACGCCCACCATCTGCCATGCCCACCCAGTGGCCACGCCCACCCGGCACCCGACGATAAATAAGTAGGGTTTGGGTTTCAGTTTGGGCACTCGGTCTCTAAAAGGTTCGCCATCACGGTCCTAGCTCCTCCAGCTGGCATGGTGTGAGGGATGTTATGGTTACTAATATAGTAACTATAATAATATAGCATAGTAATTATAGTTAGCAATTTCTGCAGATTAGAGATATGTAATTGTGATGTACCAGGAGGTCCGAGGTTATTTCTGCCTCCAACAGTAAATTTGAATTAGAATATGTCTAAGTGCTCCACATAATTGAGAAAGTTTTGCAAATAGGACAGAGCTGTTCTAAGATTTCATGCCATTGCTTTGCATGGCTTTTCCTAAAGCCCATTCCAACCCAAAAGGGATCTATAAAATTATATTAGCTAAGTGATCATGATCACTTCACGCTGTTATCACCATTGCTAGAGTAAGATCTAAGACAGACTTACAAATTTCCTGGCACTCATGGTTCAGCTAGAACCCGTGATACTTTATTGCTCCAAGCCTTCCAAAATATGTGCATTCTAGAATGAATATTCCTTATTTTCAAATAAAGACCAGGAAATCTTAGCAGGGCTGTATTTTCTAGAAAATTCCCAAGGCATCACAAAACCATATGAACCATCATTCCCCTGGTCCCATGAGGTAAAATGCTATAACCAAATTATAATGGCAATTCTCTCTTAATTCTAGCAAAATGCTCCTCGTGATACTGTACCTATCCTATTAACAAGAATGCTAAAATCTATCAAAGAAACTAAAGCAAGTAGAAACTTCAGCAAAATCATTCAGCATCCCATTCTTCAAGAGTAGTGGCTAACCATGTTCTGAATGACAACATTCTACAGACGTAATCCTAGAATTGTATCTGATGTCTGGCATACATCTCTCTCTCTCTAGCAAATATATCAAACAGACAAAAGGGTAACAAAACAGATGATGCAGAGTTAAATCATCACTACTTATGTATTGTCAGCAGAATATGCTTCTGAAAAATGGAATTACTGTGTTTCATATTATAGATGCATATACAAAGCTAAACTGTGCTGTTCTGTTCTACTACCTTCGCTAATATTTTCACGTGCTAGCAAATGATCAGGTTTTCACTGCTTTCTGCTCACTGCTCCTCTGTAAAGAATGTAGAATAATCTGTTAGAGGATATTAAAAGTAATATAACAATTTACTTAAAACTGAATGTGCATCATAAGCAGTACTAGATATATATGAAATAAGTACATTAGCATCATAAGGTGTTCTAATTAGTATGGTGACACTGGTCCTAACATTATGCATATCCGTCCATACCTGAAGTATAATCTGGAAGTAAAGGAAAAAATTAGCTAGTTTTTTCTAAAATCAGCAAGAATTCTAAGGAACAAGGTCAAGTTTTTCTTGCTTGGTTCTCCTACTAGCTGAAACAGTTGTAGTAATCAGGATCTTACTAACACAAAGTTGGTTTACATCTATCTTGTTACTGTAGAAATTTCCACTGGCAGAATGAAAGCTAAACTATGTCAAGTAAGAAGAATACTTGTCAAGAGGATGGCAGAGCAGAATAGCTACTCATTTAAAAAGGTGTATATGAATTTGACTGCCATTCATGGCTGTGATATAATTTCACAACTGAGTTCTTAACTATATGGAATATACAGGTAGTCCTTGACTTATGACCATAATTGAAGCCCACATTTCCATTACTAAGCAAGACAGTTGTGAAATGAGGTTTGCCCCATTTTATGACCTTTCTGGCCACAATTGTTAAGTGACTCACTGTAGTAGTTGAGTTAGTAACACAGTAACCCATTGTCTTTGCTTGTCAGGTTACAAAAACTGATCACATGACCCTGGGATATTGCAGCTGTCATAAAAACATGTCATTAGCCAAGCGCCCAAAATTTGATTGCATGACCATAGGGATGCTGCAACAGTCGTAAATGTGAAAAACGGTCATAAGTCACTTTTTCCAGTGCCATTGAAACTTTGAATAGTCACTAAATGAATGGCTATAAGTTGAGGACTACCTGTACTTCATATTGACTTTGAGTTCTAAGAAGAAAGCATTACTTAATTATTCTACAAGTATGAGCATACTAATGGTGCAGCACTGATCATTTTTTATTTCTATTCTGCTTATTAAAAGGTTCTCAAGTCAGGTAAAATACACCTGAAGTATCCAAAATCAAGATCTACAGTGTTTTCCTGTAGTCTTTGCATTAGTTTCTTTTTCATAACATTGAATTCAATCTTCCCTGATTTATCTAAGCCACTTCAATTACCATTGGATGAACTTTAATCAATGTTAAATTGTTTAACATCATCAACTTAA
The DNA here is from genome assembly GCA_023970755.1 of Azemiops feae. Classification (NCBI taxonomy): domain Eukaryota; kingdom Metazoa; phylum Chordata; class Lepidosauria; order Squamata; family Viperidae; genus Azemiops; species Azemiops feae. The sequence goes on from JALGBA010000003.1 coordinate 4,650,377, forward strand.
TCATTATAGTACTTGTTTGGCCTTGTATTTTAGCAATTATGTTAATTCTTTTTTTCTTTTAAAAATTTTTTTTAAAATAAATTTACCTTTTTAAATCTCCAAAAATATCTAACTGCAATTTACAGGACAAAGTGTCTGGTATCTTTATTTTACTAGAATAATTTTAAAAGAGGAGAGGGTGAGGTGGAAATATTGTAGAACTTAGTTCCAAGTATACATGGATAACTTTAAATAACTTTAAAACAGCAATATTATGCAATGCCCAAGATCAAATTTCTCACTAGCAAATTTGTCCCAGAACAGCAGTATATGTAAATACCTACTGACGTTTGTCTAACATAATATGTAAATCTCAACTGTAAATGTTTGTAGGGCAAAAAATGTTCTTTTTTGCATGTAAGGATTCTGTAACAAATTAGATTACTATATCCAGAGAAAAGGGAGACCCTTTGCTTGGATGAAAATGCAAGGAAGATAAGATAAGATAAGATAAGATAAGATAAGATAAGATTAGATAGGTAGGTAGGTAGGTAGATAGATAGATAGATAGATAGATAGATAGATAGATAGATAGATAGATAGATAGATAGATAGATAGATAGATAGATAGATAGATAGATAGATAGATAGATAGATAGATAGATAGATAGATAGATAGATAGATAGATAGATAATATTCATACAACAGGCTTAATTAGATCAGAGAAGAGGCACTAGTTGTGAGAACATGATAATCCACTTAATAGTAGAGACAGGACCAATTAGAAATTTAAACTATCTCTACCAAGTGGTACTACAAAAATGGCTCTCTTCAAGCATTTTATTTGTATTCCTGTTATGTTTTACCTACTGCAAACGAGTGCATGGATAATCCATACCTATTCATGATCAAAGCACCCTGGATTTTTAATTTGCTCCAAGGGGTGAAGGAGAGAGAGAAGGAACTGACAGCCTCTCAAGACTCCTTTGCAGTAACTGAAAGAAATCTGAAATGGTTGACTGAATGATCAACTGAAACTGCATTCCTGGTGAACAGGAGTGATTCAACTGGCCAAGGGAACACACCTGACTTGGTCAACCATACTGCACAAAAAGTACCACAAAGTTTCACCTTCTATTCTGAATATCATCAAATGAACCATTTGCTAGGAAGATGAAATATTCCAAATGAAAAGTGCTCAAGGCTACCCTTTTGCACTCACAGGCAAAGCAACCATAGCTGTGTATTATCAGCAAGTTTAAACTCTCTCACAAAATCTTACTGTTATGCAATAAAGAAACTCCATAATGGCCAGTTGCAGCTTTGTGGTCTGCATAAAAGCAGAGAAACAGAGCTGCATTATCAGCACTACAAAGCTTAAATGCTATGCATGCAAATTAAATTTCTAATTTAGAAATGCATACATTACAATTCTAATTTAGTGTTAACCAAAGGAAATATCTAAATACATGCTTTAATATCAACATATATATAAATATAAATAATATGGATTAAGGCAGAATACTTTAAAAAAAAAAACATTTCTGAAATGTTACTGAACTGAGTTCTAAGTTATATATTATATATTATAACAAATACTAAATACATTTTAAGATAAGCACTGGACACAAGCTGTTCAGTTAGGACATTTCTGCTTGCACATAGGAACTGCCTTTCATTTATGGTTCATTTTCTATTTCAAATGGTTCCTGGCATGGATATTTTGGAGAGCACACAAGGCTGCAGCAGAAAACAAACTACAGAAATAAAACAAGGTCCATTTTTACATGAACACTATTATCATTCCCTAGTTTTCCAACTCTATTAAGTGGGAGATTAGAACTGGCGAATTTTAATTTGGGGGGAGGTAGTATAGATACAACACCCTATGCTAGAGGGCTGGAACCAGGCTACTACTTTACATATTATTCCCAAATCTTTGCTTTTCTCCATATGCATTCTTCTGTGCTGATCCTGCCAGTTATAAACATGGCGAAAATCACATTTCAGAGTTTTATTCAGGCTAAACAACAGTTATAAAGAAATTACAGCTAAATAGGCTATTGTGATAACATCAAGATTTCAGGATGTTTAGACTGAGTTCGTTTTTGGTTTTCTTGACTCATCATTATATACCTGGCATGCCAGTGGCAAGGCCCTGACCAAAAGCCAAAGCTGGATTTGCTGCCGCAGCTGCTGCAAGTGACTCTGCCTGCTGCCCTTGCTGACTCTGATTGGGAGTAAGAGGGCGCTGATTTCCTCCAGTACGAAGAACCTGCAAAAGACCAATGGCTTTCATTGTAGTTTTTTAAGTGTATAAACAAAAGAAAGGTGTACTAGGAGTAGATTATTTTGATAGAAAATATGCAGCATAAGAGGTGCAAGTTGAAGACATGAAGTTTTGTATAGTCCAATACTGCTAAACATAACTCAAGAAATGGCAAGGAATTAAATTCCACACATTGCAGTAGATAAGCATGGCAAACAGGTAAGAATTCCATTTTTATAGCCATCACTAGCCTTTAAATTGTATTTCTTAACATTCTTAAAATTGCAGTTACCAGGAAATTGGGATTACTAGGTTTAGTGAAATATTTACTCTCTTGGATCATTGCAGGTGTAACGCTTCTTGGCTCAAAATCATACAGAAAGAATTGTTAACAATAACGACCTCTTTCTTAGCACATCTTGTCTAGTGCAAGTAACCCTCAGTACTTTTAACCATGGTCGACAGTTGCCAATCACAGTCAATACAGATCAGGTTGAACTCCTGAGTACTGAATTAGTATTTTTACTCTACAAACATTTCAAATTATAATTAGCATCTTTCACCTGTTATTCAGATGAAACTGAACATACAATATGGTAAATCACAAAAAGGGTATTAGGGGTAAAAGATTAATAAACCTAATCTGACATGTGACCTCAACAATAATTCTTGAAAAAGAAACATCTTCATACACATTTATTCCTGTGCCATCAAATTATTTTTTAAAATTTTACTAGAGAATTCTTTTCAATTGAGAGCTATTTTAAGAAAATGTTAACATTTTTGTCTAAAGCTATATATCCAATTATTCTTTATTAATTATCCTCATGAGAAATAAAGAAATCTCTTAGTTCTGATGTGTAATAGGAAATAGCATGAAACATAGAAGTGTCGCTCATAAAATACTGTCCTTAAGGCTTAGTGCAGACATAGCCTGATACAGTCATTTTGCTTTAAAATCCGTATTACATCAAATTTCTTGTGTTTTTATAACTAATCGTGAAGTACTGAATAGGTTAATAGTAGTGATCATTAATAAAATTTAAAAATTAGTTTTAAAGCCACCTTCTAACTATCCTTCAATTAACTTATTACCAAACCGATATAACATTAAATCAAAGCTAGCTGTGAAAAAAGGAATGAAAGGAGAAAGGAATCTAAGTATGATTAGGAGCCAAGAAATATTACATCTGTATGAGCCTAAGATTTACCACCTAATAACAGGCACTAATTTAAATTACAAGAGAACATTAACATGAATTAAAATAATTAAAAACAGGCCATTTCTTTTAATAATGCAGTGAATTATGTTGTTCAAACATATTTATATAATACAATTCCCTCTGAAATATTCTTGAGACAGCAATATGTCATCAGTACCTTGGTTAATTATTCTCATATAAACTCAATTTTTGATGCCAAGAGACGTTTTCTGTTTCCAGTTTTAAACAGCAAATGCCACTTCTGTTTACACATGCAGGAATCCACTTTTTGCCAATTCCTTCACCCTCTGCAAATCCTGAACTCTTCCTTGCCATGTGATAAAAATTGGTGGCCATCATATCAGCTAGACCAGGCATGTCAAACTGCCGGCCCACGGGCCAGATGCATCACGCCAAAACCGCGCCCCCATTGCCGGCAATGGGGAAAAAGTCCTGATACGTCACGCGATGTCACATGACGTCGCAAGTTTAACATGTCTGAGCTAGACAAACAGCCCTTCTAAAAATATGATCTCTACTTGTGGAATCAGCTTGGTGGATTTGGTATGGTAGTTGGCAGAGAACTATGGATATGAGAAATAGTGTGATCCACAAATATTTTGTAGGGCATGCTAATAAATGAGATGTCTCTGTGATGTTCATATATAAATTAGAGTAGGGACTAGGTGACAGCAATCAATAGCTTTCCAATTTATTTCCAAGGTAAAACTTAGAGCAAGTCATCCTTCAGGTGGGTTGATTTCTGGCTTTCTGCCATTTTCTGATTTTGATCTTTGTTGCTATGGGGTGTTGCTTTGTCAAATTCACATACACACAAAAGCCAACATAATGCCTATGTGAATTCAACTAGTGAACAGGAAAAAAAATGCTTAAGTATGTCTGGTTCAAAAATCAAGTTCAATCAACATCATGGTTTAAAGAACACTAAAAATGGCAGACCAACCTGAATGAAATACTCTTGAAGAATTGGAGATTTTGGACTGCTAAACCTAAGAAACATATCAAGCCATGTAGGAGTATTTCCCCAACCCACCACATACCTCTCACACACACATATACACACAGAGAATATATAGCCTGCTAGATTGCAAAATATACAAGCACAGAAATATTTTGGCATGTCTTATCTGTCTGGTTTACCTGCTGCTGTCCTTGTTGTGCCTGTGATGCAGCCTGCTGATTGGCAGTGCTGTTTGCTGCGGCGGCTGCTTGCTGTTGAAACAAATTGGCTGGATACACACCCCACGGAACTCCATAATACTGAGGAGGAACAACTGCTGGCCCTGACAAAGAAAAGATTTTTATCAAAATATTTGTATTTTTACCTTCCAATGCTTTGGTAACAAAAGTAACTTGGCAATTACCTAATATTATCATAAATAAGCAAACGTCACTACATATGTGATATCAAAATGCCCCCAAGAAAAAACTTAAATCCCCTGTCAACCAAAAGATGGCTCTCTTTTGTCCCTAACAGTTGAAAGCAATATGTGGAAGGTTAGTTTACAGTTAATAAAAGAGTACATCTGAAACATAAACTAGTCAAATTGAATCTTTTTACAATTTGATTTCATGTATAATCTGATACATAATATAAAAAGAATAGTCAAGTGAAGCTTTCCTATAATTTATAAAGTTCTTGCTCATTTTCTACCCATGCATCAACTGAGGCACATTAGGTAGCAACACTTCCTAAGCAATCTTTTAAAAACTTTAGTGTAGAAAAACACAGTGGAAAATAAAAATCCATTTAATATTAATAATTATTTTTGTTTTATAGTGCAATTTCTTCCAAAGGAGACAAGATGGCATACAAAAAAGTAAGACTATGAAACCATTAATCCAAGACAATAAAATGAAAGCAGTTTTCAAAAGCAATCAGGGTAGTCTGAACCTAAACAGCTATCTTACAAATACTTGGTTGAATAGGCATATCTTTAGTTGTTTAAAACACAATACCCTGGGGGGAAAGCCATATACTTAGAAGAAATTTTGTAATTGGAGTTTACTGACTATTTGGAGTTACAAAGGCCTTGGAAAGGGTACAATATGGCCTGTAAAGGACTTCCGGCAGTTGTAAAATTTTGTGCTACCTCCCTGCAGTCACAACCATATTTCAAGCAGTTGGCAACTGGCTCACATTTACAACTGGTTTCAACATCCCAGGGTCATGTGACCCTGATTTGTAATCCAAAACATGCCCAATTGGGAGAAGAGATTTGGACTTAAGATGTGATTTGCTTAATGACTACCATAAAAACAGTCATCAAAACAAGCCTGGACATCTGGGAGTCTCGACTTATGACTGTCAGGATTTATCACCAAAATTCTACCCCCCCATCGTGGCAGTAAGTCGGGAACTACTTGTACTGTTTATATAGTATTGATTGGAAATTATTAATTGTCTAATGTTTAGGTAACTTAAATTTTTAAAGAGAAAGAATGCCCATGTAACCTTTCTTCTTTGAGAGTTGCACTGATTCGGCTTGCCTCCAGGTATGATTCAAGGTGCTACAAACTTCTCTGCAGCAGTGCCTACCCTCTAGAACACGGATGTCAAACTTGCCGTGTCACGTGACGTGTCATGACGTATTGCGACTTTTTTTGCATTGCCAGAGCTTGGGTGGGCGCGGCCTCCACATGATGCAACCGGCCCACAGGCCAGCAGTTTGACACCCCTGTTCTAGAACAACTGAAGGTAGATTGCAAGTTTTTTGCAACAACATTACCTGACGGACTGAAGAAAAGTATACCAGATATCACACATATTGACCAAACTGGTTTTATCCCAAAGAGAAATACAAAGAACAACAGTAGGAATTAATCAATATAACAGAACCTAAAAACAAAAAAAGGAAGAAAGATGCACTGATTTGGGGGAGGATGTGGAAAAAGCCTTTGACAATTTTCAGTGACAATTCCTGCTGGCAGTATTGAATAAAATAAACCCTGCAGAAAAATTTTAAGCCTAGGTTAAAAGTGATGATTATGGCTAATGGAATGCTCTCTCCAGATTTCCAAATAAATAAAGGAAGAAAACAAGGATGTCCACTTTAACATTGCTTTAGAAATAGTGGCAGAAAAAACCTGATAAACAAATAAGAAGTCTCACAATTTGTGGCAAGAAGTTATCCAAATGACATGGTATTATTACATAACCACAATAGGGTATAAAATAGTTAATGAAAAGAATCATTTTGGAGAATATTCTGCATTCAAAACCAAAAATCACAAGATTTTTAACACAAGGAGAAACCAATCTTCTGCAGGAAGCTCATTCTGTCAGATGGCTCATTTAATGAAATACTTTATTTTAATAGCAAACTAACTACAGGTGGTCCTCATTTAGTGACTATTGGTATTGGCAACTTGGTCGTTAAGTGGTTGCTCAGTGAAACAACTATGCTTATGATTGTCAGCTTTCCTTTGTTTTACAGACCTGTGAAGGTTGTAAATGTAAGGACTCATCATAAAGTTGCTTTTTCATCACCTCTGTAACTGGGAAAGGTCTCTAAATGAGGACCAGTTGTATGTTAAATTATGGCAAGAGATTAAAAGAGATTTTGAAAGGTAGAAAACTTCCTTAAAGTGGTTAGGATGAGTTACAATGATCAAAATAAATGTATTACCCAAGATAAACTATCTATTCCTAATGGCGTCAATCAGAATTTAACTCTACAAGAATGGTAAGAAACTGTCAGTAAGTTTATGCACAGTGGGACCCAGTATAGAACAAAAAAGCCCTACATGACTCCAGAGAGATGATCTTGCTCTTCCAAAGTCTAAACAGCCTCATAAAGCAAGCTGCTTGTAGGGGATAACAGAGTAGATAAAATCCTTTGATTGTAGAACAGCAATTTTGGAAGGAACCAGCCAATAGCTTTATACATAATTATGGTGCAGAGATACCAAAAAAAAAAAAAAAAAGGGTAAAGGAGTGTGAATTTTATTCTGCTAGTCGTTGCCGATCACAAAGGATGATAAAAATTTAAAAGAACATATTATTAGACAAAGTGTGACACTAGCATGAAACTCAATGAAGGGAATAATATGCTCATCTCTAGTGTTTCTAGGAAATGCTTTTCATGTTGGAGACAATTGTAGCAAGAAAAATGTAATTACAGATGCAGATATGGTTTACTCAGACTCTAAAAAGACAGCAAGAACTACTTAGTGAAGGCTGGAAGATATCTTGGTTGATGTACTTACAAATTGCTAGAAAGTAAAATCAGATTTCAAGAAGAAAGGAGGGATATTAAGAAAAAAGACAGAATTTTGAACCACTCATACAAAAACAGCACCATCTGTTAGGGAGTCTATATAAAATTTTACTTAGATATGTTATACCAAGAGAGAGCAAACAAAAGCTGTATGATAAAATGATGCAACGTTTTAAAGAAATAGTTACAACACTGCAATGGGAAGAATTACAGACTAAATCTATAAAATTCACACCAAGTTAAAATTTAAAAGAAAATTGATACAATGTATTCTACAGCTGGTATACAACTCCATTAATATCTAAGATAGACAAATCTTACAGTAACAAATATTGGAAATGTCACAAAGCCATGTGGTGGGCATGTAAAAAACCCACAAAAGTATTAGAAAGATATACATAGCACAACACAGAAAAGTTTGGAATTTAAAATGGAAATGAAATCGCTTTTTATTAGTTATAATGTCAAGCAAAAAGCAAGAAACATTAGAATTTAATGAAAGATATGCTTACAGCAGTGAGAATGAATTGTGTTTAAAACTGGAAGAAAGATACAATTCTATCTGATTGGGAACTTAGACTTTGAGTACTAAGCAATGGCAAAACTAACAGTATAGATAGACAGACAGACAGACAAGACAGATAGATAGATATACGCAAAGAATTTTAACCAAATTTAAGCAAGAATGGTTCCCAAACAAACATCACGGCACAAGGCAAATATAATCACTTACCATCAGGCTTCTAGGGGGCTTAAATGTCTACAATACTGAAAATCAGCAGATATACCAAAAAGGGAAAGTTAGAAACCCAATATATTTTAATTAACGCTGTACAAGCATCACTACCTTGAAATAATATAACGGATCCAGACTTACAGCATATAATAAAAAGGAAAAAATAACCTTACATTAAAAAAAATAGAGAGGATGGGCAACGATATACAAAGAACATGAATCATTATCCTATCCACCTAAAAATGTGAACTCTTTAAAGATGCAAATATAGGGAGGAGAATTTGTCCCATACTTTCTAAACATTTATTTAGTACCATACTATGGACACAAAAGTTAAAAAAAAAGTATGTTCTATTTGTTAACCTTTCCTTTCAAAGCAACAGCTTTCTTTAGCAGTGCTAATAGATTTATGGTTGATGTGCCAAGTTCTGATCGCCCTTCTTCTTCTACTCATTTCTAGATAAGTGGAGATTCTAAACTGTAGAATGACTGAACTTCTCTCTCATTTAATATTATGTAACAAGATTTTTCTATAGATACAGTATGAATGCACTGTATAACCTTCTCTCTGTCTGATTGTATTCTATTTCTGCATCCTACCTACTTCCTTATTTAGAATTAAGGAAGGACATATAAATTACTGACACTGACACCAATTTTCCCTCTGTTAATTAGGCTGGCAGCTGGCTTTTCTCTGAGTGGCAAACATTTGATTTTCCACCCTCTTCAAGAACAGAGCAGACCACACCACCTAATGTATCTTCCCAATCATTCAGCACTCTTTTCTGAATTGTGCCCAAAACTCTTCAGCAATCTTTTCCAGATCTCTCAATGAATAAACACTGCCAAATTCAATTCAGCTGTATTAGCCCACATTATGCCATATTAATACCACATATCACTTTAATACCATAAATCTTCAACAACAGAGCTGTATAGGTTCATTTTAGTTGCTAGCCACTTTGTACCTTTCTTTCAAATTTTCTCCCAATTCCAATCAATATTCTAGTTCTTTTGATAATTTAAGATTCCACCAGTAAGGTTAACTCAATAGCCCTTCCTCCTCTGATGAGAAAGCTTCCTTATAAGAAACTATGCCAGATTCTCCTTATCAGCAAAATTGTTACAAAGCATTTGTTTGGGTTTCTATAAGAACTGCCAGTAGGAATCTAAGGCTGAAGCCAGGTTATCATAAACCAAATAATGAGGCTGTAAAGGCCTACATTAATTACACTGGGCTATAGTAATCCAAATAAGGTTGTAGACCAAATATTTTTTAAGAATAAAATTAGATGTGACCAAATAATTTGAATCAACTGATAACAATAGTAGAACAAGAAACTGGTTTACTTATAAACAATTGGAGGGTAGGTGTTAGTAGAATCTGTCTTCTTCAGCCTTAAATGATATCTGTCTCCATCTAGAAGATGGGACAATGAGAAAATAGACCTGGAGCAGCCCTAAGATAGCCTGGTCTATAGTTGTAATCCTAGGTTCACCTGGAATTATTATTTAGGAAACTTATTATATGCCTAAAAATCATATAGATTAATAAAACTGGGGATAAATCATTCAGTTTTGTGATTTGAATCAGCCTTCCAGTCAGCAGCTCCCTAAATAACAAACTCCTTTAGATAGCCATACAAAAATCACTTAAGCCCAATAAAAAGTACTTTAACTATGTACAGATTAAGGTAACAACTTAGATGATGCTATCTATTTGATTATGGATTTTAATCCAAGAATGACTTGATGTCTGTTCTGAAATGTCAGGTTTGATACATTTTATCTGATGGTATCAATTTATAATTAAAATATTGACAATAGTGATATGCTTCTCTTTCCTGCCCTGTCCCAATCTTGTGACATCATTCAAGAGGAAGACAATAAATTCCTAACATTTGGTTTAGTTTTTCTGCTGCTGAATGTTGAATGACGAGGAACATGGGACTTGGGAGTCTACGAAAACTAGGAGTAGAAAAGTCAAATTAAAATCTTGGTTAAAATTCATTCCACAGACATGGACACAATAGAAAATGAACCGGCCTGAATGCTCTGATGCCCATAGTAAATCTGATATCTGAAAATCAAGAGGAACAATCTGACTCACGGGGGGTGATGATTTATACCTCTTTTAAAACAAATATTTTTAAAATATGCAATACTAGAGTTGTCTGAAAGCAGGATTGCCTTACCTGCTAAGGTAGCTGCGGCAGCCAAGCCTGCTGCTGTATATGGGTCAGCACCTGGGGGAGCAGCACTGATAATATAGGGATTTGGCACAAAAGCAGCTGGAGCCAAGCCTGCCGAAAATACACCTGTTACAGTAACAAAAGGTTCAATTTCACCAAAAAACAGACACAGCACATAGTGTTGTACCACACAAGTTTTTAAATGCTACAAGTTTGATGTGATTTCAGAGAATATTGGTAGAAAATTGAAAAGGCCTTAACTGTAACCGACAACTTCATTTTCACTGCCGATATTAAAAATTCAGTATGTAAAACATGTAATAAGTAATATGCAATAGAGCATTTTGTAAGCTAATTTCACACTAGAACGTACTTTCTAATAACATACTTTTATCTTGCTACACTATGACTCTACTTTGCACTTTTGCAATCTTCATTGTCAAGCACGGAGGTGCAAGGCTGATTGTAAAATGTATTGCAGGTAGAAAGCAGTTCACGCAGTGCATGTCCTGCATCCACTAAAGATCAAATGGAAGAATCTGGCACTTCTCATTAAGGTTCCCAAGTTTAGATAATTCCTTCACTCCAACTGCAGCAGCTAAAGACATAGCCAACTATGATTGGTTAAGATCTATCAATCCTATGGATAGTCTTTTGAAGAGGAAACAAGACCCCTTTTGCAGTTTGGAAAAAAAAAATCTATTATACATATTCCTGCTTATTTCCACTGGCAAAAAACCTGAAATATTTCTACCATATATATATATTTCAGGTTATATATATATATATATATATAAAATCACAGTTCCCTATACTAGCTGAAATCCAGAAACTTTTTATCACAAACTTTAAAATGTCTCACCTATATGTGGTTGCTGTGCTGCTGCCAGTGCATACTGTTGCTGTTGTGCTGCTGTTAACTGCTGGACAGTAAGAGGATTAGTCCTCTGAAATATCTAAAAGACAACAAAAAAGACAACAAGCAAAACGGATTTGATTTTTGAGTCACACATTACATTATTAACAAACACACTTTCTATCTATTTAATATATAAGACTGACCCGTTATTACTCCATGGAGCGTTACACACAGGACTGTTCAACACAGTGAATTTTAAATTTAAATAGAAGTAATTCTTCAAGAATATTATGAAATAATTCCACATTATAATAAACTACCACCAGAAATGCCAATTCTGCACGGCGTGCTTTTTCTTTCAGTTTAATATGTTGCACAATCTACCTGGTAGTAGAAGTTACATTATCTTGAATATGCTACAATTCAGACACCATGCATAGTGCTGAACTATGAATGACAATTCATGACAATGGCTGGGTTTATTCAAAGCTAAGGCATTATGACTGAGATCAAGTGTCTTCCCTTGATATGGAATCGACATGGGGGTTAAAAAAATGTTATAGAGTATTTTTTTAAAAAAGTACAACAGCAACAAGAGATGTAAGAACTTTAGAAAGTTCTCATTTTTAGTTGAAACCTGTAACGTATATAATGCTGTAATTCCAACCATCAATATGGGTATAAAAAATATACTAACCTGTTGTTGTGAATTGTAATCAAAGAGTCCCACAGTAGCTCCTGAAGAATCCATTTGTACCTGATTTCCAGGATAATCAAACTGCAGAGAATCAAGACCCACTTGTTCCATAGCGTCCAAATTCTGAGATTCAGAGTTTGAAAATTCCTCCACCAGTGGCTTGTGAGTTGAAGGATTAGAAAGCGAAGACAAGCCTTCAGCAGTGTTAGGGTTTGGACCCAAACGCTCAGTTACTTCAGTTGGGGATGCTTGTCGGCTTCCAGGAGTACGACTGCTTAGGGGAAAAAATGAGAGAGAAAAAAAATGAGCTTTTATAAAAACATCTGGTGAAAAACTTTACATATGTAAAAATCTCACAATATTTTTTTTCTCCTTGGTTTATAAGAAAATGGCACACAATTGTTCTATGTGATAGTTAATGTTGAAACTGTTTGAAAATTAAATCTATAATTTTACTTTCAACTGCTAAGTCAAATAATTAAATACAAAACAACTGTTTTAATTGTTTTCAGAGCGGTAAAATGTTAACAGCAAATGAGAAAATTAGCATGTTTGAATGATTAATGCCCTCCAAAATTATACATTAAAATATACATTCCCAACATGTTGCTAAAATAATCTTATAAAAAAAAAACCTCATTTCCCTTTTTTTCTTAATTTCCTAAAATTTTTATTTTATTTTATTTTTATCTACGATAAATATAGCTACAGCTAATGTCTGTGATCAAAATTTATAGATATTGCTTTCTAGGGTAAGCAGTTGGTAAAATTAACATGCATTTGCTGCTGTTCTTGTGGTTTTCCTTGAACAAGCCAAGTCATGAAACAGCCTGTATGTGCTCAGTACTTCCTGGTAACAGTAATAGAAATGCTTAATAAATAGGCTATAGTCGAAAGCTCAGATTTTAAAACAGTAGATCTACAATTTGAGAGTGGTGGTGGTGATGATGGTAGGACAGCATGCTTAGCAGGATATGGGAAGCTCCGGCTTCAAAGCTAAGTTCATGGCTTCAAAGCCAACTTAAAGGGCAGCATTAAGGAAATCCTATTCTGAATCTATTAAACAGCAGGCCTGTATCCGCTGTAACCATAACATTTCTTTTACACTGAAAAAGATACATAATTGAATATTATTTCTACTAAAACATTTGAGGCAAAACCATATCTTGAAGATTAAATGAAGAAATTAATTTTTATTTAAAAAAAATTCTCTTGTATTTTTTGCATAATATAGATAGAACAATATATAGCAGCCAGAAATAATGTACATCCTGCATTTGGAAACATTTAAGAGCTACCAGACCACACAGTCAATTTGGGAAGAACTGTCCCTCTGGCCACTTATAGGAGGAAGAAGCAACCATGCTTCTCTTAAAAGAGAAATAATTTTTATGATTAAAATATGAACATAAACTAAGAAGGCCAGCTAGAACCATGGATTCCAACCTCCATTCACTGAAAGAATTCAAATGAAAGTGTGCCAGAAATTTAGCTTTCTAAGTCCGACGCTACTGTCCTTTCAGAAATTCTTAAAAACGTGGGGATTTTTAATAGCTCTACGGATCCCAAGATAATAAAGAACCTGTAAGATGGTTGCATTGTATGTGAGATTTTGGTGCATTCTCCTGTGTTTATATTTTGTTTCAGTTATTTAAGATTTAGTTTTAATTGATGTATTGTACATTGCCCAAAGTCATATTAGTGAGATGGGCTGCTATATAAATTTGATAAATAAATATAATATCCAATGAAGAGTGGTCTCTAGTTGATAGTAGTCTACTATCTCTCTGAGAAATAGGTATCACATCAAAATGCTTTTACAGATAAGATTTTTTCCCCTCACATTTAGACACAACCTGCCTTCCTGTAACATAATCCATTAACTGTTTCTTGCACCTGGGACAGGGAAGAGCAGCCTTGAATTCCTTCTATGTGATTTGTGAATAGAATAGAATAGAATAGAATAGAATAGAATAGAATAGAATAGAATAGAATAGAATAGAATAGAATAGAATAGAATAGAATAGAATAGAATAGAATATTAGTCAAGTGTGATTGGAGAATTTGTCTCCGGTACATAAGCTCTCAGTATACATAAAAGGAACAAGTGATAAATCATGATCATAATCATAAAATACTATCATCATAAATCATAAGATACAACACAGTGATAGTCATAGGATACTAAATAATCAATCAACATAAATCATAATAGGATTTTGGGTATAGATAGTTTATCAGTCAAGTTTGATTGGAGAATTTGTCTCCGGTACATAAGCTCTCAGTATACATAAAAGGAACAAGTGATAAATCATGATCATAATCATAAAATACTATCATCATAAATCATAAGATACAACACAGTGATAGTCATAGGATACTAAATAATCAACATAAATCATAATAGGATTTTGGGTATAGATAATCCTTGCTACCTATAATAGTAATTGGAATTTCCATCCCTAAGTGATGCAGTCATAAAGCACATTATGTAACCACATTATTTAGTGATGGCAATCCTGGCAGTCTGTTGATGTAACTGAGGATCACAGGTTATTAAGTGAGGACTTCTTCTTGACTTCCTGACAGCTTTTAACAAGCAAAGCTAATGGGAAATCATAAGAACCAGGTGGCTCATATGCAAGCCAGTGCAAGGCCAAGTGGCTGTTGTAGTATGGTGCAAGCATGGCCAGATGGAAGGTGGGTGCTGTGGAATGTGGGAGGGCACGCAGGAAAGTGGCATGAGTGGGAATGATTTACAGGAACAGCTAACAATCTTCCTTGCCAGCTTGCCCAGTGACTTTGTTTGTAGGAAGCCAGCAGGGAAAGTCGCAAATGGCAATCTTGTGACATGAGACGTTGCGACCCCATAAATGCAAGCCAATTGCTAAGCCCATGGATCGCAATCACATGATCGCGGTGGTGCTAGGACAGCTGGAACTTCGAGAACCAGTCGTAAATACCACTTGTTCAGTATTGTTATAAGAGTCACTAAATGAGTGGTCGTTAACCAAGGACTTTTGAAGTTTCTTCAAAAATGACTATTTGACGAGTTACTGTCATATCATCCTTAGTCTTCTTTTCTCAAAACTAAACAGATAATTTTTTCAATCTCTCCTCACACAATCTAGCTTCTAATCCCTTGATTAGCTTGGTTCTTCTTATTGGAATTTGTTCTAATTTTTCTGACTCCTTATAATTTCCAGAACTGTATGTAACACTCAAGATAGGATCTGACCAAAGCAGAACAGAGTGGAATAATTCATTCCCTTAATTAGGAAATGATGTTTCTGTTGCTTCGGCCTGCAACTATATTGCTTTTTGGGGAGTCATATCACATGGCTAGCTCATTTTAATTTGGAATCAACTACAAAACATTTTTCTACTTACAAACTTTCGACTTATGAGCTTTCACCAATACGAAAAAAACCTACCCACAACTCCAACAGAGAACGTCCCAAAAATTGGGAGGTTAGTTTACAGCATGCCACATATATATTTGTTTGGCCTTGCGAACAAACCACATTTATGAACAGCCTCTCAGAATGCAACCTGTTCGTAAAAAGAGCACTGCCTGTATTCCAATCTTTACCATAACTATTGCCAAGCCACACTATTTACTATTAATACCATGCCATCTACAGTTGTACAATTGATTTTTGTTTTCTAAATGAAAAACTTTATCCTCGATTCTGTTGAACACATTCTATCTTTTTCAGCCCATTTCTCCAAACTATCAAGAAGGTTTTGAATGTAATTTACATCTTCTGACCAGCCTTAATCAGCAGGTCATTGAGTATTTTGTTAATTGTTTTGTTGGAAGATATACAGCACTCCCACAGTCTATTGTGGAAGTTACCCTATGAAAAAAGGAGGAAAATTTATTTATTCAACATAAACTCATGCTAACATTAGTAATTATCACAGTGCTTTGAAAGATCCTCCAGACCAACCTCTTCATCTCCTAACCAGATATTGAAGTCAAACTCACTGGGCTGCAGCACAATGGATCTTCCTTTCCCCCTTTTATCTTCCTCAACTCATCTGGAACTTCATCTGTTCTCCAGGATAACAGGCCAATCAACTACCTCAGCACCCTACGATGCCATTCATCTAGTCCAAAAGATTAAAATCCATTCGAAGTAAAAAGCTTTTCCCTGATCATGCTTCCATCAATCACAAGCTTCAATCCTACTCTATTATTCTGGTTTCACAATGTCCTTTGTGGTTGGAAGAATGAAACAAATTATGTAGCTTTGGTGGTTCTGCTTTTCCTTGTCGCCTCTAAATACTTTACCTTATTTATTGTTCAGCTGGTGTATTGATTTTTTTTTCATTTTGAACTTATCTAGCAAGATTGTTTTTGTTCTTCTTAGCATCTCCACCAACCTCTACTCATTCTGAGTTTGATTTTTTTTGATACTAGGCTAAACAGTTCCAGGCTTGTTGATTTGGCTTTATGGGTAGGAATCGATTTTTTTAACAGACATTGCAACTGCTCCTTCTGTTCAACTGCTTCTCTTCTCAACAACAAATGGTTTCCTCTTCAAATGCCACAATGCAGTCAAAGGAGTCAGACCACCATGTCAATTTTATATCTTTAAATCATATTTATGCTTCTGTCAAAAGAGGAGCAAACTCATCTTACTTTATACGTTCTGAACATTAAAGCACAATCAATGAAGGTGATGAAAGCAAGCCTATTTTTTAAACTAACTTAAAAGTTCATTTCAGGAACGCATCTGCACAGTGCATAAGACTTAATGAAAAGTCTTACTTTAGGAGTTTACCTACACTAATTCAATTTCAAGCTCTTCTATTCAACCTTATCATGTCTGGCCCAGACACATTTTCCATTTCTTATGATGTACAACATATCTCATGTCCGTAGTTCTGAATGTAAATACTTTGGACCAAAGGCCACAGTCTCAGAAATCAAGTCGTTCTTATTAACCTAACTTGTATAGTCATTCATTGATTTGCAGTATTTTTCTTTCCCTTTCTATTCTTCTTTCATGGTGTGAAAGCATTTAAGAGAACACAATTTAAGCCCCATGGGTTCATTTTGTGATTTTCAGTATCTATGATGAAACATTCTAGCTGTCCTCTGCACTGTCATGTGCAGTATTAATTCCCTTACATATCAGCAGGATGTAATTGTTTAATTTGTTGATATCTGTTGTATCTCAATCCCGATTCTTTCTCACAAACAACACAATTCACAAGCAAAGGGCTCTACGTGATATGTTTGTTTCAAAGCCTCATAGTAATGGCTGACCAATTACCATATCTCATTTAATTTCTTCTGAATCTTCTCTTCCCTTTTGGGATGTTTCTCTTTTGATACACTTACATTGTCTCTGCCCTTCTGGGATCTACTCTCCCATTTCTCATATATAGTCTCTCTTTTGCTTTCCTTGAAAGCTCAGAGCTGTTCATCTGCATGAGCCTGAAGGCTGCTTCTGAATTTCAGCAGTGCAGCATATATTCTGTAATTCTTGCTTCTAGATATTACTCCCATGCACCATGTTTATCATATGATGGACAACTTTCAGTGTCGGTTTCCACCTTTCTTTAAACTGATAATCCCGTCTTTTTTTATCAACTGGAGTTTAGCTACTTGCTGCACCAATTTTTGGACTTTTTCTTCAGGCACTGCTGTAAGTAGGTATTTTTTGTAAATTTCTTCCAGCATGTTTTCAGGAAAAAAAAGAGAGAATCTGGTCTAGTGGTTAAGGCACTAGGTTAGAAACCAAGAAACTGTGAGTTCTAGTCCTACCTTAGGCATGAAAGCCAGCTGGGTGACTTTCTGCCAGTCATTGTCTCAAAGGTTTGTTGCTGTTGTTGGGAAAATAGGAGGAGGAACAAACATTGAGCATTTTTGCAGCCTTAAGTTATTCATAAAAGTAATAAGGATGGGATAAAAAAAAGAAACTAAACTCATCAGAAGCACTGGAGATCAGTGCTTGATCTCCAGACAGACCCTTGATTGTTAATCTTCACTTCTTCTTAGACTACTACCAGTAGAAAAACATTTATTTCTCATTGGGGTTTTTTTCCTTCAGGCTTCTGGATTAACCAAGTATAAACTTTGAAAGGAAAATGTACAGGACTTTCACATAAACTCCCCAGCTAAATTCTATAGCACTCACTTTCCACTTATCTTGTTGGAACCAAGTTACCTTATATTCCTTGTAGTCCCTGGTTATTCAGCAGGAAGAAGTCACCCAATCATACACACTCATTTCAACCCTGAGTTACAAATATTCTCCTTTATCAGTCACCTAATCATATACAATAGGCAATAAGTAATTCTCAGAACATACCTTCTGATCAGAAGTTAATTCAGGAGATGACCTTTTCAGCCCTTACACATTCTGTACACATTCAAAAAATATATTCAAAAAATATATTTGGGGGAGGGGCATTTTCCCCTCTTTCTCTTGTAGAACGTCCCAGGAAACGATCTGTTAACCCTCCGTTTACATACCCATGCACCAAAGAAACACAATATACACATTCTTGTGTTTTCTGATAGTCATTAGTTGGCCTCTTTTCATGCCAAACTGCTAATATCTTTGCCATAATTTAACAAAGTGGACAGAGTTCGGCAGACTGTTTTCCATGATGATACACACCTAAGCCAACCAGGACATTTGTTGTACAAGTAGTCCTTGGTTAACCAGCATTCGTTTGGTGACTGGTCAAAGTTTTAACATTGAACAAAGGGGTACAGATGACTGATTTAAAGTTCTGATCATCTGACCCTTGTAGTCACATGATTGCAATATGGGCATTTGGCAAAACTGCCTTGCACTTACAACAGCTGGGGCATCCTAGTCACCTGAAGCCAGAAGGAAGTTGCAACAAGGTCCTCACTTAATGACCTGTAGTAGGATTGCCATTGCTAAGTGATCAGGTCACCTGATATTGTATTTTATGACATCGCTTAGCAACAGAAACTCTAGCCCCAATTAGTGTTGTTAGGTGAAGTGTCTGTATGATATAAAGGAAACACGAGCAGGGAGTTCAGTATCCCATTTGGATACATATATATACGTAGAGCTGAACAACCAGTCTTGATCAATGCAGAAAACCATGGATCATCCATGAATGTAGCTAGGGAAAAAGTATTTTGAAAAGAACAAGTACAAATTATAATATCCTTTAATGTACTCTCAAAGACTGAGAATAGGCTCTCTACTGTGAAGACTGATCTACAATTTAAAAGAGTAGAAACCTCTGGGGGAGGATATACTTTTTTTTTTTTTAGCAGAACAGATAACTTATGGCCTTCCAGAAGTTGCTGCAGAACTCCAATTTCCATCAATTAAGTTTAGTGATAGCAACGGACACCCATCTGTATTACAGTCTGCACAGATCCCATAATTAAAATATAATAAGACTTAACATGCATAAAGATGGCAACCATTATGCAAAATATCGCAGAACCTAAATGAAACTTTGAACCTGAACCCATGCATCCATAATTTTTATTTATTGAAAACAGATATATCTTCCTCCCAACACCCCAAAAATCTAAGCCTTACTTAAAATCTTTGCTATCAGCATCCATTCCATTTGGCAAGCCTCTGCCATTTATTTTGGTAACATCGTCATCATCAACTTGTTTAAGATCTCTGTTCTTGTCCTCCTCAAATGGAGAAACCTTGCCTTTCTGGTCTGCTTTCTCAGGTCCATCTGTTTCAGCTTCTCTAGTACCCTAAGTAAAAAAACATGTTTGATCTGAATCTAGCAGAAAATAAATGTAGCACCCACAATTAACATTACCAAATCTAACTAATGCTGTAAGGTTGTTAGGTAATATTGTCAGGTATCATTCTTAAATAAAATATGTTGTCCATAGCTTTCAGGATAAAACCGAAAAAAATCAACATTAGCTGAATGTAAATTTCCTACGAAGTGAGGATGACTTTTCCAGTTGTGAGAAGTTTTGATGATCCAGAGGAATCTAACCCTACACATAAGACAGTGAAAAGAGGCATTTCTGGAACTTTTTTCTTCCTTGTAACACTGTTTAAAGTCAAACACTATAAAACATGTGAAATTAAAATGGCATAAGCTCAAAGAAGCAGTTACAAATAGACAATCCTGGAAAAATTATCTTCATCAAATCATGAAGAGTTGGAAGTCACTGAACGACTGAACAACATATAATCAAAATGTCGTTTTATGTCTGGTGTGTTTTTTTGCAAGACATCTTGCTCTTTTTCATAATGGAAAGCTCCTTTGAAATAAATACAGCTATTTAAAACAATTTATTATGAATAGAAAACCTTTGAAAAATCTTTGGCGGGCCTATGGAAGATCTATATACAACACTTCATGTTACAGATATGATTTTGAAGCCATTTTCCCAAGAGTAGCATGAAACAGCACTGCTTTCTGCAGACCACAATAAAAACTTAAATGATTAATCTACTTGTTGCTAAATTATATGGCAGCATGAGGAAAATCTAACAGGTAATAATATCATAGAATGGGTCTATGACAACGCACCACAGCCAACTCACCATGGTCAACTTGCCATGGCCAACTCGCCACATCCAAATTGCTGCGGCCAATTCGCCAACGCCAACTCACGCAGGACAACTTGCCGCAGGACAAAAGTTATATAATATTGAAGAAATTGTGAAATAGAATCATTAAAGAAATGATGCAAAAGGAGAGACAAAATGAAATACGAATGACAAAACATAAAATAATTTTTAATTATTTTAAATAATTAAATAAAATTGTTGAATTGTCCTGTGGCAAGTTTTCCCATGGTGAGCTGGCCATGGCGAATTGGTAGCGGCAAGTTCACTATGGCAAGTTGTCCCATTCCGTCATAAGAATAGCCTACAATAACTTTTATTGATACAAACAAGTTACTTACAAAAGCTCCTTTCCTAAACCGGGAGTCCAATTTATCAGCTGGAGAAGAACTTAGCACATATTCGACCATGCTCACACCAAGGCCACCACTCTCTGATCGAGGAGATAAGACAGCGTTTACTTCACTTGTTCCATGAAAAACATGTCCAGGCTTTCTTTGAACCATAATAGGTTGTGACATGGAGTGGTCTATTTTAAATTTAAAAAAGAGACATTAAAATCAATATGCAAATTAATACAGCTTAGTTCAATTCAGATTTTTTCCATCACTGAACATAGAAACAGCCGTTTCCCACACTAAATTGTATAGTTTACATAATGACTTAAACAAGTATCACTTACGAGGTGTTGCCCAAGCAGTTTCTCTCCACTCATCACCAAGAAATATCCCTTTTTGTCCATCCTTTGCTGGATCATCTGGTTCCCAAAATTTTTTGGCAGGTAGCAGCTATTTTAAAAGAAACATCTTAAATTTAATGCTCATTTATTAACAAACTAATGCCTAGATGTATATTAATAAATTATAAATTTATAGAAAGGAATCTGGAGTTTCTGCATTTATCTCTTTTGATATAAATGTATTTATCAAACAATAATGCATTTAATAAACCAATAATGTACTTCATTACATGCTATACTTTTGTATTTGAGAAGCATGATGATGGGCAGGTATGCTAATGTTGGTGCAGTGGGTAGATTGACTGTTAGATATAAAATGATTGCCTGTTATGAATTTTGCTTTGACTTTAAATAGTTTTATAGTTTCTACTGCTTTTATTTATTTATCTTTAAATTTTGATTCCCACTTTTACTACTTTATAAGAAGATGGTGAACAAACTTAATACTCCTTCCTCCCATTTTTCCTATAACAGCCCTGTGAGGTAGGTTGGGATGAGTATGTGTGACTGGCCCAAAATTACTCTTTTTGGATTGGTTTACTGTTTTTTTAATTTATGAGCTGCCCAGAGTCTTGTATGGAAATTAACATCTATATAAATTTAATAAACAAACATGAACTTGAAATAGATGCTAAATGTTTTCCAGCCAAATGATGGGATTACAGTTTCAAGAATGGTATACACTTCAACCAGGTCACATTCATACCAATTCCTTCTGGAAACTGGTTTTATTATAAAAAATGTTTTTAGGAATTAACAAGAGTCTACCTATTATAAAGTTGTAGAGTTGGAAGGGACCACAAAGATCATGTAGTCAAACTCTCTGTAGGCTATAGGAAAACAAATTAACCCACCTTCATGAAGTAACTCTAAATTTCTATATACTGTTTTTTATATTTTAACATTTTATTGTACACCACTCAGCATCCTGCTCTGATGGAGATGGGTAGGTCAAAACTGTGAAGAATGAATGAATGAATGTTTGGGCTCTTAAAATAATCTCGAGAGAGAATCCATAATATCCTTAGGCCAGGCATGTCAAACTCGCGACGTCATGTGACATCGCGTGACGTATCGGGACTTTTTCTCCATTGCTGGCAATGGGGTGGGCGCGGTTTTGAAGTGACGCATCCAGCCCACGGGCCGGCAGTTTGACATGGCTGCCTTAGGCAGACTATTCTTCTCCTGTGCAAATCTTATTGTCAAAAAGGCTTTCTTTAAAATGTTATCCCCCTATAGCTGTCTAATATTCCTACTCTAAACCAAATCTTGACTTTTAATCTCTCTATTGAGCTTTAGTTCTATTGTAACTATCTATTCTGGTTCCAGAAACTACCAAACTACCTTTTGCTTGGCTGTCTTCATTGATGGGCTAATTCCTGTTGTCTGCTCTCAAATCTGGACTTAACCACTCTGAAGCTGGGAGCACTAATGGTCCATCTGTCTGCACTTTTGCTTCTTCTTCTTTCAGTTTGGTCTATATCTGCTGCCAAGACCCTTTGGAGTCTTCGGCTACCAATGTCTTCTCTCCTACCCTTCAGTGTTACAGAAGAATTCTTCAGTCACTCACTGTAATCTCTCCCAGATAAATCAGACAAGTAACACAATTAGATGAGCTAATTCTACTTTACTGCAAGGCTATATTAAGTTTGCAAGTTTGAAGGTACAAACTTCCTGCCACCACTTTTAACTGTTTGATCAATTAGATCAGATCCTAAGTTTCTTTTCCTGACCATAAGCCACTGGGGCTCCTCCCTCTCTTGTCCAATTGTTTCCTAGGCTGCATCTCTTCCCCTTGTCCCCCAAGGTCAGCCACCCATTCCATTACATTCTCTCAATGCAAGCTTGTATATCTTAATATACATTGCTAGCTACAGTTTCTTCTCTTTCTTGTTTCATCCTTATTCCTCCAGTTTTCCTCTTTTCCCATCAACTTTGTCAGCTGCTTAAAGTTATTCTGCATGACTAAATGTATTTGTGTGTTTGTGTAAGGAAGTACTATATATTAGAGAATGGTTTGAATGTGTGCATAAACATCATTTGTATGTAATATGTATATTGCGAGTACATCTATATATACAAGATACACACTCCCATAGATTGGGTTAATTTATGTCAATTAAATGAATTAAATTAAAGCACTTTTAATCAATAGTCAGTGTTTATTAATTCAATTAACATTCTGTTCTGTACACTTTTTGGAGTGTACAAAAACATGTATGGATAAACCAAATGAATTACACATGCACACATTGAAGGAATTATACCCAGGATTGGTTTCAGGGAGAGATGGCAGCATAGGAAAGATTGGCAGAATGGAAAATTTTTGGCAAGTTTATACCTTGTCTTATTTTATTTTTTAAAAAGGATTTCCTTAAATTAAAGGCAATCTTTCTTTCAGGTGAATATGGAAATTGTAAATCCAGGGAATAATTAACACTATGTCACTGCACCAATTTTTTTTTTTAATGTTGTAAACCCATGCAAAATAAGAAATTTGCATGAAACAAGTGTTCTAATAAATAAATCTATGATTTGCATATTCCAAGAACTTCGCTTCCTTGCACTCTCAGTTAAATAATAAACATTATTTTTTTTTGTTTAAAAACACAAGTGAAAACCCTTGCAGGAATACCCTACAATAATTAAACTTTTATTAACAATACTCAGTTTTTTCAAATGAGAATTATGTTAAAATTGATCTCATTTGTGCATATATTATTATTAAAATAATTATAAGGGGGTGAAGGTTCGTTCTCCGAGCTTGTGGGTTGGTTTCTGAACATTTTGTTACCAGGCTAGGTAGCATCTTCAGCAGAGTTTAGGGGATGTCAGTATCAAATAATTGTGTTTTGGAAGAATGTTTATATATTCTAAATAGAGTAACACTTTCAGGTCTTAGAATTTGCAAGTACAAATTGTTGTTGTTGTTAGTTGCGAAGTCGTGTCCGACCCATTGCGACCCCATGGACAACGTTCTTCCAGGCCTTCCTGTCCTCCACCATCCTCTGGAGTCCATTTAAGCTCACGCCTACTGCTTCAGTGACTCCATCCAGCCACCTCATTCTCTGTCGTCCCCTTCTTCTATTGCCCTCAATCTTTCCCAGCATTAGACTCTTCTCCAGTGAGTCCTTCCTTCTCATTAGGTGGTCAAAGTACTTGAGTTTCAACTTCAGTATCTGGCCTTCTAAGGAGCAGTCAGGGTTGATCTCCTCTAGGACTGACCGGTTTGATCGCCTTGCAGTCCAAGGGACTCGCAGGAGTCTTCTCCAGCACCATAGTTCAAAGGCCTCAATTCTTTTGCGTTCAGCCTTTCTTATGGTCCAACTTTCACAGCCATACATTGCAACTGGGAAAACCATGGCCTTGACTATACGTACTTTTGTTGGCAGGGTAATGTCTCTGCTTTTTAGTATGCTGTGTAAATTTGCCATAGCTTTCCTCCCGAGGAGCAAGCGTCTTTTAATTTCTTGGCTGCAGTCCCCATCTGTGCTGGGCCAAAGCCGAAAGTACAAATAAATATAAATAAATATTCTATAAACTGCATTTTTAAATACTTACCTCTCCCATTCCCCGAGATTCTAATGCAAGAGCTTGAAACTCATGATTCATTTCATCCACAGAGCAAACCTAAAGAAGAAATGGGAAAAATAAATAAAAACGGAATACTGATTGATTTTATATGAAATGTTATGCAATACCAGATTGCACAGTTGCAAAGTACAGGTGATACAACTGAACTATTTTATTTTCAAGCAATGATGTAGTTTTTCCTAATTGTTTCCATTGTCACTTATTTTTATGAAAACATTTCTTATAAATTATATTATGTGCCTTCAAAATAAATATTAAACTTTGTGAATAAATATCTGCCACATTCAAATGTTAAGGAATTTTAAAAAATACAAACTACAAACCCAGAACATTAAATGAGTTTATATTGAGAAACATCTAAATAAATATAACACAACTGAAATCTGAATCAACCATTCTAACAAATAACATTTCAAGGATATATATTCATTTTGAGACAATACATGCAATTTGATTATGATTTGTATTTAAAGATGCAGAAGGACTTTCTCCTGCCCCATGCACACTCCCAAATTCTGTTCCAGGTTTTTATCCAGCCCATATGTTCCCCAGACAGGAAATAAAACTAGTCAAACAAGGAAGACACAGCTCTGTTCTTCAATGGTTCCACCCATTCCTTACTAATTATTTCAGGGAAAAAATCAGGAAGAGGCAATCTCCAGTCTGGCGTGGATGTGCCTGGCACCTCTCTGATCTTTTTAGTTATGTAAGCAGTAGTACTCTGCCAACTTTTTGACTTTCACATTGTAGGCATCTGACTTGAACATGCTCTGGAACCTTTGTACCAAAGTATGTTTCCATCTTCCTTGTCATAGCTATTCTTTTCTGAGAACCAGCCTTTGGCCCATTTGATCTCCTAGACCTCGCACTCACCCACTGTGTCTGAGCTTTTCTTTCCATTTAAGGAATTCAAAGTTGAGTTTGGATAGGAGTTTCTTCTGTTTGATTCCTTTGCTAATTCTCTTATTCGGTCATTTAAGAAAGAGGACCCTAAGATCTTTAGATTAAAAAAAGGGAAGTGATGGTTGATGGCTCCTCAGGACTAAATAAGTTCTGAACTGCTTTGGACCTGTCCAATAATTGATTCAGCACCCAGAACTCTATTGTTTTGCTTGATGTTTGGGAGATTGCAGTTTGTATCCATCCAAGAGTCTGCCATTGACTCCACTGGGAACTGCTCTTTCCCATAATTCTAGGGCTATCCATTAGGCTTAACCAGCCCCAAGTGTGCCTCAGTTATAGCCAAGCCTGAAGCATCTCTAATTCAGTACTCTCATCTTGACACTTAAAAGGGGGGGGGGAGGAGAAGAGAAGACACATATCCTAATGAAGAAGCTGCAGAAGGCTTTTTGTTGCAGACAACTGGAATCTCTACCACAGCCATTAGCCAGCACTGGATGGGAGATTACCTGGAAACTGAATTTACATCTTTATCTGCCAGTTCCTGTTGGAAGAGGGGAGGGCCATCAAAGGGCACCACAATTGAAGCTAACTATGTTACTCAAACTGCCTGTGCCTCTCTGCAGTCAGTCCCAGGAGCATTGAGCCATATGATTCTCTATTGCTTGTGATGGGAGGGAAAGCAGGTCTTCTACAGCTAGTGCCAGTCAATATGTTAGACTCTTGCAGGAAGTATACAGAGATGATAGCAGACTAAACACGCAAAAAATGGGAGGAGACATGAGGGACTTCTGTCCATTGCTCAATGGGGGATCAGAGAAGAACCCCAATAGAATCTCTTTGCCTGATTGCAGCTAACACAGCTACTTTCCATTAATTGGTTCTCCATGATTGGAGACAAAGAAGCAAAGAGTACTGATGCTAAAGCTGTCTGCTTGCCACTTTGGAAGCCCTCTGTTTCCAAAAAGGATTTTCCTCCCTTTATCTTTTCTTAAACCACTAGGCCTGAGAATGGTACCAAAGGGGAAAAGCCTTTCTTGGTCTGCAGAAGGCAGAACTAAGATTGAGAAGCAGTTAGCTGTCACCAGATGGCAAAGAACACTAAGCACTGCCTTCTAGCTAGAAAAGGTGATGTTAAATCTTTCCTGTTGGCTCCTTCTTCTGGTAACCAAGAAGAGCTTTATTTTTCTTAGAATTCTCTGATATAAGCCAGAGTTCATGCTTCCCTTAAGCTGTTCAGATCCCAAGGCAGCAAAACATCCCCAATCCATGACACTATCACCTTCCAGCTTGGGAAATGGTATGAAGTTCCTATTGTATTATCTATGCAAATAAATTCTTTAAAAGAATTTTTCTGCATATTATTTAATTAGAATGTACTTTTTGAAATAATTTGAATATTGTATAAATATTCTGTAGTATACTTATTGTACAAGTAATAAGTACTTCCCTATTAGAAATTGTGTATTTTCACTTATATACACTCTTAAAAAGAATGCAGTGACAGCTCCGAAATGAAAGGGGAGCATTATATTTATATAATTTGACTACAGTTATCAGTTTTGGAAAAAATAACATGTAAGACTAATATGGAAACCCAGATTTGGGACCAGGTCTCTTATAAAGGGAACTACAGAATAAAGACAATAAGATTAAGTTATAGTTAATCCAAATTCCTTATCATGAAGATGGTAGGGAAGTAATATTTTAGTTTAAAGTGAAAAACTCATAAATGAAAATCTTTAGCAATGGTTTCCATTTATCACTGTAACCTTGTTAAGGGACTTGCTATAATAAATATGCCTCTCCAGCTTCTCTTCTATTCAAAAATAACTTGTCCAAAATAACTTGATTCAAATGCTATACTAGACAAATAGGCACAGAACCAAATATTGTGATACATATAAATCTTGTTAATGTATTTCTACTGTAAAAGTGGTCAGCAACAAGACTCCCACAATTTTTTAACATTAAAAAAGTTGTCTAATTTTAAAATGTTGGAAATGGTCATACTCTCATAAGATCACCAGATCCTACAAAAATTCAGTTATTTTTAATCTTTATTTTTTTTATATGAGTGTGCAAGCTAGCTTAAGACAAAACAATTCCAGTTTACAAAAGTCTGTCAGAGTTGCATCCTTTCACAGTAGAATGGAAGATGAACCATTTAAAGAGTTCTGTCCTAAGTAATAATGAGAACTTGAAACAAACCTTTGCTCCATCAATTTTTGTCAGAGGTTCACAAAAACATCATTTGGAACTCAGGTTATCTGCACACTTCAGGTTTTTTTTGTTCCTGTGAGATTGCATATAGTTCAATCTGCCTGAAAGAAGGGCTGTCTTCTATTTTAACAATATTCAACAAACTCTTAAAACTCAAACTTCTAGCATAGTCGGCATATCTGAAAAATTCAAAGTATTTTCACATTTATGAAAGGTGGGAATGGATAAAAACAGCAGAGATACTCCAAATGAAATCTATGTTATGTTACAATATTAAAGATAGTATAGAAGGCAAAATACGTTCTTAGAATTGTTCTGCCAATGAAAAATTGCAACATGACAGAATTGTGGTACGGGTATCAGCAGTATATCACATTTATGGTACTATTTGTATCCTCCCAGATTCTTCCATTTCACTTCAAACCAATGAATTAGCCCAAGGTAAATTCATGAATTCCATGGATATGAAAAAAATGACAAAATTACCATCCCAATAGAAACATACAAAACTTAGTAATTCAAGAATAGAGTAGTCTGAAACATAACAGATCCTCCTCTAGACCATGCTGTTCTTAAATACAGTTTGCTGATTTCTGAAAGTAAATTGTTTGAACCAGAAGTGAGTTGAAATATCCCAAGGTTTCAGTTGAAGGATTTACTTCAAGAAATTGCTTCACCATTTTCTGGGTTGGCGGCCCTCTGACCATTTTTCATGCTTACAAGCATTGCAGCATCCCCGTGGTCAGTGATTTACATTTGGATGCTCGACAAATGACTCACATTTATGATGGTTGCAGTGTCCCAAAGTCATGTGATCACCTTTTGTGGCCTTCTGAGAAACAAAGTCAATGGGGAAACCAGATTCATTTAACAACCATGTTACTCATTTAACAATTGCTGTGATTCACTTAAGAACTGTGGCAAGAAAAGTCGTAAAATGGGGCAAAACTCACTTAACAAATATCTCACTCAACAACATAAATGTTGGGTTCAATTGTGGTTGTAAGTTGAGGACTACCTGTAATTATCCCCTATTTTCAAGCCCTTCACCCATATATGAATATCACTTTTTCTCCAAACAACATCATTAATGTTCCTCATCAGAAGAAATTATTATCCTTCAACTACAAAAGATGCATTTCAAATAGGTGGACTTTCTGGTGACAAAAGTAATGTCTTCCACTCTAATAACTATAGCTACAGGGTCAACACTCATTGCCCTTATTTGGCTTGCAGCACCAAAACCAGAGCATAAGAAATAGACCAATCTATAATTTAACTGCATGCCACAATCAACTCTGCAAACAGGAAAGGTACATGGCCATATCTATTATGACCACAAGTGAGCCCAAAATTTATGTTGCTAAACAAGATAGTTGTTAAGTGAATTTTGCCCCATTTTACAACCTTTCTTGCTACAGCTGTTAAAAGATTCAATGCTAACCATGTTAGTAACGTGGTTTTTAACTGAATCTAGCTTTCTCATTGACTTTGCTAGTCAGGTCACAAAAAGCAATCACATGACCCCAGGACACTGCAACTGTTATGAATACATACCAATTACCAAGTGTCCAAATTTTGATTATATAATCACAAGGATGCTGCAACAGTCATAAGTATGATAAACAGTCATAAGTCTCTTTTTTCAGTGCTATTATAATTTCAAATAGCCACTAAATAAATGGCTGTAAGTCGAGGACTGCCTTTACAGGTTTGAATACTGGTGATGAATGTTGGTGACTTCATTCATTTTCTTCTAATTTCTTGACCAAAACATAACCCACTGTGTATCCAGGAACTATGCAAGTGCTGAACACTATTCTTTCCTCAGTTTATATTTCGGTCTTCATAGACTGCACTCCACAGTAACATGATCTACAGCACACTTAGTTCCATACAGAAATGAAAGACCCACTTTGTGATTAAGAACTTTCCAGAAAGGCTTCTTCTACAATTCACATGATTGTAGCATACATGATTATAGCCTGAGCAATATATGCCTGGCATTTATATTTCTGTCATGCTCAACCACATGGAAACTGTCTTCTGATATTTACAGTATGGGTTTCAATCCATCAGTTCAGTTATCTTTTGCCTCTGACATCAATGATACTGATCAAGCAAGCAAGCTAGTAAAAGTTGCTTGTCCATAGGCAGGGTCCTTTGCTTGTTCAAATCCCCTATACTTCACATTTTTTTCTTTTCTGAACTGAGCAGGGACATACATTTTCAATGTGGGAATTCCAACCCAAAAAAGCTATATGAGTCTTCTTCCTTTTATCTGCGCATCATGATTAAAACAAACAAAGCTACTAAGTGTTATGTAAGGTACAAGACGACATATATATCACTATGAGGGAAAAAGGATCCCACTGCCACTAGAACACTATCTCTTTCTAGGTCTTGAATAATATAGAAAAACAATGACTGCAAAGATGTGATTAATGTAAGCTGTAAGGGCATTAACGGCTGTGGGTTGGGGGTTTTAAGCATTATGCTTTCTCCCCTTGAGTCCTAGGCTTAGTGCACAGAAAATATCACAGCTATTGAAGCTTTGCCATTTATTCCCATGAGTGTTTCTTGAAAATAGTTTGTCAACACAAACTAGAGAGTAAAATTATTGTGAATGTAGGGCAGCACCTCTCCTTCCAAATGTCCCTTCCATTCTATTCCCCAAGAAGTTGCTTTGAGTGAGACAGTCCCTAAATTTGATATATAAATAAAATAAAAATAATAAGAGCCAGAATAGCATCACGACAGAATATTTGGGAGGGGGGCATTAATTGGACATACCTTTTCAAATGCTACTCAACACAGAACTCTATACAGAAAGTAGAAGTGACTGACTCTCAGTATATGTTATTTCTAGATACAATACAAAGTTTTTGGTTTGTTTTTTAAGTGAATATTCAATTTTACTGAATCATGAAGAATCTCCAAGCTGTTTCTTGACATAGATAAATCCTATAGGCCTCTCTGTGAACAAATGCATGTTTATATATTCTGTCCCTGCAACAATAATCTAGATTTTTCAATAAAATGTACAATAACGTGTACTGTTTAAACTACCCATTTTTAAACAATATGAATTGCATTATTCAATATATAGTGAAAGGAACGTCAAGAATTCTGGAAAAAAAAAGTTTTTCTAATTGTAACATTAGTTAAAATCAAATTTATTGTCATCTGCATCATATGTATCCTACAAAAATATTTACTATTCTAAAGACAAAAAAGGAAAATGCTATTCAGAACTATATTTATATATTTTAAACAAATGCTATTTGTTTGTTTTATTCACACATCACACAGATTTGAGTTACTTGGATTTAAAATTGCACAATGAAACACATGCTTATCTGCCTGGCTTTATGCTTCACAAATATATTAGAATATCTTATTTTTTCACCAAGGCATAGTTCAAGGACTTTTTTTTTTTTACAGAGTATCTTGTTACACCCTAAAAACTATAGTACACAATTTCCCCACACTACTTATTTCCTGTTTGTTGACCTTTGTTGTATCATTTATAATATCTGGCTGCACTTTCCAGAGATTTTCCCCACGGGCACCAAAACAAACAGTTCTTACACATTTAATTTAATTTAAGCTTTAAAAAAAATCTGTAAGAATGGAGTGTTCAACTACACCAAATACTACAATCAATATAATAGCACAACATATTGAACTACAATCACCAGCCAATATTTTAGCCTAATATGTTCTGTGAACCGAGCTCACAAAGTCATCTTACAGTTTAAATATACAGTGCCCTACAAATACAGAGAATGGAACTAAGTAGATCACGTCTAAATTAACAGCCGAAGTGTCCCTTGGAATCGTTCAATTTTCTTCCTAAGAATTATTATCTTATAAAGAAGCGTCTCCAAAGGATCGTTTATAATTTAAAGTGGCAAACAAACCATATATCTATAACTAGGATTACTACAACAGACCTTTAAAATACTGAGGCTGTCCCTTTCACAAATTTTCGAGCAAAAGGGAATTCGACTGATTCTCTCCACTTCAAGCACTGTTTCCTTTCCATGCGTTCATTCACCCTTTCTCAGGTTAACAACAGACTACAATGAAAGCAAGCGATCAGTTACCATTCAGATTCCCTGCTAAAAGACCCATGCTAAGATTCTGACATTTTAGCAATCCAACGTTAGCGCTTGCAGAGAAACCCCGAGTATGCAGACAAATCCTGTCTCCGAAACAAAGAAAATATTTATTCAAGACCAATCCACTGTATCTTCAGAGCCCCATTCCTCCTTCCAGTCGCTCGATTTCCCACCAAAGAATAGGCCCTCAAACACTCCTTTCTGCAAATGATGTCCGCTCGGTCAACACTCCCCCTCCGTTTGCCCCACACATCCTCCTCAGTCTTGGTGGGAAAAATCAGAGGGGTGGAAGAGCTGAAGCACACCCCCCAACGAAAACAACCCCCCCCCGGTTCCCTTCTAAACGGTCCTTCCATTAGAAAAGATCGCCTGCCACTTCCACCATTCTCTCTCCTGTTTATACGCAAGCCGCGTCTTCGACTCCTCCTCGCCCGAACGCAGCCATAACAATGAGAGAAAACGGAAACAAACCCACCCGGTCAAACGTTCCTACTAGCACCATACTGGCTCGTTCCAACCACCACACCCACACGGACCGTCTTCCTTTCTTCTCTCGGCTGCACGCTCCCCCCACCCCCCACCCCTTTACATGGATGGCTTCCTCCTCGCTTCGGCCAGCCCGGGCCTGCCTAACAGGCCTGCTTCCCCGCAACACAAAGGAAGGTGGGGGGGAGGGAGGGAGGCGAGGCTGCGCGAAACCACCACCAGCCAGGCCCGGGCAGCTGCAGCCGCTCTTTCCCCGGGACCGAAACAAAAGAACGTGGGTGAGCTGCTATGTGGGACGGGAAAGGCGCGCGGGAGGAGCGGGGGGGGGGCTTTTGCTCCTCCCTCGCGCGCTGTCCCTCCGTTCCATCCACCCCACCCCCCACGGCTGGATACTCACGAGCTGGGGTGAGCGGGCAGCGCTGTTTGTTGTAACGGACACGGAAAGGAGGGGGCTCCCTCTTCCTCCCGGAAGACTCTTGCCAATAACGATCCAATTGCCCCCTCCCTGCCACCCTTGCCTTCCTGCCACCGCCCCTCCCCCTCCTCCTCCTCCACCACCTCCACCTCTGCCGCCGCCACCGTCGTTGTCAACGTGAAGAAAGCTCACAACATGGCGAGTCAAAGACAGAAAGAGAGGGACGGACATACACAGCGGCGGCGGCGGCTGTCCACTACTGCGCATGCGTGCCGCCGACCCATCGGCGAACGCCGGCACAAGGAGGTAGGTAGGATGGGTTAACTTGACAGCGTGCGCGCGTGCGGACGCGTGCGTCCCGGCGCATTTCTCCGAAGCGTGCGGCGCTCGCTTCGCGTCTGCTTTGCGCGTGCGTACGACGAACATCGACGTGGGAGTGAGGGAAGGGAACACCCAAACAAAGCCGATACCCGTCGATCAAAGAGTGCGGGTTGTCATAATGTAGTAGAAAGACTTCCGGCCCTTGACTGCAGTCGGTTTAAAGTGGGATGCTATTGCAAGGGAAAGGGCGTGAAAAATCAAAGCTGCGCAATGTAAAGGTGCCTTTTAATCGAGTGTTCAGAAATAATTGGACTTATCCTCCGAACAGGCACGCAAAATTGCTACCTGTGAAGGGCCACACTTCATCAGCAATCCACAGTCAAGGTCACCTGCAGCACCCATTTGTTCTTATGGCATGATCATTTATTTCTCACTCCCTTCTTAGAATCGTGACATCTCACGATTTTCTCAGCGCACTTTTCAAGAATGAAAATACAGGAGCAATTCGTCAACTGATGGATAGTTTGAGTGCCACCACATATATACACACACAGGTAGTCCTTGACTTACAACAGTTCATTTAGTGACCGTCTGAAATTACAGCAGTACTGAAAAAGTGACTTACAGCCTTTTTTGACAAGACCATTGCAGTATCCTATGGTCCTGATCAAAATTCAGATGCTCGGCAACTGACTCATATTTATGATGGTTGCAGTGTCCTGGGGTCATGTGATCACTTTCTGCGAGCTTCTGACAAGCAAAGTCAATGGGAAAGTCAGATTCACTTAACAACCATGCTACTAATTTAACAACTGCAATGATTCACTTAACAACTGGCAAGAAAAGTCGTAAAATGGGTCAAAATTCACTTAACAACTGTCTCACTTAACAACAGAAATTTTGGGCTCAATTGTGGTTGTAAATTGAGGACAACTCTACCTTCTCCAAGATGATTTGGCCTGGCCCTTCAGGACTTCCTACAATGCAACCATTGCTGCTGTGATGAAATCCATCCACCTTGCTACAGGTCATCCTCTTCCTTTGCACCTTTTTTTGCATTCCACACTTCTCAAAAGAGATAGGTTCTTGCATGAGGTATGCAGAATATGATAATTTGAACCTGTTCATTTGTTCCCAGGTGAGAACTCTGGGTTGACTTGTTTAGCAATCCCTTTGTTTGTTTTCTTGATATCCATGATATTCTCATCATCTCCAAAACAAAGTTGGCAATAATTTTTCTGTCCTGCTTCTACAAAGTCTAATTTTCACTTCCAAAGTGTTTCAGGGAAAATGACTGTATGCACAATTCTGATCTTTGTGTAGACATTTCAGGATATCTGAATATCTTTTCCAAGGCCTTCATCACTGCTCTACCAAGTGCTAGTCTGTGGTGCATTTTAAAAATTCTGGTTCCTTATGATTATGTGACATAAGTATAATAACTAATTATTAGTAGTATTGATTAATAATGGTACTTATTATAATAATAATTGACAAATTTTCCATCTGTCAGTTGCAAAAGGCCACACTGCTTGGAGCTGCACATGTATTATGTACATTACAACATCCCATGTTTTGGGGAAGAACTCAATGTGCATGAAAGCCAACACCAGCTAAAGAACTGACAGCTGTGATCTCATTTTGTGAACAGATAATAATGATTATATGTTTTACATTTTTAATATATTTATATTTATTATAATTTTATAATGCAGTGTAATTTAAATATTTAATATATTTTATCACATAATAATAAAGTTGGATGAATTTGGTTACAGTGACAATGCACCATTAGGGTCCTCAAGGACCAGGTTAGGGAGAGATCACCATGGAGAGAATCTTATCTATGTGATTGCTAGGAGTCAAAAATGGCTTATAGTACATCATCCATAATAATAAGCATAATAAGTGGAATAAGAAGCCAGTTTGGTCTAATGGTTAAGGTAGGAAGGAGTATTAGATATGTTTGTCATTATAAAAAATAATAAAGGGTAATAATAAGTTGATATAAATTTTTAGAGACCACAAAAATAGATTTTCTCCAGGAGGATCTGTTCCCAATGTGGTCCTTCAGATCTTTTAAAAGTGTATCCATTGCTGCTGTAATTATCACTCTGTAGAAGATGCACTTTCCTGTGTGCTTCACTTTAGCTTGGCGCACCTGGAGGGGAAGAATACTCATGTGTGAATGCTGTTTGTTGATTTTAGTTCAGCATTCAACACAACCATTGCTCAGCATCTGGTGAACAAACTGGGCCTATTAGGTTTTAATACTCCTTTATGTGATTGGATACTTGATTTCCTTATTGATGGGCCCCAGTTGGTGCGAGTTGGAAAGAAAGTTTCCAATTCCATCTCCTTGAGTACGGGTTCCCCACAGGGCTGTGTCCTGAGTCCGCTGCTGTTCACCTTGATGACCCATGACTGCTGTGCCAAATCTATTATGAATCATATTGTGAAGTATGTAGACGACACGGCAGTGGTGGGTCTTATCCGGGATGACAATGAAGATGCTTATAGGGAAGAGGTGAAAGCTCTGGTGGACAGGTGCAATAAAAGTAACCTGGTTCTAAATGTTGATAAAACAAAGGAGATTATTGTAGATTTTAGAAAGAGCCGGCATAGTCATACTCCACTCAGTATCAAGGATGCAGCTGTAGAGGTGGTCAACAATATTAAGTATCTGGGGGTGCAGATAACTAACAATCTGAATTGGTCTCTCCACACCTCATCCTTAGTGAAGTGTGCAAACCAGCGTCTGCATTTACTGCATCGGATGAGGAGAGCACATCTTTCTCCTTCTGTCCTGGCCACTTTTTACAGAGGCACAATTGAGAGCATTTTAACAAACTGCATCACTGTCTGGTTTGGTGGCAGCAGTGCCTCAGATAGAAAATCCATACAGAGAATGGCAAGGACAGCTGAGAAGATCATAGGAAGCTCACTCCCTGGTATTCAGGATGCTGTTAATAAGTGCTATGTGCTTAGAGCTCAAAGCATTGTTAGAGACCTCACACACCCACTTCACAGTCTGTTTCTATTGCTCCCCTCTGAGAGGAGGTTTTGAAGTATTTCTAGCAGGACTACCCGATTCTGTAATAGCTTTGTTCTCTATGCCATCCGTCTGGTAAACTCGCAAGATTCTTTTTTCGCCATGCACATGTATACATAATCTGAACTAGACTTCGTTGTTTGTGTCATATAATATATGTGGGTATATGCATAATTCTGTATTTATTTACTTTTGTCATATTTATGTAGTGTATATTGGAGGTGGTGACCCTTTGAGAGCTGTATGCAACGAAATTTCATTTTAATGTATGCCAGTTAGTGTACATTCAAAGTGACAATAAAATTATTATTCTATTCTATTCTATTCTATTCTATTCTATTCTATTCTATTCTATTCCATTCCATTCCATTCCATTCCATTCCTCTCTTTTCCCACCTTTCTCATCTATAAAGCCAAGTCTTTGCATTTGTTCTGACATCCTCTTGTGTCATATTAAAAGTTACCATTAATTCTGTCCTGCTTTGTTAATTGTAAACCATTTTGAGATTTCTTTTTAAACTGGAAGTACCATAGAAATTTAAAAATAAATAAATAAAATGGCCAGCAGCTTTTGGAGGGATTCTGAGAACTGCACCCAAAACTTCCGGAGACATATAGCTCCTATGTTATCCTGGCCACAGCCAACATGATAATTTATTTCTGTTTGCTTGATGAAGTTATAGAGTTGCAACATCAAGCTCCCCTCAAAGCCTGTGATTAACATTTTTTGGAAGTTGTAGCAACCAAATTGTAATGTTTATAGTGGTAGGAAAAGCACTTTATATTTGTAAGGGTTGCATTTTATTAAGTTAAAATCAAAAAGGAAAGGAAAGGAAAGGAAAGGAAAGGAAAGGAAAGGAAAGGAAAGGAAAGGAAAGGAAAGGAAAGGAAAGGAAAGGAAAGGAAGTTTAGTTGGCTGTCTCTTGGTCTCCCACTGTTCTCTCCTGGTTATGCCCCAAAAAACATTCCAAAGCCCAACTGTGCAGTCCAGCTGTAAAGGAATTGCAAACAGAACCAGGGTTGTCAGGGCATTGCATGCCAGTGTATGTCCAGTATTACGTCTAGTCTGGGCATTATTATCCAATTTTACACTCTAAAGATAACAGCTAATCCTTTCCAGTCTAAACATGAATAATTATGTAGTAGAAGTGGCAAAATATGCAATACAGATAATATTTTCCAGACCAACAGTCTTCTTACCTCATTAAAAAGAAAAAAAGAATCTGCATCTTAAAACCAACTCTATGTCAGGCTGGTTGCGTAGCAGTTATTTTGAGCATGTAATAATGCATGTACTGTAAGAGCTACTTTGAACAGGTTAAAGGAATGCCCATAATCAGTTTTTTTTTTTAAAAAAATCTGCAATTATTGCTTTAGCATCTTTTGACTGAGATTATCTTATTAACTATCATAATTGGCTTTATTTTCCTATTACAGGTTTAAGACTCAGAACCCTACTTTATATGTCATTATTGGTGCAAATGCATGTAAATCTTTCTTTAATTGCAATTTAATTGCTCTTTACAGTAATTTTATTTCCTTAAATGTTACTATTTACTAGTTTGAACAGTTGCAAGTTGTAGCTGTGGAGCTGCTGACTGCAGCAGGGGTCTAACAAGTTAGGTTATGAGCAGCAGCACCATTGGACATTTCTTTTTAAAAATTAGGGACCCACTCGATGGATGGGGTAACCAAAATGTTGGGAAGCATTCATTCTTTTCCCAGAATACAGTTAAAATGCATTCCTTTTATTCTTGAGACAGGAAAAAAAGTACATTTGTTGTCTCCACTATCAACTTCTAGCCTACCTCTGTGGAAAAACCTCATCCTGAGTTTAAGCCTTTCCTTTGTTGTTGTTGTTAACATGTTACTCGTAATGCTTCATCCAGCTTTTTGAATAGCTGCCTTCTAGATAACAGATACTCCCCACTTGTCAACTGCCTTATATAGTGACCGTTCAAAGTTATGACAGTTGAAAAAATAGTTTGCGACCAGTCCTTTCATTTACAGCCATCTGTGCGCCGTAGTCCCACGATCGCCATTCATTCAACTGGTATACATTCCCAATCATTGCAGCATCCTATGGTCACATGATTGCCATTTGTGAGCTTCCCAACCGGCTTCCAACAAGCAGACTTAATGAGAACACAGAAATGAAACTCTCAGTTGTAGTCACGTGATGTCTCACTTAACGACCATGTCGATTCATTTAATGATGGAACCAGAAGTGATGGTGTATGTAAGTCTGGTTTAGTCAGGTGATTTTTTTGCTTAGCAACCGCAGTGCTTAGCAACAGAGTTGCCAGTCCCAATCATGTTTGGTAAATGAGGACTATGTGAACCGACTCCTCTGGTACTGAGGTTGTCACACACCATGAAATGGCTGTTGATTCAGATAGCAAGGAGTCAATCCCTGACCTTGGGAGAGTGCCAAGCATACCACAAACTCTCATACCACAAACTAAAAAGGGCGAAGATCACCATACCTCTTCAAGAGAATGGAAGGTATTAACTCCTTTAATTAAGTGAAGTTAAAATCTCGAGTTGTCTGAGAAAATGCTCCAGCCTTCTTCCTGTGCTGGAAACAATTCCCTGCTTGACTGATTTCCTTTTGGTTTCTTGTCAGTTGCTCTCCTTGTTTGACTGAGTCACTGAGGTATTAGATCAGGGGACTGCCATCAGCTTTGTGTATTTGTCAAGCCTTTCATAAAGTGCCTCATGACCACATCCTTCATAAAATAGTAAAATATGGGCTAGATGATGCGACTCTTAGGTAGACTCACATTTGGCTGAATGACAGTATCCAAAGAGGGCTCATTGAGGCTCCATTTCAAAATGGAGGGAAGTATGAAATGGACTGCCTGAGAGCTCCCTGGGTCCTGGCTCTTCAACGTTTTTGTCAATGAATTGAATGAGGGACACTTTATAAAATTTAGGGGGGTGACTAATACTTAAGAAGAAAGAGGAAATATTGAGAAAGAATTGAGCCATGGGTGAGATGATTGGGTAGAGATGAACTTTCTGCATCTCGATGGGGAAAATGTAAGGCACAAATATTAAAGTTGGGGGAGACTTGACTTGGCAGTAGATCATCTGGTTGTCTCTTTAAAGCACAGGTTAAACATGAGCCAGCAATATGAAACAACTGATAAAAACGCAAATGCTATCTTGTGGTATATTAACAGGAATACGGAGTCCAGATTGCATGAAGCAATTGCTCCATTTGCCTCTGCCTTGTGTCATACCTCTTTGAAATAGTAGTATGTCCAGTTCCTGGCACCCTAGATTAAAAGAGGCAGTGACAAACTGGAGCAAGTACAGAGGACTGCAACCAAGGAGGAACCTGGAAACCAAGCCTAACAAGGAACATATGAGGTATGTTTGGTCTACTGAAAAGACAACTAAGTAGAAATACAATAGCAATATTTAAACATCTGGAAGATTATCATATAGGAGTAGTATACATATTCTCTATTGCCCCACATGGTAGGATCAGATCAGTTAAAACTACAGAAGGAAGGTCAAGCTGCTTCCTGGCTGTGAGAGCTATCAGTTAGTGAAAGAGGCTCCCATATGACAGAATGAGTTCTTTTTCACTAAAATTTTCAATCAGAGGCTGGATGCTTATCTGCCAGTGACACTCTAGTGAATCCTGCACCCCTAGTCCAAAGAATTGGACTAAATGATCTCTCTGGGTTGTTCCAACTCTCGGATTCTACTAGCCTGCTCTTATTTTTGTCTTGCATCTGTTGAAAGATTTACAACAGAGCAGCTGAAGCTCATGAAATCAACTGCTTTGCTTCTTGTTTGCCCTATTTCTAAGGCTTATATAGGACATTAATACTGCAAAAAACCCTCTACTTTAGGAAGCAGCTGATTGCTGTAGTTCGAAGATCTGATTTATAAACATTTGTAATCATATATGCACTGAGGAACATCTGCTTTTAATATAAGTATTACCTGGGCTATCTATGGTGCAAATTTCACAACTTTATTAATAATCTCTTCATTTTTATTTTTTGCAAGCGAGTAAAGATGGTGTACTTTTACTTTTACTGATTCCCTACTGACTCCTGGAGAAGCTTTATAGCAAAGTCAAAAGATGGATTCTGTGGTTCAGGCTGTAGTCATGAATTTTTCATCACTGATACCACATACTAGCTTGTCCCTTGCATCTATGTCAGAGTTATGTTCTAATTATAGTTTTGAGAGGTCTGGCTCATACTTGTCTATGTCTTCCAAGGCCTTATTATTTGTGAATTCAGTTTGAAATACTTCTACTGTTTCACTTGGAATTGGATTTTTCCCCCCAACAAAATTGCCAACTCCTTGCATTTTAGGAATGATTCTTTCTGGCATTAATACAATAAGCTCCTCATTAAGCTTTACCATATGTAGAAACCTCTGTAATTCTAGAAATGCTTTAATGTAGAACTGTGCTTTTTTTTTTTCAACCTTGGGCAGTAAAGCAGTGACTAAGCATTTCATAGGCTCCCTCCCAGCATGCTGCTGTTGAGGGAACTGTGGAAGAATTGCATGTATGGCTACCATCATTTATGAGTGGCATTATTGAGCTTGATTACATATGCAAGTGTTCCTTTCTTCCTGATTACACATGTCACTATCCTTTCACTAAGTAGAAAAGTTATTGCAGATGTAGAGAAGCCTTCCTAACCTGACACCTCCAGGTGCTTTGGTCCATAACTCCAACACCACCACCTGGTATGGGCAATGAGGAAGGCTCTAGTGCATCATTTATGGAGGAAATCAGCCTGTGGAAAATGGTGATTCAGATGAAAACAAAGTAAA
The DNA here is from genome assembly GCA_023970755.1 of Azemiops feae. Taxonomy (NCBI): domain Eukaryota; kingdom Metazoa; phylum Chordata; class Lepidosauria; order Squamata; family Viperidae; genus Azemiops; species Azemiops feae. The sequence continues at coordinate 4,691,774 of JALGBA010000003.1, forward strand.
CACAAATAAATGTTTAGATATTAGATATATGTATTAGCAAGTTTCATTAATGTGAAACCACCTGGAAAAATCAGTATCTTAGTTTGGGATAAGATATTATCAGTATTTTGACGGTACTCTGATATACCTCTACAACACATGCCGAGCAATGATGCAGGAGAAACTTTGATCTGGTATTTTAAGGATTTGCCTGTGGAGAAGTAAGATGAAGTTAAGTTCCAAGAAGACTGAGTTGCTATTTTGTCCAGAACCCAACTAGCTCTCTCTTGGCTCCAGTGATGACTTTGGATGGCAATACAAAAATATAGTAAAAGTAAGTAAATACATAAATATAAATGAAACATAATAGGTCTCATTGTGAATTCACGTAGAATGGATAGAGTGAAAAGCAAATGCTCATTAAAAGAGTTAAGGCCAATAGAGGGTGATTGTCGAGTCTTCCTCTTGTAAAAATCAGAAGGAAGATAAATTATATAATGTGCTCTGTGATCTTTACAGCAAGAGTGGAATTAAAGAACTATTTAATATAAGCATGAACCATGTTTCTCTTTCATGGATACATACACAAAAATGGGCCTGCAACAGCATGTTGTTAGGGTTCCCCACTGGCCCTTTCAGCCATTCAAAGATATTTCATTAAGTTTCCCATAGTGACAGCATCTAGCATCCCTGACTGATTTTGAAAAATGCCGAATAGCATTTAATACTTGGATTGGAGACCGCCGAGCTGAGCTGAGCAGAGAGGAAGTAAAGACAAAATATCCTGGAAACAATCAAACCACTTCCATAGAAATGCCAAGAAGACAACAGGGATGTGTCCATGGCATCACCAGGGATCAAGTTTGACTCAAGGAAATTTTACTACCCCTGTTTTTCGAGTGTTCCTCTCCTGCAGTCATATATTTTCTTAGTCATTGGTCAATTGAAGTCTTCACTGAGCTGTTTTTTTTCTTTTACTAGATCTTCTATCTTGGGTTGTTTAGTTTTGATTTGTTTCCTTAATTTTTTACTTCTGTAAAATGTGGGGTTTCTACATGTCTTCTAATGATAGATCTCATTGTATAAAGATTTTATAATTTTGTGGTACAATTCTTCATTGGTACAATTCTCCTTTGAACAAGAAGCTTTCCATGACTGCCTTCATCAGCTACAAAAAAGCATTTAACAACTTCTTGCCCTTTTATGATAATTCATATCAGCTGTTTAAGGTAGCTGTCTTTCTCTACCCAATGGTAAAATACAATCCTTTGTGGTTTCTGCTCCTTCTCTGTAAAGTACTAATCCTGCAGAGCATATGGAAGCAGTCTCTGCGTGCTATATGCAACCTGTCGACATTACATAAAATAAAGCTTTTACTATTTAAAGACCAGTAGATGGCAATAGGGGTTCATTTCAAAAAGAAATCAGATGTAGAAATCCAGTCCCAGAAACACTACATAATGTACCCATCTGGTTTCCAGAATTAGCTGTACTAGAAGTGGGAGTTACTCTCCTGCCTGTGTTTTTGTTGTGCCTTTATTAAGAATCACTAAAGGTCAGATGCCACCCACTGTCTTCATTAAAGAGTTATGTCATGGGATATATCCATTCTCTTCTAAAGTATAGCTCCGTAGTCCTAGCTCATCCTACTCTCTACCAAGATGACAGGCCCACTCATAATAATTGTACCTAAAAGTGGCATTGATATGTATGTACCAATCAGATTTTTCTAAAGCAAATTTTTCCTTGCTTAGATACCTTTATATTAAAGCTTCATGATCTTTTTGTTTGTTTACATTATTTAGTTTTCTTATTGCTGATTACTGGAGTCTTGTGACCCTTTAAAGGAAAAAGGCTCTCATGCTAAGCCTAAAGTGTCTTGTTTGGTTTATAAAATTTTAACCTTATAATTTAGCTTGTCATGCAAAGTCTACAATTGTGACTTATTGAATAAATCATGGCTAAGCAAATCATAGCTTAGTATAATATGTGAACCCAGTTAATATGTTTACTGATTGCCTTTTCTGTATCCAGTAGTTCCAACTTTTAAGAAGGATAAAATTATGCATTCATTTGTTCAAGTACAAGGCAATTTATTTCAGAATATACAGCAATCTATTCAGTGAAGAGCAAAATAGAAAAGAGGGCAGGTACTGAATATTATTGACCTCTACTGTAACTTGGAGAATATTTCAAGTGCCAATAAGAAACATAAATAATATATTGTGTTAACCCAACACCTTTCAGAAAATTCTTTTATCAAGAGTATGGTGCTTGCTAGCTAATATATTTTAGGTAGAAGTTTCCAGTATAGTGACCTTGGTAAAACAATTTACTGAAATAAGTAGGGCTTCTGTCTAGTAATGAACAAGAACACTGAATGGTAAGTCTATGTAAGCAGCTGGATATTGATTTCAATTTTATTTGTTTTAAAAAACAATTCAACATATTCAGAAAGAAAATCTGTACCCATGTAGATTAGTCATGACAAGTGGGCACTGCTACAAAAGAAGAATATTTGTTGTTGAAATGTGAAGTCCTTGGTGCTCTCTGAGCTTGGTTGTTTTCTTCCAGACGTTTCAGTACCCAAACTAGATAACATCATCAGTGCTCACTTGTTAGTAAACTTCAGCCAAACTGGCAAAAAAGACTTGAAATCCAATTTGGGCCTAGAAATTAGGCTAGATAGAAAGAACACATGTTTTCATAGCCAAATATAGAGAAATGCATATAAGTGTGTAAAATGCATGATGAAACAGCTGGGGCAAACCCAGAGCAGAGGAACATTATTTCAGCAGGGCTAATCCCTTCAAATCACACAAGTCACTCCTCATACCAATTTTTTCTCAAATAAATGACAGCTGAGGGTTTTCTGAGGTATAGTTAAGAATAAGAGGACCAGTATGAACCTTCCATATCCATAGTTTCTAATTAAGTTGGTCTTCTCTGATGAACCATCCAATCTATTTTCAGGACTTCCAGAACAGTAGACCAAACCTGGGCAAACTACCAGGTGGATGTAGTTTTAATGGAGAAAGGAGATAAGCCCAGCAGTCCCTTTTAGCCACCCGGCTAGAGATATGTTCTTTATCTTCCAATGCTTAGAAGTGAAAAACCATTGCTTATATAGTTCAGTGGCACTGCCCATATTAAACAAAGTAAGGACCATAAGGAAACACACAATTTGCATATCAGCTTAAAGGGAAAATATCAAAAACCTGAAAGCCCAAGTAAGACTGCTTATTTGTAGTAACCCTGGAATTCTAGCTGACTGCCAGGAGAAATGAAAACAAAATAGTCAAGAAAAAGAATATCTTAAGAGGATGACATGGCTGATTGGCTGGAACACTGGATAACTTCACACCATATTGTAAACGTGCATTGCTGGTCCCTGGAATGCAAAAAATGAGTTTAAATATTAATTCGCTTCAGATTCCTGTAAGTATAGCCCAGGTAAATATGCCCAGGATGTTGAATAAATACTGGAAGAGAAACGTGGCCTTTCATAGAAGCTTCTCATTTGGCCATATAAATACTTTAGAATTCTTGGCCAATCATTGCAAAAGATAGCTTCAAAAGATAACTTCATCTTGAAGTTCTGTATAGAAAGGCTAACATTCTGTGGAACTCACTCTAATCTTATATTTCTACAAACATTAATAAGATTAGGATGGGTAAGGAAAGTAAGATATAGATCAACTACTGATTTTGGATAGCTTGTTTGGAGTAGCTTTCCAGGATCTCTGATGTAACTTCTTCTTGTGGTACCTAATCCATTACCTGCAAATGCCAGAATGAAACTAGGTCTTTAGCTTTGCTGTGACCCTTTCCCTTTTACCCACATCATGGTCTCTTCCACCAACATGTGACAGGGTTACCTTTGCAAGCAAGGAAGCACAGCCAAAAGGTAGTTCATCTGATTTTGGCTTAGTGTGGTATGTATATATTCCTTGACTTTATTGTATAGCACAAATGGTCCGATTAGCATTTATGGTTCTGGTAGGGATGCATGTGTAAAAATAACCAGTTTGAAGGCACTGGACACAAAGTTCCTGGTATCCCTTGAACTCTTGCTGAAATAAAATGTTGGCAAAGTTTTATGATATCACCAATCTCTTTCTGTTAGCTAAGCAAGCAGCAGTAGCTATGAAAAGAGAAAAAGAAAATGGAGAGTAGAAAGAAAAGGTCATCAAAAACAGTATTACAAACACTGATTCAAATGATGACTTAGAATCCTTATTCACTCATCCTGCCCCTTTGATGGCCCTTCCTTTCCAAATACATAATTCTTCTTATCCAACTTAAATCTTGCCATGAGCTGAGTGAAAGGAAACCAATGGCACATAAAACCTTCCAAAACCTTCTCTCATTTTTAAGTTATGCACTCCTTGAGAAAAATTCAACAATTCATTTTTGTTTAACTATCATTTTCCCTTCTAAAAATGGGTTTTGGAGCTGCCAAACATAAAGGAATTTTAAGAAACAATTTCAACTTATAACTGTTCCAAATTCTCAATATGGCATATCTGATAAAATGATTTTTAAAATCTACATTCACCGGAAAGATCTCAAATAATGATTGATTTAGAACAGCAAGCAGATTTTCCAGCCTACACAGAAACACCTTCTTGAACCACTCTGAACATCCTCTCCATCCAGCTGGACATCTCAGTCACATAACAATCCCAATATTCAGAAAGGCTTCTCCTTAGTCAGATTCAATGCCCTCCCAACAACTGTTACTGAAGGGATGTACCAAAAATTTCCCTTTGAACAGAGACTGTGTCTATGTAGTGGAGGAATAATTGAATCAATGGAACATGCTATTCTCTATTGCCCTCTCCATGCAGGAGCTTGCTAGCAATTATTATTTCCACTCTTTATTAAATATCCTGGTCAGTTCAATCTGTTTTATCTCAAGATGTTATTATTGCATCAATCTGATTTTATTTCCTTGACCACAGTCAAATACTGTTCTAATCTGCACAGTCCACCATAGTATTAACTCTAACCCTTTTAAAATATTTTAAAATAACTATATTTTTTCTTGTGTCTTAATTGACTTTTGCATTTTATTTGCTGATCTATGACTGAATAAAGATTTGATTGACTCATATTTTAAACCAACATCTTTGTCTTCTTGTTATTTATCTTAAAACCTGCTAGTACAACAAAACAGTTTTTTCATCGAAGAATCAATCCCTTTCAGGGGATCCTATAAAATCAAAACCAATTGAAAGGTCTTATTTTTTATTTTTTATTCAAAGCTTTACAAACCAAAATAAACAACAAAGGGGACAGAGGACAACCATGTCCTTTCCCCCTTCTGAATATCACATGGTTTAATCAATTCACTGTTAGCTATAATTCGAGGCTTTGGGGATGTATATATATAAACTTGATTCCATGAAGAGATTTTCACTGAAATCCGATGTTTATCTCACGAATTTATGCGATAGGACCTTGTCCAATTGTCCCTCCATCAGTTTCTCTTCCCAGCTCAACAAATCAACTAATGCCTGAATAAACATTTTTCATATATTTTCAAAAGGGTTCTGTTTAGAATAACCCTAAACCACAGACAGAGTTTCTTCTCTCTGAGTTCCAGCATAGCCAAATTGTCCAGCATAGCCAAATTGTCCCTAAGTCCAGTTCCCTAATTTCTGATATTTTTCTCCAAAAGTTCCATCCTGTCATTAAATGGTTTAATTTCCACTGAAAGTTTGTCCAGTCTTTTTTTAAAAAAGTTTTTCAAAGTCTTAAACTAAACTTCTATAGGTTGTGTTGTACCCAAGATGTCAAATATCATCTTCATAAGAGACAATAGAAGCTGCTGCTCATCTCTAAGCCCTGATCTGATACCCCTATGTGGATAGAAACTTGGGAACTCCATAAGGTAGTAATAGAAAAAACAAGCAGAGCAATTTGATGCTACAAGCTGAAGAACATAGATTCATCAAAAATAGTCTTTCAAAAATAAAAAAATAAATTTAATTCTGTTTAAATGCTCTTTCATTTCCAAGGTTTTGCCACTCAAATATAAGAGAAAATTCTTAACACTTCAATATAAATATAGCTCTGGAAATAAAGTCTCTAAACAGAAGTATTCATTTGTTCCAAAGAAAGTTTCTCTTTCACTACAAAGATGAATACTTCGAAAAAGTGATTTAGAAATGAATTAGGTCAGTTCTAGTGTTCATAAAGTTGGCTACATCACAGCTGTGAACTTGATTGAAATCCCTGCACACACACACACACACACTCATCTCAAAATTCTGTTTCTGCAGTTTGCTTGCAAGGAATAACAGTCCAGGGATCACATGGATCAATTTCTGGTTTCCTCTTTAAATCCAAAGGAAGATACAGGGCCCCCATGCTGTGCAGGAAGCAAAACAAACTATCCCATCATCTCCAAGAACGTTGGAGGCATCTAAGCTGCCATTTTCCTCACCGGAAGCTGTTTGCTTAGGCTTTTTTCCCCTAATGGAACCAACTAACATTCCATTTATTAGCCAATGGTTCTGCCATAGGAAGACTTTTTCTAGCCATAGTATGATTCAGAAGCTCAAAAATAAGGTGTCACCACAAGAACTGAAACCCTCTGCATAAGACACCCATGAACTACACATTATTATCCATCACAACCTGAAGCACTATGCTGTAATAGCATTCTGTTATCTACAATGTGGTGGCACACATCCCTGATACAAGGAAGCAAGTGTGGGAGGAATATATCGCTTCTACCACCAAAGTATATCCTCATTCACTAAGTCCTAAATAACTTCTTTCATTACCCATTTTATGATGGTCATAATACTCATAAAGTACGCAGACCATCTAACAGAAAATGATACAATTTTTTTTAACTATACCACATACGGTACTCAAGTAAAAGTAGGTAATATTGAAAGCTACCTTGTACAGGGTCAATGCTATCTGCACTCAGACACAGCCAGATTATCTTGATGACTTGCTGTTAAACTAAAGTGGGTATTTTGGAGGTGATCTGGCTAAATATTGTGAGGAACATTCCAAAAGCCAACACTTTTCCACTCACCAATATCTAAATCTCATCCATGGAAGTCACCAGTGGTTTTACCTTAGCTGGAATGTTGATAGACTGCACAAGCTGCTTTTGCCAGGTTTTGTTCTATTGCACTGGCACCAAAAGTAGGATGGATGACTGCTTTGATACAGTGTGAGAATCGTGTATTGGCACAGCTTCTTCTGTGTGCCTGTATTGTGGGAATAGGTATTTGTTTCCCTATGGATGACTATATGGTAAAATCCCCCACAAACACATCTTGGGAACTCCATAAGGTGGTGATGGCTGTTGGAGTAATGTGATGTTCCTAGAAGAGCTTGGTAGTCACTGGTACTATTCGGAGGAGGAGGAGGAGGAGGAGGAGGAGGAGGAGGAGGAGGAGGAGGAGGGTAGGAGGGGGAGGAGGAGGAGGAGGAGGGAGAAGGAGAAGGAGAAGGAGAAGGAGAAGGAGAAGGAGAAGGAGAAGGAAGGAAGAAGAAGAAGAAGAAGAAGAAGAAGAAGAAGAAGAAGAAGAAGAAGAAGAAGAAGAAGAAGAAGAAGAAGAAGAAGAAGAAGAAGAAGAAGAAGAAGAAGAAGAAGAAGAAGAAGAAGAAGAAGAAGAAGAAGAAGAAGAAGAAGAAGAAGAAGAAGAAGAAGAAGAAGAATCAAAGCAGCTCACTGAGTTCCATGAGATGACAGATTAAGCAATTCATGATTGGATCTCTTTGGGTTTGAATCCATCTCCTTAAGAATTAGTAAACTGGTCAAGTAACTCCTCTTTGATGTTCCCCAGCCCACTGACGTCTCTCTTGACATTACTAAGCATGTTGTGGGAACAATGTCATTGTGTCAGATACAATACCATACTTATTGCAAGGGACTTCAAACAACTTCAAGCCATACTTATTTCAAGGGACTTCAAACAACTTCAAGCCATTCACTTATTATACTATAGTATTGTAAGAAGGTGGATGCAAAATATTCCCAATTGCTTTTCTTTTATCACCTGAAGGACTAAGTACAACCACTTATATTGATGCAGTATTATATAAAATAGGCCCTCAAGAGCAGGAAGATTTTCTGCTTCTCTAGAAAATCAAAAGAATAAACAAGCTCAAACAATTCACTATTGTGTTCCCCATCCTAAATTGCTTCTTATAAGTAAAAATAACCTTAACATTTCATACAAGGTAGGACTTTGACAACTTCATTTATACTAGCCAAACGTGGGAAGACACTTGGTACCTGCAATCATTAACTTAACTCAAAGTGTGAACTCTAATTTATTCCTGGCCATGGACAGACCTGCTCCATTCTGCTGAAGAAACAAGCATGGCAAGTCCTACCATGGGAAAGAGCAGAAGCAACCTCCAAAACCCAGCTGCTCAGCCGAGTGAGATGTCAGAGAACTTGATCTTGAAGCGAGAAATTGGCTTGACCAGTGCTATCTCACTCGTAGCTGGAACTATGATTGGATCAGGTATTTTTATGTCACCAGAGCGGGTACTGCATAACATAGGGAGCCCTGGCGGTAGCCTCATTATTTGGGCAGCCTGTGGTTTGGTGGTCATCTTTGGAGCCCTGTCCTATGCTGAATTGGGAATTTTAATCAAAGAATCTGGAGGTGACTATATTTACATCCTGAGGACTTTTGGGTCCCTTCCAGCTTTCCTTTTTGCATTCACCTCAATCATTGTGGTAAGGCCTGCTGGCGTGGCAGCCGTCTCACTGAGCTTTGCAGAGTATGCTCTGGTGCCATTTTATTCTGGCTGCTCCCCTCCGCAGGTCATGATCAAATGCACGGCTATAAGCTGCATCCTCTTCCTGACGTTGGTCAACTGCCTCAGCGTCAGGTTAGCAATGTCCATGATGAACATATTTACAGCTGCCAAGTTCTTGGCACTGTTGGTCATCGCAGTGGGAGGACTAGTGCTGCTTGCTCAGGGGCAAACCCACAGTTTCCAAGATGCTTTTCAAAACACCAATATGGAGGCTGGAGCTATTGGAATTGCGTTTTATCAAGGTCTCTGGTCTTTTGATGGGTGGAACGTCTTGAACTCGGTGACTGAAGAAATTAAAAAACCTGAAGTGAGTGAAGATTGCTTTTAATTTTTTAATAGATTAACACATTATAGATTAATTTATGGATGATACCTGAATTGTGATTTTATTTTGACATGTTAGATAGTTGCTTTAGATTTGCAGGTTTGACACCCAGTTATCATATGACCTAGTTTTCTGGAAATTGTACAGGCCACTTCTGTCTGTGTGGCTTAGGTTCTCAGCTTTCATTAAAGAAACTAAAAAAGTAGAAGTCACTGACTAGTAGAACTAGTGGCATGGTATTGTTCTAATAAGGCTATCACAGACATGCATAGGTAGGAAAAGAAGAGACTTGCGATGTCGCTGTCTTAAATGAGAATTTCTAGGTTTCTTTCTGTTGGAGATTTGTGTCCTGAGCATATATAGAATGCTAAAAGAATACCAAGCAATTAGGTGGCATCAGGTTTCATTTATAAGCAAATGCTTGTAATATAGTTGTCTTGGATGCAGAGTATAATCTTCATCTAGCTCAGGGGTCTGCAAACTTGGCCCTTTTATGACTTGTGGACTTCAACTCCCAGAATTCCTGAGGAATTCTGGGAGTTGAAGTCCACAAGTCATAAAAGGGCCAAGTTTGAAGACCCCTGATCTAGCTATTAGTGCAGCTCTATAAACTAGCATTCAAAAATGTTGCATTTCTAAATCAGTGGAGGTTCAATGGGCATCCTGTTCTCTGCATCCAATAAATGTTGCCTTGATGAATTGATCAAAGTATCACATTTGCATCATATTAGAATACATGGAATACAATGCACATAACATTATATCACCCAGCCTTATGGAACTGGCGCAGGGTAATCCTATTTTCTCTTTTACATTAGCACAATTTAATGCTGGAGAATTCCGCAATTTCCAAAGGCACTAAATCCATTATCATTGTTAAACCTATCTTTATGTTCCAGTATGCCAGGATGCAACAAAGAATATGCTGCATGTTGTTAGACAACTACATGCCTTTCAAACAGTTCTATATAAAGTAAATAAGAAAGAGGCTTTCTTTGGCTATTAACTGGAATTGGGAAAAATGTATCTCTATGTTTAGGGCAGGGCAAAAATTCAAGCATGACATTCTTTCAAAAGCTCATCCATGTTTAGGCTTGCATGAGATCTAAAAAGACAGGACTGCTTTAATGAATCAAATGCAACTTGTTAAATAAAGCTAACACCATCAAATGGCCAACAGCTTAAACTTTGTGAATTGTATTATCAGGTGCATATAAAAATGGTTACAGTTATGTTGCACACTATTGCATTTTAATTTTCTTTTACATTAATATAAACCCATATAATTAGTGTAAAGTCCTGTTCAGATAAATAAGCCATCCAGCAGCATCCATTGGGAGGTAAAAAAAAAACCAAGATGGCAGTAATGGCATATAATTGTAGAAGAAGAGTAGGTGGAGCTGGGGGCAGAGTTAAACATGTCATAAGTTTAAAGTCCTTATGTTGCCACAAGTCATTCAAGTCCAGGTCCCCTTGAATTCCTTTGACCCTTATCTAGTGCGAGTTTAATGCTGACCATTAGTTGACTAGATTCTTGTGTATATGTTTGGAGAAATTTTCTGTGCTGCAGCTTAAAATATTGTTCTGAACTTTTGTACCTGACAGCAATTGAAACTTATTTGTATATAAGTGACATTGCTGTAAATTAAATAACTTTTTTACAGCCTTAAGACCTGAAAGATAGTGACTCTACAATTTTGCATATATAATTGTCAATTAATTTTCCTTGTAAAAAAGGAATGATGTCAGCCTTTTTCACTAAACAAAACCTAGAAACACACTCTAATGAAGCACAATGAACTATACTCCATTAAGACTTTAATGAGGAAATCTTGCAAGCCTGATTGTGAGTTACTTTCTGATTTCTTATATCCCATGAATCAGGGAGGAGCCTGTCTAATTAGTAACTTCTGCAATTACATGATTATAATTTGAGCACTTGGCAACCTGCCCACATTTATGACTGCAGAGATGCTTCAACTCTCCCCACCTGCCTTCCCACCCTCCTTCCAATCTCTACCCTTTTGGCTGCCTTACATTCCATTGTACCTGCTGCCCTGCTGCTATGCCCTCTACTACACTTGCTGCCTCCCACCTCTCTGCAATGTACCACTCCTGGTGCCACCCGTCTGTCACCCCTCATCAGTAGCAGGAGGAAGAAGATGGCAAAAATCATCTGGGGCAGCATGGTATAGCAGGTTGACAGAGTACAGGAAAGTGGAGATGCAGGGCAGAGTGAGGGCAGTGGGGACAACAGGAGCAATGGAAGGCACAATGGCAGGGGCAGTGGAATGCAGGATAGCCAAAATGGCAGAGATAGGAGAGGTAGGTGGGTGGGGTGAGTTGAAGCATAGGTGAGTACAGCTGGCCAGGATAACGGTGTGGTTCTGGCACAACCATCGCAGCCAAGACTACCGAAATTGCTGTCACTAAGCAGTGGGATCACATGCTCTTTTGCCTAACGACTACATTGCTTAGCAATGAAAATTCCAGTCCTAATGAAGGTTGCTAAGTGAGGACTTTCCGGGACTTAAGCAATGTTTTAGCCCTCTTTGTTCATATCCTGGTTCTTGCCTATTTCTTTCAAGGTCATCTCCCTGTGATATTCTACACCACCTTCTCCATTAGCCTCAATCTTCCTTCTTGTGTGCACTGAAAATCTGAGGCCAGAATCATGGGAACAAACTGTCAATTTACTTGTCTCTTCTGCCATTAGCCCTGTCCTGAAATCACTAGACAAGTCCTATAACACAGTGGTTAAAAAAAAAAAAAGGTTTTTCTCTCAATCCCCCTTTCTGCTCTTGTCTAGGCTGCTCTTCTGCATCCCTTTCTTCCCCATCACACCAGGCTAGATTCCCATCCCATATTGGGAACAAAGTCTTTTCATCTTGTGACCTATAGTCATCTTGTAATGGTGGTAGGCTACATAGATTGGGCTTCCAATTGAAGATAAAACTGGTCTATCAAAAATGAGGCATAGGCATCCGTTGTGATTTTCCATGATCTCTCTGGTTCTGCATAGCCTTTCCAGCGCATCAGGTACTACACATGCTTGTTAATAGCATGGGTATTAATGCCCACTACTCTCTGAAGCCAGAATGGGATGACTCACAGTGGCCAGGTGGGTGTGGTTGGGTGGGCATGGCTGGGTGGTCACAATTGGGCCGGCGGGACGAGTAGACGTAGGTGGGTCAAGCTTGGCGCAGCCAGCTTGACGCTGCTCACTCAGCGCGGCTGACATGGTACGGCCAGGTGGGCATGGCTGGGCATTGCTGGGTGGATACAGCTGGCTTGGCCCCACTGACTCAGCACAGCTGGATCAGCACAGAACAAGTCGCACCAGCTAACTCGACATGGGGATAACTCGGTGCCCCACAAGCTCCTCGCCTCCCCAAACTGCCGGCAGCTAAGTGTGTGTGCACACCCCCACATCCCATTCCAAGTTTGGGGACTTTTTATCCACAGAGGAAGGAGAGGTCTTTCTCCCCAAGCCCAGGCACGATTGGCAACTTGCCAGCTCAGATGTGGATAAAAGTCTCCAAGCTTGGAATGGTGCGTGTATGTGTGCACACAGCACACCAAAGGAGACGTCCTGCTCCCAATCCCAGACATCCAAGCAATGGCATTTCCCTGTCCGGTGCCACCCCCTTCCCAGTCAAAGCAGCAGGCAGAGGGCAACGCTGCTGTGCATGGAAGTGCAGAAGAAAATGTTTGCAGGAAGCAGTTTCATCCATCTGTCTTGACAGATCTCTGGAGAGAAGGAGGAACTGCATGGGGGAGGCTGGCCAGGCAAAGCAGGAGGCGGAAGTCTACACAAAGCAGGTCCAGCAGCTCAGAGAAATGACCTTGCTAATAAAGATAATAAATATATGTTTGCCATGAATGTTTCCAAAAAGAAGCGGGTAGACTAACCTATGAGACAAATTATCTATTTCTGATGGGCAAATGAAATTAATCACATCAGGAAAGGGACTAGGAAAACTAATACCCATGTTTTTAACAAGCATGTGATGCACTGGAAAGGCTATGCAGAACCAGAGAGATCATGGAAAATCACAACTGATGCCTATGCCTCATTTTTGATAGACCAGTTTTATCTGCAATTGGAAGCCCAATCTAAGCCCAAGATGAAAAGACTTTGTTCCCAATATGGGATGGGAATCTGATCTACAATATGAAGTACTGTCTTAAGCAGCCTACTGCAACAAAAAGCAAGATTCTCCCAGAATTTCTTTTAACAGAATTTATTGAAGGGTAATGGAAAATTTTATAATTGGTTTTAATTTGTTTTATCTCAGATATTGTTAAGATACAGATAGTCCTTGGGTTACAACCATTCATTAAATGACTGTTCAGAGTTAAGATGGCACTGAACAACTTATGACTGGTCTGTGAAGTTGCAGCCATTGCAGCATTCCCATGGTCATGTTATCATGATTCAGGCACTTGGGCACCAGCTCACACTGATGATGGTTGCACTATTCTGTGGTTCCATGGTTGCTATCTGTGACCTCCTCTGATGGCTTTCCACTAAAAAGGTCAATGGGAAAGTTGGCAGGAGGTTGCAAGTCACTCCTGCCGCTTTATTGCCTGTCCATCCCTGTGCTCCCGAGTGTCTGGCCCTAGCAACCGCCAACCTGCCCACGCGCCGTAGTGCCCATCCATGACACCCATCCACCCATAGCTCTGCCTATTTGCCTGGTATTCTACTTTCTCTCATATTACCTCCCATACCTGAGGTCCTCACTTAACAACTCACATGGTCCTGGGGTTACAATGACAACTGCTATTGCCATTGCTAAGCAATGCTTTTTTGTGACATCATGGTTTATCTCCACATCGCTTAGCAATTGTCATTGTAATGTGAAGACTACCTCTAGAGAACATTTTTTTAAAAAAAAAAGAACTGATGAGGAAGCTGCTTTCTTAAACTTGATGTGAGGAATGTCTCGATGTGTGCTCTGTTTGGAAATATGAAAATAATACTCGTGCTATTTTAATGAATAGAATTACATAACCTTTAGTAATTACTAAAAATAGGTGATACATTTGGTCAAAGACTGAAGCAATTGTTCTGAGGCATTTTTGAAATTTCCACAACCCTACTATGAATGCAGATAAGACAATGAAATAAAGTGAAAAGATTAAGGAACAATTCTGTTCCAAGACATATATGCTTGAATTACATCTAAAAATGAAGAATACTAAGGTCTCTAGGAACAGACAATAATTGTACTAAACCAAAATCTTATGAAGCAAACGTGTAGTAATATTTTAAATACTCAAGAAACACAATTAACTGAATCGTATAAAAAACCTGGGTGTTATTTTGTGATAGAACTCTGGATACTATATAATTGGATTAAAAAATATTTCGTCTCTAGAAAAAGTTGAGAATTTGGGAAGCAAATACTTTGTCCTGTCAACTTTGGAGAAACATAAATGTTGAAGCATATATATCCCACAGGTTGCCCAGCCCTGCGTTTACCTAGTAAGGAGAAATGGCTTTGGTAGGATCATCCCAAAGAGTTCCAAATATCTCCAAGTTGTTACTTTGTGAATTCAAAATGCTAATCATCAAATAACTATACATATTCAGGATTAAGAAAATGTTTTAAAAGCAAGTTAATAACATATTTAAATACTAACTCTACTGAAAATAGCAAAAGGCTCTGAGAATTGAATAATGTGCTACGTGGATGCAAAAATGAGTGATTCGTTATTTTTTAATTGTTTTTCCCTGGGATTATTTGAGTTATCAATATTTTTTTTCTTTGCTGTACTGCTATCAGATAACTAAATGATTGAGGGTCCTTGATGCTGTTTGAGCTTGGTTGTTTTCTTGCAGACATTTCATTACTCAAAGTAGGTAATATCAGTTGTAGTCCTAGGTAATTGGGTAATGAAACATCTTCAAGAAAACAACCAAGGTCAGAGAGAACCAAGAACCCTCATTTCAACCCTGAGTTACTTATATTTTCCTTTATTAGAACTAAATAATTCCAAATAGAAACAAGTTTGAAAAGAGCAAATCAGTCTGAGCTGAAAGATTTGATCAAATGCATATTAAATCAATGTTTCACATTCTAATCTGATAGTTTCCCTTAATGTAGGCCTTTCTGATAGTACGTTTAAAAAATCACTCTATATTAATATTCCAAGAAAATAAAAAAAATACTTGTGGCTCACATAATGTTCCATATATTTAGACTATATTATGTTAATGCTAATTACTACCAGATAGCTCAAATATGGAATAAATAATGATCTAAGAAGTAATATGTGAAATCTTGGATTTCTAAATCCATTAATTTGTTAAGAATAAACAAATATTTTTTAAGAAATAAACAGGTTCCCACATCTAATGAATTATTTCATTTGCAGTTGTTTGAAAATTTCAGAAACTTTTGACTTAATTCTGAGATTGATGTTTGTTATTCAGTGGATTTTCTCCCCATTTTTGTCAGCATTCTTTAGCTAACGTTTCATTAAATATTAACAGATTGCTAAGAAATAGCAAGAGCAGGTCCATGTGAAAAAGAAAAGTATATTTGCTGCAGGTCATGGAAGCAGAATATATAATAGAGTTCATACATTGATCTGCTTTATATGTAATCGTCATAAATGTTACTGTCACTTCTGGCACTGGTTTACTTGTGGCTAATTCTTAAAGCAATCATCCATTTTATATAGGCCAACCTAATAGCAAAGCATTTATTACAAAATCATTGGCTATGAAGATTGTTTTTAAAATATAGAGTTAGAAAACATAATGTAGAGATTTTAAAGGGCA
Organism: Azemiops feae; assembly: GCA_023970755.1. Classification (NCBI taxonomy): domain Eukaryota; kingdom Metazoa; phylum Chordata; class Lepidosauria; order Squamata; family Viperidae; genus Azemiops; species Azemiops feae. The sequence continues at coordinate 4,707,676 of JALGBA010000003.1, forward strand.
ACTATTGAACATGTCATTGCTGATCTGCACCAGAGCATTGTGCAGTCTTCAGGCACTCATTTATAATATATTAATGATGTCATTTCTTTTGTCATTTCTTATAATATATTAATGATGTCATGAATTACAAAGATCTCTGAAGAGAAGGAGGGAGTGGCTGGGGAGCTGTGTGAGGGAGGCTGCCCAAACAAGCCAGCATCCTTACCACGCACGCTTGGAAACGGGGATTCCCTTTGGAGAAGCGCCAGCCCCCCCCCCCCGAGGACCAGGGAGTGCTGTTCCCCTGCCTACTCTTCTTCCTCTCCAGAGATCTGTCAAGGCAGAAATTTGACCCCGCACCTCCACACACAGCGTCACCCTCCGCCTCCTGCTTTGCCTGGCTAGTCTCATGCACACGCGCGTACACGCGTACTCACACACACACACACACACACACACACACACACACATTTCAAGCTTTTGAGACTTTTATCCACATCTGAGCTGGCAAGCTGCCAATCCTGCCTGGGCTTGGGGAGAAGAACCTCTCCTTCCTCTGTCGATAAAAAGTCCCCAAACCTGGAATGGTGTGTATGTGTGTGTGTGCGCGCGCGCACACTCGCACGCACACTTGGCTGCCAGCAGCGAGGCTGAGCACATCTGGCCATGCCGAGTCAGCCACGATGAGTGAGTGGCACTGAGCTGGCTGCGCTGACCCAGCCATGCTGACCCATCTGCAACCACCCAGCCACACCCACCTGGCCACTGTGAGTTGCCATAAAGTCCTCTGGAGCTATGTTGAGAAATCGACTTTATTTGCTGAACTACTGGAAAAGGCCAATAAAATTTGAGACCAACTTGCAGCAAGGTTAGGCAGAAGGCAAAATTTTTGTTGAAAGCCACATCAAATCCTCTTCGCAATTTTGGCTCCCTCTTGTCTGTGGGTGTCTCCAGCTAGTATGCAGGTTTTGCCAGATCTAGTTGTTCCTGTAAAAAGCAGTGAGCAGCTTGCCTCTCTTGCAGGAAGTCCAAGATATGAGAAATTGCAGATGCAGGAGCTCTGGAGGGCAATGTACAGGCTTAGAAGCCATAATTTGCATGAAAAGGAGACATGCTGATGTAGGAATGTATTGCATTGTTGTGGGCAAATTGTTCAAGTGACGTAAGCTAAATTTAATTGTGTTGCTGATAAGAGACATAGCATCTTCCTATTTAGTTCAATAGATGCTCTTATAATATTTGGTTCAATTCTCAGCTTCTCCATATGACTCTAGATGGTGAGAAGATGACAAATGAATGTTAATGTCTAATAAAGGAGAGAGGGCATTCCAAAACTTGGAGGTAAATTGAGATCTGCAATTTGAGATTACTTGCTTGTGTAGGCCTGCATACCTAAAAACATGGTCTAAAAAAGCTGTGCCATTTCCTGAGCTGAGGCCCTCGCACGCAATGAAATGGATCATCTTTGTAAACAAATTGTAAACAAATTCACCACTACAAGAATTTATTTATTTCCTTAAATTTATATAGCCACCCATCTTACTTGCAAGTTTTTGAGTGGCTTACAAGTTAAAAAATCTTGTGTAAATAAAGCTACAACAATTAAAACACTATATTAAAAAAATGCTGGCATACCCCTATATCAGGTGGAGGTCAGTAATAAAATCTATTGATAATGTGTCGCAAAGGTCACAAAGCAGAACTTGGGTTGCAGCAAGCAGCTGGCTTTCCATGGACAGATTTTACCTGTCATCCCATGACTGGATGAAACATAATCCCTGATACCTGCCCTTACTCTTAGGCACCTAAAGTCCCCAAGGATCCAATGCTGGATTTTAAACAGTCTCCCATAACTGGCCGTTTATTGTCATGACAGAGTCATAACAATTATTCCCCTTAAGGAAGGGGAAAATATAAACAACCATTGTGAAGCAGTTACCCTTCTTCAGACATGAAAGATGATAGCTCATCCTGTGAGGCTTCCTGTAGGTCATTCATATGAGTCCTAGAATAAACAATTGATTGCTGCTGCTCTTTAATTTGAGCTAGGAAATTAACAGTTTGTCTCTCTGCCCCCAGCCTTTCAAACTGGCCTTCATCTCTTGATGGAGAGATGAAGTTGCTTAACAGCAGAATTATGACATTGGGAGCAGTATAAAGAAGGCATATAGGGCATCTGGAAACTTGTTCTGGGAGCTTGATATATAGGAGAAATATTAAAAATTAAAATGGGTGAAAAACTGTGCTCACTGGACCTGCCAAGGCAAGAGAATCTGTGTTTTCTGCCGAGTTTCTGTGAGCAGTTTGGGCCTGGAACAGCTGGGATGTCCCTTCTAGACGGTGCCTCCATAGTTGGAAAGTCAACTTTACAATAAATAACTCTTGATGAAAATGCCATAATTCCCTTTGGCTGGCTGAAGCAACCTAGAATAAAATACATATGGTGAGAAATCTAACATTCTCCACCCACTGGAGGCAAAATGATCCAACCACCAGATCGGATGCATTGACTGGTACCACAAATCGGGGTGGGGGGGGCAGAGTCTGGGTGCTTAAGAAGTGCCTGTGAAGAGAAACAATGTTTAAACTCCTGAAATACTGCTTGCTGTTGAGCAGAACATGTGAAATTTCATCCTTTCTTTAAAAGTGCAGTTGATGGCAATATATGGTCTTCCAAATTAGGAATGAGCTTCTGATAGAAATCAGTAAGTCCCAGAAAACTCTGGTCTCATCTATGAAATTGTCTGTCATCCCTGAATCTGCAAGGGTAGAGTGTTGTATTTTCTGGCCTGAGTCAAAATAAAGAGTAACAGGAATAATAAAATGTCCTTGCCTGCCTTGGGCAATTTTGCAAACGTTCCATAATGGTCTGAGGGTCCGTTTTTTGGAGCTCTTGTAAAAAAAGACCTGAAACTTTCCCAAAACTAAGACCTTGGAGCAATTCAGGCAGATGTTTATTATATGGTCACGTGAGAAACATTGATTTAAAGGTTGAAATACAAAACTATGATTTTTCAGCAGATGAAGGAACATAAGAAATATTATATGCTAAGTTCTTTTTAGTCTTATTTTGTTTTCATAGCTCTGCACATTTGTTAGGTGTTGTGTTTGCATATTGAACTACGGTAGTTTCCGTTTTATGAAATCTTTGTATTTTCTCTCCTCCACCTTTGCTTTTTGACTATGTGAGAAATATCTGAAATTGTGTTTATATATTTAGAACTGAATATTAAAATGTTATGCAGTTGCACACCTATATGTGTACATAGCTCATCACTGTGCGTCTTATTTTCTTCTCTCTCCAGGTGACTCTGCCAAGGGCATTGATGATTGCTATACCTCTGGTGACCTGCTTTTTTTTGCTAGTAAATGTGAGCTATTTTGCAGCCATGACTTCTGTTGATTTTCTGACTTCGGGTGCACTTGCCATTACCTGGGGGTGAGCAATGCTAAACACTAAGGCCTTACAAGCCTGTGCAACTTAGGTGGCTACATCTTCTCTAGCATTTGTGCATCGTGCACTCAAAAACACTTTCTCATCTCCAACAAGTGTCATAGCTTCAGCCTTGCAATACATTTAAAACAAATAGCATTTATGTAAAAACCCTTTTGGGGGAGGAAAAGAAAGGGAAAGGAATTACTGAAGTATTGAAGTACAGATAGTCATCGATTTATGACCACAGTTGAGCCCAAATTTTCTGTTGCTAAGTGAGACATTTGTTAAGTGAGTTTTGCCCCAGCAAAACCTTTCTTGCCTTTCTTTCTTAAGTGAATCCCTGCAGCTGAGAAGTTAGTAACCCGGTTGACTTTGCTTGTCAGAAGGTTGCAAAAGATGATCACATGGCCTTGGGACACAGCAAAGGTCACAAACAGGAACCTGTTGCCAATTAGCTGAATTTTGATCATATGATCATGGGGATGCTGTAAAGGTCGTAACTGTGAAAACGGTCATAAGTCATTTTTTTCAGTGCTATTGTAATTTTGAACTGTCACTAAATGAACTATGTATAAGGACTACCTATAACGATGGTTACTTCAGTTACATTGTCTGAATGGGACATGGAGATTGAGAAAAATCCTTAGTATCACCAATTTCTCCTCTCCGTTTATGACACAATCTCATTCTAAGTGGCACTGTTTTGTAAGCTGTGTTAGTTTGTTGGCCTGGTTTAGTGATTGATTTATCTTATGATCCTCTGTGTGTCTGTGTTCCACTAATGCATTACTCCCTTATTATTTTACTTCAGTTGTCAGCGATCAGCTCTCTGTGTTCAGAAAGGCACATCATTATTCCTTATGAATAGTCTGTTCTGTTTACACAACACTGTGCCCTTCTTCTGAAATTTGGCATGATTGTATTGAATTTTAAACAATTAATAATCAGTGTTTACATTTGAATATAGCCACACCAAATTTCAGAAATTTCTGCTTCAAAAAAATATTTGAACACATCATTAATTAGAAATCCTCTACCTTGAATATTGCAACCTCTTTTTGGCTAGTATTCTCCCTGTTGGCCAGGCGATCCTCATCCCCTCCCCCAGTCTTTCACCTGTGCCAAACACAGGTAAACCGAACCAATTAACTCTCCCCCACAACCCCAATAAAGCCACCAAGAAGAATGAGACAAAAGATAGAAGAGTCCCGCAATTCCACATCAGGCGCTAATGTTGCAGGGGTCCTCTCCAGGGGAAACATATGATTAGTCAGAGCTCTGGAATATTATTGGAAAACTCTAAAGAGTCATTCAATCTCACTACATTCCATTCTTCATTTTATGAGATTTATTACCATATTATTAAAACCAGAGAAAGACCCTACCAGCTGTGCAAGTAATGGACCAGTATCAATGCCTAATTTAGATGAAAAGATATTAACTATGACATTGGAAAAAAGATTATTGTACAAACATAGTGTCATCTCTCATTTATCCAACTCACTTTATCCAATTCAGTCAGGATTAATATAAACAAACAAACAGACTGGCATCTATAATATTCATTAGTGGTGTACATTTTGGAAAGAGCTACAGACAATTGGACTCATCTGTTTTAATTTTACTGGATATTGGGAAACCTTTTGGTAAGATTCATATTAAATTTCTGGGTTATGAATTTTAAAAAGATTTAGATTTGGTTTTCTAATGATAGGGGAATATGAGATCAAGAACTCATCAGGAAATGCAATAATATTACAAGTAGCGATTCTTCCTTATCTAAGGACAAGCACAGCAGACTTTTTTTTAGTCATTTTGTTTTCCTTTTTCAAGGAAGAATTTAATTTTACACATAAGGTGAGAAGCTGCTTGACAATGAGATCTTTTGCTGTTGGGTCTCAGTTTGATGGTCTGATACACATAACATTTTGCAACAGCAATCTTGCATGCCGTTTACTCCTGAAGAGTGAAAAAAAACCTAAGCAATTATAGATTCAAGTGAGAGCTAGAACATATACAGGTAATCCTTGACTTACATCAGTTCATTTAGTGATCATTCGAAGTTACAACGGCACTGAAAAAAAGTGACATGACCATTTTCACACTTATGACCGCTGCAACGTTCCCATGGTCACGTGATTTACATTCAGATGTTTAACAACTGGTTCATATTTATGACGGTTGGAGTGTCCCGGGGTCATGCAATCACCTTTTGTGACCTTCTGACAAACAAAGTCGATGGGGAAGTCATATTCACTTACCAACTGTGTTACTAATGTAACAACTGCAGTGATTCACTTAACAAATGTGGCAAAATGTGTCATAAAATGGGGCAAAACTCACTTAACAAATTTCTCACTTATCAACATAAATTCTGGCCTCAATTGTGGTTGTTAAGTTGAGGACTACCTGTATATACTATGTCTAATGAATTAATGTAGAGCTTTCAAACCTGCAAAAACCTGAGCTGCAAAAATCCCAGGGATTTACTAAATGTCATCAAAGACAGCAAGATAATTCTCTTGGCTACTAGTGGTCTTCTTTGTTTATGCAGTCGAGATTTGATAGTCCTTGTTAATGAAACCATATAAATCCTCTTGTTCTGAGGCAAGGATATCCTTTTTGAAATCTTCCCTTCCAAATCGTGATTGGATTGATGGGAGTTATACTTCAAAATAATTTAGAGGGCATGCATTTCACTCTTGCACTTCAAGCAGTGTTTTAATTATGCTCTGAAGCTTCTATCCTGTTAAATGTGTCTTCCAAAGAGTGGCATAACCACCATTTCTTGTTCACTGTGAAACCAATTTTTTACTATACTTTAAAATTTAAGTTAGTATTTATTGAAAGTACCACTGATTTGGAACACGGAGACCTACAGTATGGAAAAGCCATAAAATTTGACTCAAAAGTGATGAAGAACAGAGTCACCTGGCACACAGATTTCTTTCAACCAAGGTATTATGAACATCAAGTCAAAATATAAACTTACAAGGTGAAATCCGAGCTTGAGTTGAGGTCTTCTTGGTCCTTAACCAACACCCTAGCCAATCCACTATGGCTCCTTTTTGGTAACATTTTGTTTATTTCCCTCTAAAGAAATAAAGTCCTGGGCAACTGGGTATGGCTGATGTCATTGGCAGTTGCCCTTTCTTGCTTTGGATCAGTTAATGGAACGTTCTTTTGTGGAAGCCGGGTATGCTACATTGCAGCAAGAGAAGGCCATATGGTAAGGACTGTGAACATACTGCTTTTTCCATTATATTCATGGATGTATTATTTAATCAATCATTTTCATGTTAGAATCGTTTACTGTTATTTCATGCCCCCTTGGCTCCTTTGTGGATTTGTAAGGCTGTCTTCTAGTCAGCAGTTGCATATGGTTAGGGATGTGTAACCCAAAGGACAATATATAAATAAAATAAAATGCATTAATGAACTGGCAGGATGGGAGAATGAAAGACACAGTGCTTTACATGCCATAAATTGCTTGTATAACCTACGTTCTCTATTAAAGTTTGACACTTTTAATTACCTGTAACTCAGTTGATCCAATCTGACAATTTAAATTTTGTAATTTGAACCAACTAAATCTAATGGACCTGAACTCATTTAAAACTAAGACTGTTTGCTTAGCCGTCAACTATATTGGGCTATTGGATTTTTGGAAATACATAAAATTGAATCCAGATTTAGGATGTAATCCTATACTTATGTATCCAGAAATAAATCCAATTAAACTATTTTTGAGCAGGGATGGGCATCAGTGTATAACTTAATTGTATGTAAAACCTATTGGAATTAATGGGGCAAAGTAGTTACTAGTTATCTTTTATCTTAATGGGAATTAAGAACAATATATTTACTTTGGCTCTAATGTCTTGAGTTTTAACCTATTTGTATACAGATAACAGTAAAGAATCAATGAAAAACAAGTGAGGCTTCTGGGAATTCATTGTAACTTTTTGATCAAAGTCCTGCACTCCTCTCTTGTCCAATGAAAAATGGATATTAATTTTTATCAACAGAAGCAACACATCCAATTCTTCTATATGTAAATAGCACGCTTTACCCTCTTACACAAGACTGTAGCAGAAATGCAATTGCAATTATTACTAAATTCAATTGTGAATAAATGTTATAGTACTGAGCTATAAATCAATTAATTTGTGATCCATGGCCATCTTTATCAATCTGCTGATTATTCTCCTCCTCCTTTCTCTACTCCAGAGTAGCTCATAAAATTTTAGCTCTGGAGTCCAACAGCTGGCTCAGAACACTGAAAAGAACTATGGTATGGAGGTGTCAGCTTAGGCCTGATTGGTTTATATTCTGCCAGAAGAGCTGTGAATTTTGAACTTCCTAACAATACAGGAATTAAGTACTCAGCAAGTACTTAGCAAGTGCTTGAGCCTGCTGCAGAGGAAAGCAGAAGGGTATTCTGTCCTGAATGCAACTGATGTTCCCCTAAAAAACAGTAGGCTCCAATTCAAGTTCTAGAGAAACAATGTTTTAGAGAAATTAACATGCAAGAAATAAGTTTGGTGGGCTGCTGGCATAGCTGCGAAATTCCAAATGACGTGAGTGCCATACAACAGAACTTACTGTTGCTCATGAAGTTTCAAATTATTTCTCATAGCATAACCACCAAGTTTGCTGTTCATTCATTTACTCATTAAAACTTTGGAGAGCTGGACAGAAGCAAAGAGCAAAGCAAACCCCTCAGCATAGTTAATTATGGTCTTTTGTTTTCATGTCTTCATTTTCAGCCCGACTTTCTATCTATGGTTCATATACGTTATTTTACACCTTTTCCTGCTCTCATATTTACTTCTGTGGTGTCCATAATAATGGTAATACCTGCAAGTTTCAACAAGATAGTGAACCTTTTCAGGTGGGTATTTCTCGCTACTCATAATTACTCGATGAAATCGATCTCTCGGCATCTTTTTGATTATTTTTATATATTAAAGTGATATTGCCTAGACTTCAGAGAGAGGAAGGGGGTGCGGTATTATTTAGTTATTTGTGTTACTTTATTATTTCTTTTATACAAACTTTTCCATCCTGCTTGCCATGCAATACATCTCCAGTAATGTAATGTGGTAACCAAAACTGGATGCAGTATTCCAGGTGTGGTTTTATCAAGGATTTATAAAACAGTACTAATACTTCACTTGATGTTGATTCTATGCCTCTGTTTATACAACCGAGGTTTGTATTAGCTTTTTTGGATGCTGCCGCACATTGCTGGCTCATGTTTAAGTGGTCCACTAGGATTCCAAGGTCCCTCTCACAGTTACTGTTTTTGAGCCAGGTCTCCCCTAATCTGTACTTGTACCTTTGGTTTTTCCTGCCTAGGTGTAAAACCTTGCTTTTTTCCACATTAAATTTCATGTTGTTGGATGGGGCCCATTGTTCAAGTCTGTCAAGATCTTTTTGGATCCCGAGACTAAATTAGTAAACTAGCGAAATGCTATGGATATAGTATACTTAGACTTCAGCAAGGCATTGAACAAAGTACATCACAACCTACCTCTTGGTAAACTAGAAAAATGTGGGATAGACAGCATCACCACAAAGTTCTGTCTTAGACCCAGTACTCTTCAATATCTTCATAAATGATTTAGATGAGGGAATAGAAGGGGAACTGATCAAATTTGCAGATGACAGTAAGCTGGCAGGAATAGCCAACACCCCAGAAGACAAGCTCAGGATCCAAAAAGATCTTGACAGACTTGAACAATGGGCCCTATCCAACAACATCAAGCCATGCAGTTGCCAGTTCATGTGTCACATGGCTATATTTTTTTCCTATCTAAGAGTAGCTGTTGCATTTGTATTTCTTTGTAGCTCTTGTATCATTAAAAGGTGTCCTTTATTGCTGCAGCCATTTGTGCCTTGTGACTATAATTATTTTTTAAAATATCCCAGGCTATGTAGCTGCCACTCCCATGCAATTCTCTCCAGGATAACCAAATTACCAATTTCCCAGAAAGGAAAACATTTACTTACTGGATCTTCATTTTACCATGTTTCAGAGTCTTACTTATAGGGATTACTTTCCCAGTTCAGGTATAAAAGAAAAGCAGAGCTGGGTGTCATCAGAGTATGGATATCAAATCTCCTGACTTAGGCAAAGAAATCCCAAACCTCCAGACAATTCATTGCTTAGTTCTGTACCTCAGCTTGGGTGAAAATTCTCAGAAGTAGCTCAGTTAGATTAGCATCTCCACTGGTAACAAGAATGAACTCCTGGACAACAACTGATTGCCCATTCCAGAACAAAGGTAGAAGAAACATATTGCCCAGAAGTAAGCAATGACATTCAAAATAAGTGCAAAGCTATTATGAATACTGTGACATCACTGCACACACTGCAAATGTCACAAATTTATTTATTTATTTATTCAATTTCTATAGCTGCCCATCTCAGTCAATGACTCTGGGTAGCTTACAATTATGTTATATGTGTCATTTGCATGACCCTATTCCCCTTCCTCTATGGATGCCCATAAATTAGGCTCCTAGCTCAAAATAGAGATAATAATGTACTGTACTTCAACATCTATGGTTAATTGAAGATATATTGTCAAACTGTGGAAAGTGAATGAGATCTTTAGTACAGTATTAGATATATTTTTCTGATATTTAACTAGTATGTATATGTGTGTGTGGGGGTATTCGGGTGTGCATTTTTTAATAGCAGCAGAAATTGCGTGATCACACATGGAATGGCTGCCACTGTTACTTTATATAGCTTTACAACTTGGATTTTCAACGGGATAAGTGTTGCAAGTCTCCTGTATTTAAAGATTAAGAAACCAGAACTCCCAAGATCTTACAAGGTTAGTACTGTATAAAAAACACTAAAATCATTTTTTTTTCCTTTTCCCTTTTTTTCTTTAGTCACACAGGTGATAATGGTCCTAATCTGAATGTCCTAACCTGAATTTGCTTTCCCCCCCCCCAAACTAGCATCCTCTAGATATGTAGGATTACAAATGTTCTATAATGTCCACAAACTTGTTGTAGGAGTTGTAGTTCTATAGATCTGAATGCCAAACTGGGGAAGACTACTATATTTTCTGGCTGTCCATAATTTCCTGGCTACCCTGTTCTGTATCCTAGGAACAGCGCAGTTAACAAATGCCTTTTTCAGTCTTCCTTGTCTTGTCACATGAGCCAATTGTTCCAAATGCTTCAGCCTGAGAATGTTGAGAAACTATTGGAAGAGCAATAACCTCTCATCTGTTTGCTTGATCTTTGCCCCATGGCATTCTAGAAGAAAAGACCAATCATATGACCTAATAGCCATGATGTATCAACCTTAGATATGATTAGACAGGTCTTGTGAACAGGATCACCTTTACAGGGAGAAGATAGTGGTTAAGGAAATTTAGATCAGGACTGAAGCAGGGGGAAAGACAAATTTAGCCCCCTTCTCATTGAATAACTGTGAACTATCCCATGGGGTGAAATACACACTGTATTACATGGATTAATGACAGTGGGAATCATTCATCACTTTGAATTTATAGATAGTCCTCATTTAGTGCCCATATTTGGGACTAGCAACTTAGTTTTGAAGCGTAGCAGTCCCTAAGTGAAACTGTACTTGTGATCTTACTTCAGCTTTCCTTTGCTTTACTGACCTGCAAAGGTTCTAAATGTGAGAATTGGTCAAAAAGGTACTTTTTCATCATTGTTGTAACTGTGGATGATCGCTAACAAGGCAGTCACTAAACAAGAGCTATCTTGCTAATTCTTTAAAATCATAATTAATTGTTAGTTTCTTTGCATATTTGCAATATGACCCAATGCTGATATTCTTATCTAAAATTTATCTGAAGAGACTTCCTGTTTCATATCATCAAAATACTGCTCTAATTGAGCTAATTTGGATAGTAGGAGGACAGTTTTTAAGAACCTAGGGATAGCATCTAGCCTATAAGACAAATTCCAGGAAATGTGATGCTTGCTATTTTTGTTTATCTTAGCATTCCAATATATCTGAAAAAGTTGTTTAAAATGCCTATTTAACTTCGTTAATTTTCCCCCAAATCAATTCTCTATAGGATCATTGAAAAATAAAATGGAATACATGCTGTTTTATACTACATAAATCCATAGATCCCATAAAATATAAGAAACTGAAATGTAAGACATTTCAGTTTTGTAATAGGGTATACCAGGCTACATAAATAACAACTGGGAGTAAAAAAATATGACAATTTATAGTAGGCAAGCTGGCGCCATCCAATGTTTCAGTTCTCAGCTTCAGCCACTGGCAGAAAACTGTAGGTTTTGCAGCCAGTACTATTTGGAAAAACTGTACTTTCACCTTCTGGGGAAAACCATTAGTTAAGAACCTTCCTACCTTCTTTTAGCTGTTTTCTTGGCAAAAATCAGTGCTCTAGCACTGATCTTTTGGACTTATTTTTAATTGTTTCTGCTGCTCTTGAAGCTTGAGGAGCAAGATAAAGAGACCAGAATGTTTTTTGTTTGTTTTTTTTAAAAAAAACTCTTGGTTTAAAACTTTACTTCACTCAAATTGTGCGGTCACGTCATGCTTTTCCTATTTTTATCTCCATTGTTGAATATCATGTAGCTGAAATAGCATCATTCATATGTGAAAGGGAGACATTAGCAGGCTTGGGGACTTTCCAAAGTTCACAGGAGTGCCAGAAAATGTAAAAGAGAAGAATAAGAATGGTAGGAGGGGCAGAACATCCAAAATTAGTTCAAGGAAGACTGAGTTTTGTTCAATGGCGGTGCCATGTAGGCTGATTATTGGAGAAAATTTAAGGAGCATCCTTCAAAAAATCATGACTAGTTGGTTGATGAGATATCTGGATAACATGACTTTTGATATCAGGTACTTCTTATTTCATCTACTGTGAACAAGGAAGCTGTGCTTCTTTTCTCATTGGGTATGTGATTTGTCAGATGCCACTTGGAAAACTTTCCCAAACAAATTATACAGTGGCCATAAACATGTTTCCTCTTATTCCAGGTACCAATCATCATACCAATCATTTTTCTGATGATATCCATCTACCTGGTACTGACACCCATCATTGACCAGCCACAGCTTGAGTTCTTCTATGTTATACTCTTCATCCTCAGTGGTCTCATATTTTACTTCCCCTTGGTTCATTACAAGTATTGCCCTGCCTGCCTACGAAAATTAACTATTTATATGCAGATTTTAATGGAAGTTGCAGCAACTGAATAGGACATGAAGTGAATTCATATTCATAAAGTTGCTTTGGCAAATGTTCTAATTATCTATATAGTTCTGATCTGTACAGAGATGAGGGTACAGCTTTTCCTGATCATGTTTCAGAAACATTTTGAAAATGGATCACAATTGTTCCTACCTCTATCTAATTGGGGGTAGGGGGAGAAAGAGAGGAAGCTGCCAGAATGCCCTTTTTATATTTATTGTCTGATTTGCTTTTTAAATTTCTTTCTCAATTTTTTTTATACATACACATTTTTTTCTTTTTGATTTTGTTGCTTGAATATCTTACTTTAACTAATAAAAAAGAAAAGAGGTTAAAAAATCAATAGATTTTTAGATTGCTTCCTTTTCAACAAGAAATAATATTTCAGAAATGACCATATTGCATTTATGTTGTTGGAGATGCAGTGAAATTATCACTTTATTTAAACATTCTGTCTTGTTCCATTTTGGTAAGAACCAATTACGTATATTAACTCAGCTTGAGATTTATCTCAGTCATGGGAATTGACTTTGGACAGAGAAAATGAACACAAAATCACTTATTGTTCAGCATTGGAACACAAACATATATGAGTTCAACTTTTTAGCAGTTTGCAACATTAATCAATATAGCTAGAGCATGGATGACTGTAATGAATCATGGTTTCAATTTATTAATATATGTATGTCCACAAATATGCATTTTGTAAGTTTTTTGCTTCCTTTTTAAAAAGTTTTTTCTTCTTTTACAATTTTGTGTATTTTTGTCTTTTTTTGTATTTAGCTAATAAATAGTAAATTTTAAATTTTAAAAACCACTGTTGTTCTTGCCTCCATCTTCCTCCAACAGAGAACTATGGATGAATTAGTCAGTGATTCTTCCAAACATACAATAGGGAGAACTAAAATAATCCTTGCCCCTTTCCATCCAGCTTTTGGTTCCTTTTGCACTGGTTTCCTTAGCAACTTCAAAACAATGAGATTGGTACCTGTGATCAGGGGCTTTAAAAACTTCCCTCTACTATTTTAAAAAAGTAGGATGAAATAACTGTCTGGTCCTTTGATCTTGCCAAGGAGTGCAGGAAATAGGAGATAGGTAAGTCAGGCTAGAAAACAATGCCATGTAGGTCAGTGTTCATTTTTAATTGTAAATCTATAGTAACAGAATCTTGCAAGTCTGAATGTGCTTTGCCTCTCCCTCCCTTTATCTTTGTATGAACTAGGGAAGGGGTGGACTGAGATGTTTACTCACAATACTTTCTTGGCCCTGGCTCAGACCCCGCTTTTATCTGGAGCCATGGTGGAGCAGTGGTTAGAATGCAGTATTGCAGGCTAATTCACTGCTCATTGCCAGGAGTTCGATCCTGATTGGCTCAAGGTTGACTCAGCTTTCCATCCTTCTGAGGTCAATAAAATGAGGACCCAGATTGTTGGGGTAATGTGCTGACTCTGTAAACCACTTAGAGAGGGCTGTAAAGCACTGTGAAGCGGTATATAAGTCTAAGTGCTATTGCTATCTGAATGTTGTCTTGGCAGAAGCATTTCCTCCTATTCTTCAAGCCCTTTCTCTCTTCCCTCTACAAGAACAAGGCAAGAGTTTTTGCCATTGGAAATCCCTTCACCCCAAAGCATCCTGCAAATCTTTCCTCAGTGGTTTCTATCATAGCAATGGAAACAACAGCGGTAGCCCAGAATGGACTTCGGGAAGCAGCATCCACACAGAGAACCGGTTGTTCACATATTTGAATCCCACCACTGAACAATGAGTAATTATAAAATTGTGGATCCATACCTAGTGTAGTTTAATTGCTGCCTGTTACACAAACTTAATATGATACAATAAAAAAAAAAGCCTGAGATTTAATTCTTCAGGTAACTTTAAGTATTTTCAAAGTACTTTTTTCAAACACCCTAGAGTGAATGTTATCTGTAAATATGCTATAAATATGACCACTGGCATTCAATAAAGCTCTAACCCAGGAAGAAGTTTATATAGTGCTAGCTCAAATCCAGGATCAGGGGGAGATTTGTAATAAAATGTAATTGTGCTGTATTTTTCTATTAAGGAAGATTAATGTATCACCATAGAAACTGGATTTCTGCAATCTCGTCAAGAGCTTGGAGCATTTTGTACAAAAATAATGAAATATATATTTCAGAACTTTTAAAATATTTATATAAGAAAGAGTACATAAGAGTCAATTAAAAATAATGCTTTAAATGGATATTAGCAGTAGAGGATTTTGAATGAATTTATGACAGCTTACATGCTGGCCTTTCAGATGGAAGATGGGAAATTTTGAACTGGAAACCAGATATGTTCTAGGACATTATATCCTATTTATATTCCCCTTCAGCATCAAATATAACAATCCCAAACAGTCATCTTAACTAGCAAGGGCACAATCCATTTTTTTTTTTAAATGGGCTGCTTGTGGATAGTATGCTAAAATGTTATTTAGCCAAGTCTCTCAAATTCTCCAGAATCTATCAAGAATGTTTTTTTCAACCAATAAAGTTTTGCATCAGATTCACAACATATTGATTTATGATGTCTGGAGTTGTAGTTGACCAAAGCCGTTGTTGATGGAAACCCTTGTTACTCTATGGCACCCAAAAATCACAAGAAGTCTGATAGTAACTTTTCAGACTAACAAATCTCAATAAAAGGCATGAATAAAAGGCATTCCCATGAATGACAACTCACTTCATGCAATAGAGCAACCAGCCTGATGTAGAATGTAAACTGAAATGTGGCAGGCAAGGAAGGGAAGACAAGGTGTTATGCATGTGAGACAGATTATAAGTAGTTTACCTCTTAAAGATGTGCAGTAATGGGCTAAATAGCCATTGTCTTTGTTCAGACTTTTAGAGATAGCCTAAATTCTTTTGATGTACATATGTTCAGCAATCTCTTGCTCAACTGTACTAGCAAAATTTGTGAAAATCAGCTTCAGATGGGTTGGTTGTCTGCATGTAAATAGACTGTAGGCTTTTCACTCAAGAGTCTGAGAAAATGCATTGTCATTGCCAAGTATGGGTTATAGCTAATGGTGTCCTGGAGCTGGCTTGTACTGGCTTGCAAAAGCTAATTGTTAAACATTTGGAAGTTTTGTGACCTGGTTGAGAGTAGAAGTGAGCTCCGACATCTAGTGGTGTGGCAGTGCCAATGGAGCCAGGAGAACCAGTTATGAAACATTTACTAGCACACTACAGTAATAAGCTACTGGTTGTAGCTTATTAATAATGCATCACATTGGCTTGAACTGTGAGCTACAGGTGGCAACCAGTGGAATTCTATTTTCTCCTTCTGTGATGTGTCTTTTAATAAGTCTTGCTTGGGAATTGATCTGACTCTGTTGATTTGTCTATTGTTTTTGATAAATAAGTAGTTCAGTCTCCTAATTGCCTGGTTTAATCCTGTGAGTTGAGTTTCTCTGTCAAATAGATCAGAACAAGTATGGTTGTGCAGGTAGTCCTTACTTAAATGTTCAAAGTTACAGTGCCACTGAACAAGTGGTATTGATGACCGGTTCTCAAAATTTGGCTGTCCCAGCAGCCCCTGATCACAATCTGGGTGCTTGGCAACTGGCGCACACTTACAATGGTTGCAGCATCCCATGGTCCTGTGATCACCATTTATGACCTTCTCTGCCGGCTTTCCATAAGCAAGTCAATGGGAAAGCCAGCAGAAAAAGTTGTAAGTCACTCAGGGAGGTCACTGGCACTTCTCCCCCACCTGGCAGCAGCCACTCCCAGCTCCACTGTACTTGTGCCATGCTCCATGAGTCACCCTTGCACCCATACAGCAATAGCCATTGCCAGCCTGGTCTTGCTTGCTGAAAAGATGTAATGTTCTATCTTTTTAAATGTATTGAAGAAAACCTCACCTGGCAACCTGTAGGCTTGTAATTTCAAAGGTTTTTCAATCTTAAAGAGGCAATAAAAAAGTAAATTCAAAAGTGGTTAGAAAGATCAGGTTTGGCCAACCCTTGAATCCATAAAAGGCTGCATTTATGGATCATGGCACGATGGAACCTGCGACTCTCAGCCGATTCTGTATGCTACTCCTTCTCCCAATAGCGTGAGAATGAGGTCTTCTGAACCACCACAATGAGGTCTTCTGAACCACCACAACCACCACAAACAGGGCTCTTGCCATTCTCCAACAGCATATCCATTCTCATGAGACCTGGGAAAGACTAGAAGGTTTCTGAAGGATCATGAGAATGGGGCATGTGGCCTGAAAAGGAATGGGGTACATAGCTTGGAGAAGCAATGGGCACAAGGCAGCTTGGAGAAGGGCACAAGGCACTGAAGGTCAGCAGGGAGCAGCAGAGCCTGTGGCAGGGTGCTGATGTGGCTGTGTGGGGCATGGATGGCGTTTCTTAGTGGCAGCAGTGGCATTGGGGCTGAAGTAGAGGCCTTGGGATAGGGCAGCTGGCTGAGAGTGCTGAAGGCTTCTCTTTCAATCCCAGTCCTGGATGCTGCCCAGAAAGCCTCAGCCATTCCACCCATCCAGCAGCATTTAGGACTGCAAGGATGCTGCATTTCCCCCTTCTGTCTCCCCCTGATTGGACCATTGAGTGCTGCTGTGCAAGGTGGTCTAAAAGGGATAAATTAGGGGGAGATAGTAGGTGGGGGGAGTTGAGGCACCCTGCAGTTTTAAGTGCTGCTGGGCTTGGTGGAATGGATGAGGCTTTCTGGGTCGCTGCAGCTTTGTGCCTTGCTGTTACCAGTAGACAAGACTGAGGCAGCTGAGGATTCCAGGGGAGGCTGTGGCTTTATACCACACTGCAACACCTCCCCAACTCACATGTGGCTTGTGCTGGGACTCCCAGGGCCTCACCTACCCCCCCTTCTTACCTGGAAGTCCTTGTGCTTAACAACCTGCGATTCTCAATTAATGACAGAAGTTGGGAGTGCCAGGATTGTGGTTGCTAAATGATGCAGCATGTGATGTCTCGCTTTATGACTGTGTTGTTTGGCTTCTGATCCCAGCTGTGTTTGTAAGTCGAAACTCCAAGCTATAATTTAAGGGGAAACTGATGTAAAATGTTTTACAAGTCTATCAATCATTAGCAAGATAGACGAATTATGTAACAATGAATGTTGGAAATCCCACAATTAAGAAGGAATATTTTACCCTATGTGGAGGTTATATAAAAACAACCCTCAAACATATTGCCAAGAAATATATTCAAATATTCAGAAACTCCTAAAAATAAAAGTAAAAATTGGGATTTTTCCAATTAATTTCAGAGTCTTTCTTTAAATCAGCGCCTGATTTAAATGTGTGGTTTGCTAACCACAAAGATTCTGTTTAGGTCTAATTCCAGAAAACATAAATGAAAAATACCACAGTTTTGTAAGATACATGTGGATAGCTGCAAGAACTTTGGGCCAGCACCAGAACAGAGGAACTTGGCCGATGATATCAGTTGCCCAGATTTCCCCAGAGCAAAACTGGAGAAAATGCAGCAATGGCAAAATTGACAATATATAAGCACAATAGAAATTTAACCAAATTTAAGTAAGAATGGCTCCCCAATATACTACACTTTACATAGAATGACAAATTTAGACATTTGGACATGGTTTTTAGGAAAAAGGTTATGAGATCAATCAATAATAATAGAGGAAAAAATTTAAATAGATACTAGCAATAATCTTTAATGTTTAATGTAAACTATAAATATCCCAGTTGTGGTCAGAAGTTACTGAAATAAACAGAAACGGAGAATGTGTTACTAGAAAGCATTTCTATAATGCTTTTATTTACGTTTTATTTATGTCTAGTGGTTGTTCCTTCTTGGGATATTCAACTGTTAGCATCCAATGTTTTTTATTTGAATTTCATTATTGTGAGAATAACAATATCTTTGACATTTTTTTTAAAAAAAGAAAGACAAATAGAAAAATGATGAAATGTACATTGTGGCGCCATGGCGCAAACTCTGCCATTCATACTAGCATCTTGATGTTGGATTGATGCAAGTGCAGAAGTTATGGGGTTTGTGTAATGACACCATGAGCGTGTTTTGATAATTGCCTCATCATGGCATCTATGTGGTCCTCAGGGCTTTCTGTTTTTAAGGGCCTTTTAACACTAAACAGGATGTCACCAACTAATCCAGAATTATTTATTTATAACTTGATTTTTTTTATGGACCTGTGCCGTAACAACAAACTTCCTGGTCAAGAAGGTTCTTCAGTAGACCTCTCTGAGTACTGAGGGAGTAGAGGCAAGTGGATTTTTTTAATATTCATCATCATATATCCTATTTGTACATTTTTGTTTGTTCAAGATCACAGTTCCACATAGCTCATCTCTTTGAACTTATGATCAGTAATTACATTCAGAATCTGTTCACTATTGTCAGTTTTCTGAAATTTAGTACTCATCTGGCTTCTTGTCTTATCTCTTGTAGGCTTCAATGAATCCGTTTTCACTACTAAGCCCTTCTTACAAAATCAGCAAACTGTTAGTAACCAGCAGGCTGACAGAGCTGATTATTAGTGCGGTGGGAGAAGAGTAGGCCTGAGAAGGTCCTTTGGCTCTGTCTAACTTCTTTCTGGGAGATGGTTCTGGGGTGACTAAAGGCATATTGACAGCTGACTATTGATATGACTAAGAGAGGGGCTAAGGTAGTGCATGTAAGAGGCTGCTGTGGACCACTTGGTGGATCATACTTTGCCAGTTACAACATCTGGCCACAGATGTAGTATGTTTTAAAAAGCTTAAAGGTGCTATCTGTGCAGCTGTCTGGATAGGCTAATTAGGCCTCTCTAGTTTTTAATAATCTTTACTTCCAGGTGTTGTAACATGCAAGGAAGTGAGCACTCTCTTAATTTCCTTCTTGTTTACTCAGCAAAGTATTACTTAGCTGCAAACTTGCTCAGCTCTATAGCCATACTTCTTACAAGGTGTCATGCCTATGAAGTTGGAATGGTCCCACTTAGACAATGGAAACCCACTGGCAGCAGGGTTCCTAGGCTCTCTCAACCAGATCTGGATTAATCCAATTAAGAGATTAGTAAATGTGGAGCACCCTGGAGACACTTGGATAAAGTGAAAGGATAGGCAGAAGCAAAAACAGGTGGCCTCATCTCTCCAACTCCTAATATGTAACTGTTGCCTTTTGTCCTCTTAGGAAATGTAGTTCACAATTTCCAAAACACTGGAGCACCATAGTTGATCACTCTGAATGAGCCTGGGTAGGTGGGATGAAAGGGAAGTGTTCCATGAAAACTGAAGTCCTACCCTGAACAGAAGTTGGACTGGTCTTTCTAAATGATTTCTTTCAACCTTAGGATTTTATGATTAGGGAAATCAGAAAAAATATATACATTAAACATCAGTATAGACATCTTCACACAGACACTCATCAGTTCCTTTTCCTACTTAGAAGCAAATAATTTCTGTTAGTTATATTGCCACATAATAACTTTGTAAAAAAGCACATCAGCACTTCAGAGGATGATACATAATTTGGCAAGCACCTGTTATTAAAAAAAAATCACCATAATGTGAATTTTCTTTTGTAAACTATCATGACATGAACATATGTGAGAAGCTTGGGCATGTATGTCAATAGAAGGTTTTATTTTCTAGGCAAAACATATGTTCCTCCTAAACCATTAGAATGAAAGGAGAGCAGAGAAAGGAGATAGGTGTGTAGGTGGGCAAAGTTGGAGTGTGTTTTGAAAACATTCTAGGACTTTGACCTACCAAGAATGACAAGCAAACAAGGGCTGAGAATCAAACTATGGAGAACGTGGGCTGCAGCCAAAGAAAATACCATAGCATATGATTAATTTCTGCAGCATATTTTGAAATATCAAACAGATAGAAAAATACATGAACACAAAGAGGAGGTGGCTAAAAAAAAGCCACTATTATTACACACAGATAAATATGGAATATGGAATTTGGCAGGCCCAACTTGAGTCCCTCAAGTCAATTAAATCTCACTAATATTTAGAAAAAGATTTGCTAATAGTGGCAGGAAAAATTTGGTAACAGGACAACTGTTCCAACAGGTATATATTTTACCTCAGGATACTGTCCAGTCCATAATTCATTTTCAGCTGTGATTTATTTAAAAATCCGCACAAAGTATCAATGTCATATATTAATGAATAAATGTGTTTTAGATATTTATTCCAAATATGCATCCCTAAATTACATCAAAATATGTACATTCTAGGGTTTAAAATGTATCTACTGGAAATTTGGGGGGGGAAGCCCCAAACTGCTCTGGAATATATGGGAAGGGTATTCAGATGCAACGGATCACTATGTCTAACTTCATGTATTGGAATCTGTGGACGACCTTGGCAAAGGAGGAGAAGAAATGCTGCCTAGGAAACAATGAGGCAAGAGAGGCGGGATGATTGTTTCCTAGGCAACCTCTCTACCCCTCATTCCCCAAGGCCATCCACACATTGCATTACAGATCAACACATTTATAGTTTGGTGCATCCCAGAATTTGCACATCTATATGTACCTCAACCTGTTTAGGAACTGTTTTTCTATTAGAATTTGCTTATGCTGATGTATGACTGTAATAAACCACACTTTCATAAATGTACTTCTGATATTTTTTTAACAATATATATACCATTTGAGAAGAGTGTTCCCCATTCATCCTGATATTATTTTTTATAACCCATATTTTATTGTCAAAATATTAAAATGCAAAGGAAGTAGATAAAAGCAAGATAAAACCAAAAATACTACTATACTTCTTAAAAAAGAGAAATTACTTTTAGTGATACATTTTTCTCTTTCCTTCTATTTGACTCCTCAATTATTAGTCAGGATTTAAATATTTAAATGTTGTATCTAATATTAACAGTTGTTAATTTCTATTTAAGCCCTAAAAACCACATTCCAGATATTTAAATCTGCCTTGCTGTATGATATATTGTATATAAGGGAGCCGTTCCTGCTTCAGTTTGGTTAAATTTCTACGTGGACATATACTGTCATCATTTTTTCCAGTGTCCCCCAGTTTGTTATAAAAGGCAAGTTATCTCTTTTCCAATGTTGTGCTAAGTTGAAAGCAAAAACACACTCAACTTAATCTTATAGATGCAACAATTTATCATGCTATATTTCCTTTTTAAAATACACATTTCAAGAGTTTTTAGAGCTATTTATCAATAAGAAGTCTGTGGAGAATGGAGGGGTTTTCCCTTTTGTTTATCAGAAGTATTTGCTAAGTCTAACAAAATAAAGAAGCCAGTAAAGTTCAGGATGTGTGGACTCAATTTTCTCCTTTAGAAAATGTTTCCAGATAAACTTTAGCAAATATTATTGGATGGATGAACAAAGCATGGCTAACAACTAAAGAGTGGAGAGTTAAAGGCTGTGGATTCTTCACTTGCTTACAGAATACTCTAAAACCAAGTATATTTTTTCCTCTACTTTTCCACTGTTTCTCTACCTTTGTATCTATTTCTCTCCCAATGATTTTGAAAGGCAGAGATGTATAGACCAAGGTTTCATATAGATGTTACATTTCATAAATTTTATTTTCTGATCCTGATGCTGTCAGATAGCCAGGAAGACAAGTTTATATCCTGTACTTATAGATTTTGCCAGATTGTGATACCAATATTAAGATAATAACAACAACAACAACAACAACAACAACAACAACAACAACAACAATAATAATAATAATAATAATAATAATAATAATAATAATAATAATAATAATAATAATAATAATAATAATAATAATAATAATAATAATAATAATAATAATAATAATAATAATAATAATAAAGTTGGGAGGGACCTTGGCGGTCATCTAGTCCAACCCCCTGCTCAGGCAGGAAACCCTATACCATTTCAGACAAATGGCTGTCCAGTCTCTTCTTAAAAACTTCCAGTGTTGGAGCATTCACAGCTTCTGGAGGCAGGTTGTTCCACTGGTTAATTGTTCTAACTGTCAGGAAGTTTCTCCTTAAATCCCATGCACATATTTGGGAATAACCTTCCTGGAATCCAGTAGGGCTTACTTTGGAGTAAACATGAACAACCTTGTTATAGGGACAATTTATTATGTACATCTTCTGGGTTAGTGTCAGTAGGAGGATAAACGAAGGTAGGGTCTCACTGAAAGAAATGTTGAAGTTTGAACATGATCACACAAAGGCAAAATAGCATTGTCCCTGATTTGCTGAGAATGTAATAAAAGAGATAGATAAGTGTTTGGGGTGGAGGGTTTTATTTATTTTTTAGTCCAATTTTCCTTTAGGACTAGTGAATGGGATCATCTTAAATGAAGAGTCTTAAGTTTTTGGATAAATAGAGTAAAAGCCAATAACCAAGATGCTGAAACTTATTCTTCAGCATAATTATTAGAATTTCAAAAATATTATCTTTCTTTGCAGTTGGGTGCAAAGCTGGGTATTTTCTAGATATATAAATTTTAGCTCCCATATTCCTGGGCTAGCATAATATGCCAAATTCTAGAAACTGAAGTCCACACATCTGGAGGAGACCCAGTTTGGGCAAAGCTGGGATGCATCAATAAATGATACATGCAGTTTAGATCAAACAGTGATTTGAAATTATTGAACCCTTCCCCAATAAGTGAATAGTTGTGATTTAGCAGAACTTTCAGATTCTTGCAATGGAAGAGCAATCAAGATCCAAGACTCCCCTTATATAGGGAGCAAGGGCTGATTATATGGCTTCCCAGTTGCAAGTCTGTGGCAAGCTCAGAATTCTGATAGATCATCTGATATATCACTGATATATTGCTGTCTTAATATGAAGCTTAGTTGTTACATTTATTACCATATTCAAGGAGTTAAACACTAGCATATTATATCAAACCATGCTCGGTTTTAGCCATATTGCACTAATCATAATGTCTTGGCTGTGGTTTGTTGAATAAGCCACAATAGCTGGTTTATATTAAGGCTTAAATCATAGCTTAAAACAATCATGCCTGGGTTAATAAATCACACTAAACCACAATTAAACAAAGTATCTAGAAACTTAGCAGTGTGCGTGAACCCCGCCTCATTCAGCTAAACATTCCCCATTGAGGCTAAAGTATACTGTATTTGGATGAGTGGCAGCTGAATGAAGGACATATTTGATCACGGACAGTACACAAATGCCAGCTTCCTTAAAATACTGTAACACTTATGATACAACTCAGGATTAGATCAGATATGATTTATTGCAGCCATACGCCAATGGTACAACCCAGGATAATCCTTTCTTCTCAGTAGACCATCAGATATTAACAAAGGCACAGATGCTTACAAATAATAGATTGAAAGGGAACACCTTTGGACTACAATTGCATGAGTGGACTGGGGATCATATTTTTAAAGATATCTCAAACAAAATGCCTTTGGCTACTCCAAATCTTTCTCTCAGATGTGCTTGCCTACCATACAGAGCAAATTCTTCTAGAACCATGGTAGTCTGATCTGAAGACACCTACAGCCTGAAATATGACCATCCAGAATCGTTTCATCATCACTCTGAATTATTATTGTAGGCAAAGTTGAGATTTTTATTTATTTATTTATTTATTCTTTTAAAAATGTATCAGAACCTGATTTTCTCTTATATTTCAAGAAATGACCCAGCTGGAGGGAAGAAAGATCAATATAAATCTTCACATGCTTATCTGCATAATGAATGCATTCCATGGAAATGAAGCCAAAGGCTCACAAAGCTGTAGAACAAGTTGGAGAGCTGGGGGGAAAATGAAGTCATTAGACCTCACCAGACAAAAGGCCTACCCTCTAGAAAGGAAAAAAAAACCTGGGCTTAACTAGATTGCTTTAGCTAGGGAGAAAAGAATGTGACAAAGAAGACTTAATCAGATTTTATGGTTGAGGATGGCATGCACATTTGGAGTTAACAAAGAACTTCACCGCTGTTATAATCTTCTGCAGAAAGGCTGAGGGCTGGGAGTGCCACATCTGGAATGCCATGAGCTGTTTATCCTGCTTTACCTCTCATAAAACATGTGTTTCCCTCCCACCAATCTCACATAAAGAAATGTGTTGGCTAGTCCTGTCTTTATTTGTGTAGCTTTGGGTCTTAGAGGAAAAGAATCCTCTTTAAGGCTTGCTAAGAAACAGGGAGGCTGGAAGAAATGTACTGTATTTATCTGATTTATAGCCATCCTTTCTTCTTGGACTTAAGGCCATTTTTTCCCCCACATTAAAAATTTGGTAACTAGTTTGGGTTAAGACAGAGATTTTCAATCTTCTTGTTATTGTTGCTCATGGTCTCCTTCTCAGCTGGTAAAGTAGTTTTTCTTCCAACTATGAGGGACGCCACAGAGATACTTTATCATCTGTTCTTTTTTTTATTAACCTAAGCTGTATCATATAACTGTCCTCATATTATAAAAACAAAATATTTGGAATGGCATTGTCCCCGGGACTCATGTGGTCCAAGTTGAAAGCCATTGAGTTAAGAGATGGTGACAGATTTAAAGTCCCAATAAAGGAGAATATTTGTAGCTGAGGGTTGAAATGAGAGGTCCTTGGTGCTCTCTGAGCTTGGTTGTTTTCTTGCAGACATTTCATTACCCAAATTAGGTAACATCTTCAGTGCTGGTCGTGGTGTACTAGCAGTGATGATGTTACCTAGTTTGGGTAATGAAATGTCTGCAAGAAAACAACCAAGTTCAGAGAGCACCAAGGACCCCTCAGATCTAAAGTCATCTAGTGTGTTTCCAAGGATGGAGTTAGACTTGAATCGGTGTCTCCTGAATCTGAGTTCAGTAGTCTAAGTGAGATACATTGAATTAGCTACATAGAAAGTGCAAAGAGGGAGGAAGACCAAAGACCATTGTCAAATTGAGCCATAATATTTCAAAAGTTGTTTCTCTGACATGGGGGCGAAAAAGAGTTTAACACAGTTGTTGCTAGGCAACATTTTTTGCTTTTGCAGCATTGGCATAGGGAAATGTTGCTAACTGGCATGCTACCGTAGGAGTTACTGGATTAACTTTTGGTATATATAACTCAGGGAAATGATTAAAACATTAATTCAGTGCCAGCCTAAACATAAAATCAAGGTGAGAATAAAATGTCTGTTAAAAGACACGATTAGTTGAAGGATAATTTGTAGGGATAGATATTTTACTGGTAAGGCCGAAGTGACCGTGCCATATCATAGGCCTTTTGCACATATAAGGAGAATACCATGATCATACCTTCATGAATGTTCAAGAAAATATCCATTATTAAACCAATATAATCTGAGATTTGCTCCCCTTTTATGAAACAAAGTTGTGCCGGATGGACAATCAAATGAATATTATTTGTAAGTTTCCATGTCTAGATTGCTGGCAAAAAGTTGGCATCAACATTTAATGAGATAGTGCAAGCTGTTGTCCATTCAGAAGAATCTTTACTGGTCTTCAAAATTATTTAAGCCTTATTAAAATAAAAAGGAAAAACTACTGTAAAAAGCATCATTCTAAATCTCCAATAAGATAGAGAAAACAATCAGTATATGTCTTATGCTACTCAGAGTAGTCATCCAAGCCAAGAGCTTTCTTTATCTTCATAGACTTAATGGTATCTAATATTTCCTGGAAAGATAAAGATGCAGCTAAATAAACAGTTCAGTTAAGCAATCTTCAGAAAAGCTACATTATTATTATTGTATAGTTGGTCATGCAATTAACCAAGTGTTTAGACTGGATCTGGCATTTTTATTCTCCTATTGGGTCCTTCCCAAGGGCCTAAGAACAGTCATATGTTGTCGTTCGATGGTGTTAAATAAATTGTCATAGATGATGACAGACAACAATGTGCAATCACAGCTACCAGTTTTTTAGCTGATGTTGCCCTTCAAACACAGGAAATTCTTTCCAAGAACTGAGTATTATAATGTATTGATGTAGCAGTATTTTTTCAAATTATTTGTATTTGTTATACTATATATAACATGTATAATGTATGGATAGTCTACAATTAGATTCACAGTCTAAAACTGGTGGAGTGATTAAGGTAGCACCTAAGAATATATGCAGTTCTAACAGGGTGGTTTTTTTAGGGTGTTTAGGTTTGTGTGTGCACACGTATGCACGAGCATACATGATATCTTTTTGTCAGCCAAATTTCAAGTATGATTCCACTAACCATTCATAAAGTGTATGATCTCAAGAATAAACAATTTAATTTCTAAATCATGATCTTTTTTTTCAAATTCAGTAGAAAATGTTCCAGATTTTTAATAAACATTAAAGAGTCCCTTTACGCAAAGACCTGAGCTTAAAATCTCCACAAAACAGATAATGGTGTCATGTGGTAATCTTGTAAGAACATTTTTTTTAATTTTATTTGCCTCTTTTTTCTCCATATGCTGGCTAATAATCATTTTATTTATGCTTTCCATTTAAATGTCTAAGAAAAAAAGACCATTTCCACCCAGGATAACATTTTGAATGAGATTTCTACAGGATTCAATAGTCCTGTGTAGGATAAAATGGCCAGAAATACATAAACTAACATAGGTATCTGTGAATTAAGATCTCCAAGTGCCATCCTTCAAAGGGGGAGGGGATTTGATTGCAATTCTCTAAAAATAATAATTATTCAATAAAACAGCCCAACAACTAAAAACAAAAGAATCATAGAAAAGAAAGGAATAAAAAAATAAGCGTCAGCTTTCCAACAAAAAAGGGAAAGCTGTGTTACATATGTTCTTGGCTTAGTCACACAAAACTTGTACAAGAATATTTTATTTGAGCAGCTATCTGCAGATTGGTAATCAGCAAACATTTTTGGGAAAAAAACCCTCATATACTGTAACTGGTTAATTTACAAATAAATAAGAACAGAAGCACCCAGATGAATTCAGTCAAGCTAATTGGTGTCAGGGCACGTCTCTAAGCCTGATCATTATGATGAGTCCAGAATGATATAGGGTCTCCTGCCTGAGCAGGGGGTTGGACTAGAAGACATCCAAAGTTCTTTCCAACTCTGTTTTATGTATTCTGTATTCAATTGTAATTTCAAAATCATCCCTCATTATCTCAATGCTGGAAAACATTCCTATTACAAGTTTCTCAATGCCTCTTAAGATTCCAAACAAGAGAACAGCACACAGTGTGCCATATTGTACTTATGAACCAATCTCATATAAGAACCCAATGAAAGATTTGTCAAGAAATTACCAGCTTTACATTACAACACCTTAATCAGGCAACAGCTGAGTATATGGTTGCTACTGAAATTAGAAGTTTTAAGCCTGCCTACTCTTTGTGCTGATGAGTAAATAGTATGATTTATTTTATGTTCTCTGGAATACAGAACCAAAGTTCCATGTAGCCCAAGATTAACAACAATGGCCAATTCCATTTTTTTTCCTCCTAGCCTTACCAGGAGACAGGAAGGACCATATTTAAATTTTCCTTCTTGCAAAGCAGATGTTCTACTACTGAGTACAGCCTTCCCCAGAAATACAAGTGATTGGTGAAAATGGAATAGTTTGAAACCTAGATTATAAAAATACATCTGGGCCTTGCTTTTATTACAGGAAGTCCTCGACTTATTACCACAATCGGGGCCTGAATTTCAGTTATTGAGTAAAGTTGTTCAGCCTGACGTCTGGTGACTGCCCATATAACGGCTTCGCTCCATCACCATAATCCTGGCTCATCCAATTGTGGTTGTTAAGCATCCATGCAGGTCATTAAGCAGAGTGCAGGGGTGCCTCGGGGAAAGGGGGAGGCCAAGAGAGGCCCTGGAGGCCTGGGACCTACTGGTACGTGGAAATCTGCTGTAGGCTGGCAGGCATTGGCTGGCTCCAGGACCTAACAGCACGTATGAAGCTGCAGAGTTCTGATGTTCTTCCCATCCAGCCACCCAGCAATGCCTGGGAGTCTTCAACCAGCTCCAGGGCCTACTAGTACACATGAAACTGCCATGGCCCTGGAGGCCTTTGGCCTTCTCCCCGCCTAACCAGACAGCAATGTGCAGGAGTCCTCAGCCAGCTCCAGGGCCTACTGGAACACAACTTACTTTTTCATTTTTCTGCAGCTTCTTCCAGATGCATCCAGTCAATACTTCATGCGTGCCAGCTGAGGGCTCTCCTCCATCCCTTCTGCTTGCAAACTTCCCAGCCGGCTTCCTCATTATCTTTCTGGGGAATCCGGCAGAGAAGATTTCAAATGATGATTACATGATCGCAAGATGCTTTTGCAACCAGTAGTAAGTGCAAGTAGGTTGCCAAGCACCTAAGATGTGATCATGTGACGGTGGGGTAGAGGCAGCCAGACGTTTTACAACAGCCAGGAGTGCTTTAAGGGCCATAAAGCACCCTTTCCCTCCTAATTACAAATGCCTGGTTGTTAAGTCAAGGATTACCTGTAGGGTGAGTGTGCAAAACTTCATCAGGCTAAGTTGTTTTTTGTTTTTGTTTTTTAAAAAAAGGGATAGTAGAAGAAACAGACAAGTTAAAACATCTGACCAAATGTGTCTGCAGGGAAAAGGGATGGAGACTGCATGCTGAATGAGTCACAATTTGGTGTTCCAAGTATCAGATGATACTCATTTTCTTGGACAAAGAAGCAGTGAATGGCACATGGGCTGCATCTATTTGGCATCTTAAGACAAATCCAAAGACAAAACCACAGTTTTGCCTGCAGCGTGATTGCATAATACAAGCCAGCTGCTTAGATTCGCAGAATGGGACTGAGAGCACATAAATAAAATAAGTAACAAAAAATCTGACTTACTTACCAAACTGTGCTAGAAATAACCCTGGCTTGGTGCCCTATGCAAACAGTTTGCGCACACACATCTTTTGAAAGTGCATTTTAGATTTCTTCTCTTGAGAACATGCAGGTTTCTGAGTATGCAAGAAACAGGAAAAGTATTGTGTTTGTTCACCAACATTTAAGTGAGTTTAGCTTCAGGAGAGCTAATATTTCAGATCCATAAAGTACTGTAATTACCCACTGATTTTCTACGGACAAAAATTTCCACCCCCACCTCCAAAAAAAAAAAAAACCCTCAGCACCACACCTAACAGCTTTCATGAGATCATAAAAACGGTCACTAGAGGGCAGTAAAGCCCAATTCAATTCTTCTGCTTCCGTTCGTTTTTCCAAGCTCTTTTGTTTGTCTCCAGCCAGTGACTTATTTGGGCAGACCTTGTCTGGGTTCAGAAATGGAGCAGGAAGAGTTCTAGCTAATACTTACTAGCAGAGAATTACAAGGTTATACCTTGCATTCTTGGAAGTTAAAAAAAATAACAATTCCCTGGAAGATGGTCAAGGTGAACAGCACAGACCAGCAGAGACATGTTGAAAAAGTCATAGGAGTTAATCCAGTCTTGAAAGAGAATTATTTAGCCTGCGGCATTAAGTAATTACTGAGTAATAGCCTTGCTGTATTATGTAAAGGAGAATAAAGAGTATATTCCTGTAAACCAAACCCAACAATAGATTTTTCTTTGAAAATGAAACACGGTTGTGCTTGCCATAATAATCTATGGCAATAAAGCATGCAAATATCCTGCAGATGGATTGGCAGATTTCTTGAGCAATAAAACATATTTATGGGTATGTTCATCAAATTTTTAATACCAGCCCTCCCCAGATGTTCCTTTATTTGCATCACAATACATCAATATTAAGCAGGCTTAGCTTTTCTTACCCTGACATGAAGGATATTGTTTACTGCATGTTTTCGGGGTTGTGTTAGACTTAATACAGTGCATAGCATAGTATAGGCTTAGTATAATGTGCAAATCTGCAGGTCAAATTGTGATGAAGGTAAGACACTGAAACATTTGCTCACAGATAGGTCCCGATTTATTTACTTCAACCTTAGTATACAATGTGTCACCTGAACTTAGACTGGGTGCAGGGGAAGGTATGTTCACTCCCTATTTTGTCTTCCAAACAATAGAGGTGGGAGAAAGGAGTGGCACATGTTAGTGCTGATTCAGTATCTCTGTTTTTCCCCAACTCTATTTTCTCTCCATGCAGGTCTGAAGTTTGTGCCTTAAGTGGCACCAATGAGGTAAGAGATCCAGGCTTTCCCTATCACGGGCATTGATTCCAATCAGGGTATTACAGGGTTTAAAAAAAGAAAACTAAAACATTCAAAGGAAAAAAAAGACTTTCTGGCCAGCCACCGTAGAGATGGTTAGGTGAGAATTAGGGAACTGTCAAACTTTTGACTGAAGCAGTTGTCAGTGAAGACTGTGGTCCTTTTTTAAAAGCAACCTCAATGTTATTCTAAGATAGGGATGTCCAACCTTGGCAACCTTATGACTTGTGGACTTCAAATGGCTGGCTGGAGAATTCTGGGAGTTGAAGTCCACAACTCTTAAAGTTGCCAAGGTTGGACACCCTTTGCTCTAAAACAATCCCAATCTTCCTTTTTGGACAAATGGATTCTGGCCTCAGTTTGCAACTAGACCATGATCAGAAGCCTTGTGATGGATATTGTCTTCCAAAATCAAAAATGTTTACCCTCTTCATCTGACACACACACCCTTCATCACAGCTTCAAGTTATATAAAATCAATAATGTTTCACCAACCATTATTGACAAGGTCAAGTTATTGGTTTTGATGTGTCCAAGGCATAATGGGTTGGTTTAGGCAAGCTCCTCTTTTCAAGTTACAGGCCAATATCTACCATCAGCACTTATCTTCTGTCTTTGTCACTCCAAAGATATATTCTTGATATAATTTGGAATGTCCTATCACAGGAAAAAAGCTTTGCCAAGCATTCCTAGCAAGGTATTCTCCTTCTAGCTTTGCACCTGATCTCCTGTGCATAATCTCCCCTGCTCCTAAGCCCAAATGTCCCTTGTAATAGTGAGTTTCCCAGCTGATACTTTCAGCAGATGGTTATGTCAACAACCAGATGCAAGCTTTTTCCTTATCAGTTCACAAAAACAGCTATTAGAAAGAATATTACATTCTTCCCTAATGTAATAAGAGATTATTTGTCTGATTATATCCTACCTAAGTGGATACGCTTAATACTCTTTCCTCCTTTTTGCCACAATAAATATCCTACTAGTTAGTTTGGGCTAAGAGTGATTGAGTAAACCAAAGTCACCTAGTGAACTTCTGTAGCTGAGTGTAGATAAGAACCCAAGTCTCCCTATTCCTAGTCCAACACTTAATTCCTTTCATCCCAATAAATCTTGCTAAAGAAGAGTCTATGGAAATTTTGCTTAGAAAAAAAAAACTTCCTCCTGTTTAAGACAAGTTCCAAGTGTCTCTTAATTATGAAGACAAGCATATAGCAGTCAAAAGTCACCAAGAGGAACTGCGTAATTCTGCAACATCTTCATAGTTGCTGCCATCACGCCTATAATAAGATATATCATCAAAGAAGAGAAACACTAGTTTGGCATCAGATTACTCATGAAATTAGTCACCCTTAAAAATGTTCAGTATAGCACCTTTAAGCTGCACTTACAGAGAGCTATGAATAAACCCCATGCAAGGGTTAAGGAGCAGGAAGAGAAAGGTAAAGTAAGGGAATAAGAAGACCAAACATGGAAGGATTTTATAAGATAACTCTCTTTTCATTGGCTTATTGTACTACCTCTTTTATTCATGTGTCATGACTTTATTAAATTTTATATCAGGATTTAGAAATACACAGTCTTCTAAACATTGTAGAATTACAATTCTCAGCAGCTTTTGCACCTGTCCACCTTGGTTAGAACTGCTGATTTGTGATTCAGCAACAACTGACAGACTTTCATTTGTTTGTTGGCTTATAAGTTAAGTTTTTTTTTAGGTTGCCCAACTGATCACACTTTCCACGTAATTCAATAAAAAGAAGCAAAATTAAATAAAAAATAAAGATGGGTATCATAATGCATCATTGGGGCAACATGCAAAAATCAGTCAGAGTTTGTGCACTTTGGAATTGCCTCCCTCTCTGGCTCTGTGTGAGTCTCACCCTGACGATCTTCGTGAATCTTTAAAAACTTGGCTGTTGTCCTAAGGTTTGCATAGGGTAGTAGTACGGCTCATTGGTTGCATCTTATGGTATGTGGGGTATGGTTTGTCCAAAAGTATGTGATTTTTTTATTGTTTATCTTTAAGTGTAAACTACTCATATTCATTTAAAGCAGCCTCTAAAGTTTAATTAATAAATAAATGGAAGGTCCATGCCTGAGCTACAATGGGGCTCAGGCCCGTAATGCAGTTATTGCTTGATCACTTCTGCTGCCCAGGCTCCTCAACATTGCACCTGTGACCATCTTTCTCTGTAAGAGGACTGGCATGCTCTGCCCATCAGTTTCTCACCT
This sequence comes from Azemiops feae, assembly GCA_023970755.1. Lineage (NCBI taxonomy): Eukaryota > Metazoa > Chordata > Lepidosauria > Squamata > Viperidae > Azemiops > Azemiops feae. Next base: position 4,740,619 of record JALGBA010000003.1, read on the forward strand.
CTCCTTGTCATCCACAATCTTCAAAATTGCAAACCCCTAAATAGATCTCTTCCATAACAATGCTGACAAGAATGGTCTGAACTAGAGTTAGGGACATTATCCAATGTTCCATTTCCCTGGAACCAGAAGGCCATTGTCCTTTTGTTAATAGAGAGGGCATAGAGCAGTGTTTCTCAACCATGGTGGCTTGAAGATGCATGGACGTCAACTCCCAGAATTCCCTAGCCAGCATGCTGACTGAGGAATTCAATCCCCACATCTTCAAGTTGCCGAGGTTGAAAAACACTGACATAAAGAAGGGCCTTAAAGGAAAATAGGAAGATCTGTTTAACAAAACAACAATCAAGCAAGAACAGCTGAAGTCTATTCCAAGAATCTAATTTGGGGGAAAAAAACACCACCTCAGATGGCCGCTCCTTACTTCACACAAAGATAAAGTGAGGAAGGAGGGAAGCACATTCAGACTTGCAGGATTCTGTTATTATAGCTGTTCCAGTAAAAGTAGTTTCAGGTATTTATGCATGGGGTTCTTAATCTGATCTACTCTGTAGAGCAGGGGTGGGGAACTATGGCCATTCTATGACTTGGGGCCATGCTGGCACAGGTATTCTGGGAGTTGAAGTCCACAAGTCATAAAGGCAGCATAGTCCCCCACCTCTTCTACAGGGTGACAGTTAACATTAATGATATTAATTCAGTGGTATGAAGTTATTTATATATTCTCTCTCTCTCTCTCTCTCTCTCTCACACACACACACACACACACACACACACTTGAGGTGACCAGTTGGTCAAATGGTGATGATCTTGAACAGGGGCAAAGAGTTTTCTTCCAATACAACCACAATCTGCTATTTTAGAAGCAAAGAAGGGGGAAATTTTTTTTTTAATGTTTAATGGGGGATAAGCTACATGGTACATGCGAACAACTATTTCTGCTCCTGTGAAATGCCCTTCTAGCACCAATTATTTGCAAACAATTTTCATTACACCTTGGGCACCTTGGGAGACTCTATGTGAACTTTAAGACATTCAAAAGTAGCAAAGGTAATAGAGGGTTAAAACCCATCTTGTTGCTGGCTGCTTGGAAAAAAACAAGAAACAAAGCAAAAGGAAAGAAGAACATGGATGGTAGGAGGAAATGGGACCACTGCAATGGGAAATAGCCCATCATTGGGGAAGTAGAAGTGGGATGGGCCAGAGGGTGGAAACTGATAAAAGGGGTAAAGAGAACTATGGGGAAGTGGCCTTGTGTGGGAGTGAGGGTGGAGGTTGGATTAAGAGGGAGTATTCCTGAAAGAGAAAATAATTACTGGGAAGAATACAAATCTTCTTCCCAGCTGGTTCAATTCAAATACTTTCTACTAGTCCTTTAATCAGTAGAAGATGGTGTATTCCCCACTGCCAACCCCTATTCAACAGAGTAATGAAACAAAAAAAATGGTGCTAACCTTTTGTGGGTCAGATTTAGTGAAGAGATTAGTAGATTTCTCCAGCTTTGTTTATGTTTTTATTAAGCTTCATCTGTCAGTGGGGGGGGGGGAATCAACCACTCTCCCTAATATGGAGTGGGATAGGGCAATGTTTAGACAGTTGCTTAGATTAGTGGGTTTAGCCACCTGTCTGGTTGCCTGGCCTAGTGACATGAGAGGGAATGCTTCCTTTGCTTCCACTTAGCAAACCCCCTCTTCCATGCCTATTATTAGTCAGATGGGCAAAAATTAGTCTGATAATGGGTATAGACTGAAGTAGGAGCGAGTGGTCTATATGTAGAAAGAAAGGAAGATGAACTTGATGGGCATATGGAAGATGCGTTGCCAGGGTGATGAGGAGTAAAACGTATTTTCAGTTTACAACAGACAGGTAATATTTGGAAGCGACTTTGTCAGACACCTCCCTAATTCACTAAGCTAGGAGGAGGAGGAGGAGGAGGAGGGGGAGGAGACCAAATGTAATCAGATTTGTAAGATTGATATGAGCCCCATTAGGCAGACCAGACTAAGAAATCAACTCTGCAGGAAGGTTGAGAGTACTTTTTATTCAGATTGGCTATAATAACAGAATCAAGGATAAGTTGAAGCTGCTTATGTCCTCTAAACAAAATTACTCAGGCCTCATCATTGGGAGCCCACAGGTTATACAGAACCACTGTGAGTCGAACTCAAATGCTCACCAATTGAGCCTGTGACTGACACTTAATCTGAAACATTCTGCTGGTCTTCAGAGGTAAGCATGTCTACAGCAATGCAACCCTGAAGGTTGTTACAATCAGCTTCTGTATGGCAAAATCCACTTTACTTGATTCTATGTGGCACTCAGTATTGTTACTGTAGTATGTTGACTTACTAGAGTCACAGCTCTTTGGGTTTTTCATTTTTTGTTAACATTCTGGTACCATCGTGTGTCAAAGACAAAACACAAAACTCTGCTTTAAAACTGAACTGTGAGTTTCTTATTTCAAATGAGTTCTAAATAATTCCCAAGGAGCTGAATTTCATTATGTTTTTTTTCTTTAATCTCTCTGCTATTGTGGCTACATTTGATGATCCCAAGGTGGCAGTGGTGGTGATAATGATGTGCCATCAAGTGGTTGTTGACTCTTAAGGACCACATAGATAGATTTTCTCCATTACCCCAAGGGGTACAGTTTTTTTTTTGTTTTTTTTAAAGCTTATTTTCTCATACCTGCAGAATGAGAAAATAAAATACTCCTGGAATGTTCAGTTTTGAAAAGGGAGGTGCTATCTCTGGAAAAAAGAGATAAGGATGTCAGCATAAACTTCTCTTTTTATGTGATTTGACACCCATTACATAAACAAGACTGATAGGGCCCTGACTTTATACTGCAAAATATTACTTCATTTTGAGGAGAGCTGGGCCATAACAATTAGCAGAATTATATAGATCATATCCGTTTAGATGATAATATAAATATGTATTCCAGAGTACTTTCATCACCTCCTCTTAACCTACTCCAGTTTAAATTGGAGGGTTGATTCGAACTGAATTCAGTGGACTTACAGTAGCAACAAGTGACGGACTAAGGCTTGTCGTGTCTTTATATAACAGTACAGTACTGTATAGAAAAGCTCTAAAATCAAGAAAACACGCAGAGCCTTTTAAAGCCATCTTTTGTGGTTCTTTCTTGAACGACTAAGCCGAGCTAATATTATCGTTTATATACAATGAGTGCGGGGAGGGGGGGGGAGACGGAAGCAAGAGCGAGATGGGAAGGCTAAGGAGAGAATAAATGTGTTTTTACCTTGGACGAAACTTTTTTAAAAAACAAAACAAAATAAAATCTCTCCAGATCGGAGCTGGGAATTTGGAAGAACCTGAAAGCGCATCCATCGGGAGGCGGAAGGGGGGGAGCAGACAAAGATTTAAAGCCTCTTTTCTGCTTCGGATCTATCAAAAAAAATATATCTCAGCAGCTCGCGAAATCGTAGACAAGACCCCTCCCTCTTTCATGATCGACTGTCAGTCACTTCCTGCTTCCCCCCTCCCTAGTGCCTGCAATACTCTCCACCAATCATCCGCTTCCTTCAAACCAATGACCTCATCCCTTTCCTTTCCATTGGCCAGCTATATTAAGAAAGTAGCCGGCCCCTTTAAATACCAGCGTCCGACTGTCGCGGTGCTATGGCATAAAGTACGGAGGACTTGGGCGGCAGGAGCGCTCTTTGGAGAAAAAAGAAAAGGTGGGAAGCCGGAGCAAAACTTGCAGAAAAGCTGCCGCCACTTTTTTGCTCTTGTGCTCTCGGTTTCTCCCGTCTTGCCTCCGCGTCCCCTGGAAGGGAATCCGGGGCAGAAGAGAGCAAGGAGCCGAACTCCTTCTTCCATGCAAGCAGGCAGAGGGCATCAGGGGAGCCAGCCAAGAACAGAACTGAGGCCCAGGCGAAGTGGGCGGTTCCCTCCTGCCTAAGCCGCGCGGAAGAGCCGTCGCTCCCTCCGGCGCCCGGAGAAGACAGCGCCGCCCGCTGCCCTCGTCACGCTGCCCTGTCGAAAAGGCGAAGAGGCAGGAGTAGCAGCGACCAGGCGCCGGGAAGAGAGCGTTTCGGTCTCCCTGCTGGAGTACCAGAACAGGGCGGGGTTGGCAACCCTGGCCATGGCGGCGATCCGCAAGAAACTGGTGGTGGTGGGAGACGGGGCGTGCGGGAAGACCTGCCTGCTGATCGTCTTCAGCAAAGACGAGTTCCCGGAAGTCTACGTGCCCACCGTCTTCGAGAACTACGTGGCTGACATCGAGGTGGACGGCAAGCAGGTGGAATTGGCGCTTTGGGACACGGCCGGCCAGGAAGACTACGACCGCTTGCGTCCTCTCTCCTACCCAGACACCGACGTGATCCTCATGTGCTTCTCGGTGGACAGCCCCGACTCCCTGGAGAACATCCCGGAGAAATGGGTGCCCGAGGTGAAGCACTTCTGCCCCAACGTGCCCATCATCTTGGTGGCCAACAAGAAAGATTTGCGCAACGACGAGCACGTTCGCAACGAGCTGGCGCGCATGAAGCAGGAGCCCGTCCGCACCGAGGACGGCCGGGCCATGGCCATTCGCATCCAAGCCTACGATTACCTCGAGTGCTCGGCCAAGACCAAGGAAGGCGTGCGGGAGGTGTTTGAGACGGCTACGAGGGCGGCTTTGCAGAAGCGCTACGGCACCCAGAACGGTTGCATCAATTGCTGCAAAGTGCTATAATACACCACGGACGCCGGGGGAGGGGGCGAGAGACAGGCGTCAAGGGACTGGGCTGACTCCTAAAGCCCGACGGAGAGTCGCACGCAAGAACAAACTCGGGGAGGGGTCGGACCGCACTCTTCGGGGAGGGGTGGGAGAGCAAGCTGCGCGCCCGCTTGGACGTGGGAAGCGCTGATTTTCCACGAAGGGCCCCCCACCGGTTGATGCAACTCCTGTTCGGTGAGCTTGGCTCTTCAGCCTGGCTCGCATTTGCGAAGGACAGTCGTGGGGCTTCCACGGACCGAAGGCGCTTCTCTTTTTTCCTTGCTGGAGAGGGCTGCCTATTGGTGCCTCGCCGCGCCTAGATCTCCCATGAAACTGCAGGAGGAGATCGGAAGACCGTAGCTGAGCTCTTGCCTTGCTCTTCCCTTAGGAGGCTGGTGGACAGATCTGCCTAGGTCGGGATCCCCCCTGCCCCTGCAGTTTTCCTTCAGGCTGGGAAGAGAGTCCTGCATTGAGAAATGCTGAGAGGGAGGGAGGGGTATCTGCTGAATTGTACATAGCCAATTGTTTGAATTGGGGCAAGGAAAGGATGGGGCTTCTTTGACACTGGACTGGGACCTTGCTCTCTTTGGGACTGATTCTAATTTTTATGGGGTAGGGTGGGGGTGAGTGGATTGGGCTGTCTTCTTCCTAGCCCTTCCACAATGAAAAGGTTTTCCTTCTGGAGATAGCCCTTCTCAGAAGAATGGGATAATTTGCTTGGGACTAGAGAATTCCCAAACTTCCCACAGTCTGGTGCCTGCTGTCCTTGATATGGTTTGGATCCCCTCCTTTCTGTGTCCCCCCCCCCTTCAATCTGACTTCTATTGCAAAAGAACCTATTTTGCACAATGATGAGGGTGTTTATTTGGACACCTTAATGCACTTGTGAGGTGCAGTGTAACACTGTACCATTACAAAAACCCTTGCATCATAACCTCATTTTGAGCACAGTCCAGCTAAGCACTTTCCAGGGGAACACTTTTTAACTCCCCCCCCCTGATGTTGAGCCTTTGAAGAACTTTCACCAGATAGCCATCAATGGGACTTTGAAATGCTTCTTTTTGACTGGGTTGTGCATCTTTGTTTCTGTATAACTGATGACTTATGTAAAGCCACTGTAACATCTTCTGGGGTTATTGTTGCATCAAGAAACGAGTGGAAACACTGTTTTGTTTTTTTAAAGGAATGTGATATTTTTGTCATTTTTGTTTTACTTTTTCAGCACTAAGTGCCATCTCTGGGCTCATTTCAAATGATAGTACACTTATTTTCACCAGCCAACTTCGAGTGTGTGAGAATAATCTGTGCTTCTCTGTTTCAGAGAGTTGATTGAGTTAATCCCCTTCCCCACTGACAATTTTTAACAGTGGTACTAAGAATTTTATTATTTAAAACAAATACACAAAACACTATATTGATTTGGTTAAAGAAAAGACATGTGAAGTTTACTTTAAATCATCTAAGCTGTATATGCAGGATTTTTTTGGTAAAGTATTAAAAAGTTCTATGACTACATTCATGAGATACTCTTTGCTTCCTGGTTGTGACTGATTGAATAAACAGTATGTCTGTTGGTTCTGAAAAAAATGTAAGCATTTTCCTTTGAACTACAGCTGTTGGAAATATTAGCATTTTAAACATCCTGGATCCTAACAAGAGTACTGGCCTAACTAAAAATTACTTCACTCAAGCCTACAGTACTGTAATAGGACTCCTTTAGAAGCATACATAATCTCACAGTGGCATACTCAATTAAAATCAGATGCCATTTTTCCATCTTGTTTTTTAATTGCATTGATTAAGTGGATTTCAACATCCCAAGTGCATGCAAGACTACAATTCTAGAAGTAAAGAGCTTGCACAAAAGATATTTTTATAACAGGAAGAAATGGATTGCTTCTTAAAACAGAAGTTTTTGAGAATAGTTCCTAGATCCTTAGGAAACAGCTGTACAGTATTTTTATTTTTTAAAAAAGCCTTTGTCCTGCCAGAATTGAGGTCACTGCCCTGTGCCCTGAGTCTTCAGGGTCCTAGTGCCTCTTATTTACATGGAGAAAATGAATTGTAGATCCGCCTTAATGGGATGAAGTATTTCTGTATTGATATAACTAAGCAAAATTCTGAATATTTCTGCTTATCTGCACCAATTTTTTTTACCAACTTAGCTATCATTTGGAGTTCTGATCCAAGCATTTGCACATTCACACATTGTCCTAGTTATGCTAATTCATAATTTAAAATGGTTAAAAATAAACCATAGCTTATTGAAAACAGTTATCTAGGTTCATACCAATTAAGCATGGTTTTTCAATTATTACAATTGGATTCCCAGTCATAACATACTAGATCAAACATGTAGCTTTGTAATCTGTGAACTCAACCATTTATCAAAGATCTGGGAGATTAATTTTGTCCTTTTTAATATATACAATAAATCACAAAATTAACCTTGAGTGATATTATGTGCCATCAAGTTAGTGTAGACTTGGTGACTACGTGTATCAATTTTCTCCTGATTGGTGCTAGTTACCTGGATGTTAATCTACTCATTTATCTTGATTTACTCTCAGATTAGCATGAGTGGGAAGAAAAATGAACCAGGCTATTCCACTACCAATTCCATCCAACCATCCAAGCAATTGGTTTCAATTAGCGATGATAAAATAAGTCACTTTAAGTGTACTTTCACTTCACTTAAATTACAGTATTAATTTAGTTAGTTATAATTTGAAGCTGGAGGACAGAGCTATCTTGTGACATTATAAAGTTTCAATTTAAGTGAGAAAATACACTTTGGCAAGATTGCTTTGAAATTAAGTGTAATTTGAAAAAGACCCAACTATGCACAGTAGGTGGGGGAAGTGCATTTGCTAAAATAAATTAATAGGTTTTTTTTTAATTGAAGCACTTAGGGCTCTTCACATGATGTTGAAGTGCAGCATTTTCATCATTGAATTTACTGACTGGGATTGCTGGGAGTTGTAGTTTAGCCTCTGGAGGCCATAGATTCCTATTTCTCTTTTAAGCAGTTCAGAGTGGCTTTGTCTGCTCAAGGCAAAAAGGTTGCCATTTAAAAGGCAAGGGAGTTGGCTAAGGATCTTGAAAAGTGCAGTGGTGGTGAATAGGGAAAGTACTGCAATAATGGTGCAAGTAAAGTGATTTTATTTTATTTATTTTATCCACAACCTGAATAAATACCTCCTAAGGTATTGTGTTAGATTGGATCTAAATGCCAAGCATATTTGTTAAATATTTATCTACATAAAATACAGCCAAAACCAGTGCCTACACACACACACACACACACACACACAAACACATATACACATACACACACACACACATACACACACACACACACACATATATACATATATATACATATACATACATATACATATATATACACACACATATACACACACACATATATACATATACATACATATACATATACATATATATATACATATATATATATATATATATATATATACATACACACACACACACACACATACATATACATAATGTTCTTATAATCTCTGTTAAACTTGTATTTAATAATGTTTGCATTTTAATTACTGGGTTTTATTTTTGCTTTTTTTTTTTGCCTTTAGCTCTAATGAATACACCAGTGATGATGGCATGCTGGAGTTGTGGTTTTGTCTAATTTAAATTTCACTGGATTCAGTGAAATTTAACTCTTTTTGCTTAGACAGCATCTTTACCCTAGGCTATTATTTCATTCCACCTCATTTGTCAGGGTGAGACCCATTGTAAAATCATTACATATGAACAATGGGATGTGGTTGGCAGTATCACCTCCGGGTTCCCTTAGGAATTACCTCTTAATCTATCAATTGTTTAATTTTACCATTATTTCAATGTGTTTCCCTGACCTGACGTAAGTTGGGATATTTTTACTTTGTTTTTGCCCCTTAAGAACCCCATTTTTTTGTCCCCACCTCCCATTTGACCAATAGATCCATAGCTGCATAACAGGCCCATATGGGATAAGACATCAATTATATGTCCCAAATCTCCACTATTGTAGGCTGCAAGTGATTTCGATCTTTTGAAAGGTACTCTGGAAACCTCCTCAAGATCCTCAGAGGCAATTGGTTGGAATTCAAATCTTCTAAGAATTATGAGCTTCGTTAATTTATAAAATCTTTGGATCTGATCCCAAGGATGATTTGAAGAATGGATACATCAGACATCTACCACTGTAGGGTAAACTGAAAAAAAATCAAACAAAGAAGTCAATACAAATCACTTCTACATAAGTTGTATGATCTGCCACTTCTGGGACTTCAATTTCCATTAAGTAAGTTTTAGTTAGTAAGTATTTTAAAAAACTGAGTGGGCTTTGCCTTGTTTTTCAGCTGGAAACTAGAAGTGATTTGATTAGTTTTCCTAGTTTTGCTCATGTGTTGGATCACTGTATGTACACTTCACTGTGGATCTATAAAGATAAAAGGAGGTTTTAAAATTCATCTTATAAGCTAATATAAATGAAGAACATCTGCAGTTTTATATGTGTTTTATAATAACAATACTCTGGCACAGCCTGTGATACAGGCACATCTCCTTTATTACCACATTTTTTCCCTTGAGGTAATAGAAGCCAGTTGGTGAATATTAGAACAGAGCTGGTGAAGTGAATATTGCTACTCAGTGTGGGAGAGATCATCAAGCTGGCAGATTTTCAGACCACCACGGGCAGGCCTTATTCCTCTTAATTAAACATGTCTTTCAAGATTGCTTCAAGGAGAATAATTATTAAAGTGCTTTAGAACCAGAAAAATGCTACAGAAACTGTAAATGTATAGCTATGGATATTTCATATTTCTTCCCACCAAGTTCTCTTCGATTTAAATGTGAAGGGTTTCTTTCCCCCCCTCCCTTTAAGTGGGATAGAGATATGGTGGTAGTGCAGTCTCAGTCAAAAGCTGCAGTCTTATGCATGCTTATCCATGAGAAACATAATGGACATGATCCTTTTTTGTTCAGAAGAAAAATGTCTCTTGATAGCACAGTGTATGGTAGGCCATAATTTCTCATGAATCCAGTCCTTTCTTATTTATAGTTTGATAAAGTTTGGTGTGTAGTTTGATGGAGCCAGTTGGGTGTAGCGGTTAAGGTGCTGATCTAGAAACCAGGAGATTGTGAGTACTAGTCTTGCTTTAGGCATGAAAGCTGACTTAGGAGATTTTGGACCAGTCACTTTCTCTCAGTTCAACCTACCTTACAGTGTTGTTGTTGTGGAGAAAATAAGAGGAGTATTACCGATATGTATGTTTGCCACCTTGGAGTTACTCCTAAAGCAGAATAAAAATCAACGAAATAAGTACATACCAGAATCTAAGATACCCACATAGTTGTTATCATCATGGTGCTTTTCTGTCTTGTAAAGGTAAAGATTTCCCCTGTCCGGTTGTGTCCAACTCTTGGGGGCCGTGCTCATCTCTGTTTCTTAGCTGAGGGACCCAGCATTGTCCAAAGACATTTCTGAAATCGTGGCCAGCATGGCTATACGCTGAGGTGCACGGAATGTTGTTATCTTCCCACTGAAGTGGTACCTATTTATCTACTGTACTCGCATTTTGCACGCTTTCGAACTGCTTAGTTGGGCAGGATCCACTATAAAAATATGGGTTTCCCCCCTCCAAAATGACTGATCCAGAATAGAAGAGGGGCGTGCCCACATAGAATCCTCTTTCTGCTAATTAAAAAAAAAAAAAACCCACCCAGAGCATCAATGTGGCCATCCTAAGGAATGTTGCTGTGACGAGGTGGAAACTACAAGGGGGTCTGCAATGCTAATTTGTGTGCATCACCATGCATCACTTCAGCACACTCACTGCATTTTCCTTGTGGATGTGTTGAGTGTTTAGAGTCACATTCCCTGACATTTAGAAGGTGGCATAAATGAAGAGAACATCTTGTTTTTATTAACGCCAAAGAAGTCTCATGCAAGAAGCATCATTAGCTTTGACTTTATTTTGACAGATTGGTATTATTTTAGAGAACAAGGCAGGGGAAAAAAAGCTGTACAAACACAACAGTCTCAAGTTCTCCCCAGGCTGGCAGAATGAGCTACAGTGTCAGAGAGAGAGGCAGGAGCCAGGGAAAGAGGCTGTCTCTGAATTTGTTGCGTTCCTGAACATACTGCATTCATACTGCAGAAGAGCCAATTTGATTTAGTGGTTAAGGCACCAAGCTAGAAAGCTGGAGACTGGGAGTTCTAGTTCTGCCTTAGCCATGAAAGCCAGCTGGGTCACTCTCCCTCAGCCCAACTCACCTCACAGGGTTATTGTTGTGGGCAAAATAGGAGGAGGTGTGTTGGATATGTTCACTGCCTTGAGTCATTTGTAAAAATAATAAAAGCAGGATATAAATAAACAAAAATAAATTCCACAAGCACAAGAGAACGAGAAGAAAGCAGATCTTCTTAAGTGCCAAGTTTGTGGCTATAAGAAACTGAAAGCTGGGAAAGTGGGAAAAGACCAAAATAGTGTGTTACCCCTTCCCCCATTTAATAATAGCAGCATTATTGTAGCTGTGTCAATAACATGATGTTAACCCTAACCCTAACCCCCCCTTATCTGATACTGTTAGAAATTCTGTTTTATATAAAGCATCACATAGAGCAAACAATGAGTACAGTCACCAGTTTACTGCTCAACTATATGTAAACTGATTCAAATGTCACAGGAAACTCTTCTCAAAACATAAAGAAACCATAGATTATAACCATAGATGCACACTAAACACTGCCATCTACTGGCTGAATAATTCTGTAGTTGTTGAAATACATTCTAATATGTATTCCAACAGTTACTTCTTGCAAGACCAGATCAGCTTATCCTTCTTCCACTAAATATATATATTTTTAATCATACATACATTTGTGTCAGATGGAGGTTGTTCATTCTTGCCAATACATGCAACATATCCCAGAACAGTGATTGCAGCTTCCTCCTGATGCATCTTAACCTCTGCCTGCATAAATGGGACCAGTGGCTGCACCAGTCCCAGAACAGTGGGTAGAGGACAGTCCCTGGAGAGTCTTCCCAAAGGGAACCCACTCAAGCCATGATGATGGCAGTAACTGGCACTAATGCAGTTGATGGCTAGAGAAATGGCTCAAAGACCACACTGACACAAATCGCATTAATGCAAGGCACTTTGTGGACTGAGCATTGTTACTTGACCTGCCATCCCAGCAACAGGTATGCAGAGATTCACCAAGTCATCATAAAACTTGGAAGAATCAATGCTATGAAATGCCCACTGTTGCCTGCTTCTCTGGCAGCAGCCTGCACATTTCAATATTTCCTTGACTTACAACAGTTTGTTTAGTGACCGTTTGAAGTTATAATGGCACAGGTAAAAGTGACTTATGACCATTTTTCATACTTACAAATGCTGATGCATCCCCATAGTCATGTGATCAAAATTCAGACATTTGGCAACTAGCATGTATTTATGACGGTTGCAGTGTCCCGGGGTCATGTGATTGCCTTTTGTGATCTTCCGACAAGCAAAGTCACTGGGGAAGCCAGATTCACTTAACAACCATACTACTAATAACTCCAGTGATTCATTTAACAACTGTGGCAAGAACGTTCGTAAAATGGGGCCGAAAAACTCAGCAACAGAAATTTTGGACTCAATTGTGGTCATAGGTCAAGGACTATCTGTACTGAATGGAAATGTCTCTCTGTGTTTGTTATTTATGCTATACTTTTCAATTTCCTATTTGTACAGTATATACGAATAGGGGGCAGAGGTCCTCCATTTTTAATTGTTGTATGTGGTTAACTAAATGTGGTAACAGCTGACTGGTTGCCGATGGCTATAGCCGATGGTTGGAGATGATTCAAAGAGAACTCTAAATGACTCCATTGTTTGAAATGCCTCTAATTTAAAACATGTTCATATTTAAGCCAGGCAGGATCACCAATATAAGATGTATTCAATGGATCTTAGTCCACATTTTTATTGCCTGTGGCAAGCTGTTGTCTTTCAGTTAAAGAACTTCTAAGAATATGGTCAGGCCACTCCTTCATCACTGGTTTCCTAATAAATCATACTTGATTTATTATACAAGTTGTATGAATACAACTATGCATTCATACATAGATGAATACAGGGCAGCATTTCAGTTTCCTTAATTAAATGCTATAGTTCTTCTCAGAAAGATTATGAAAACAATATAGTTGTTTTCCCATAAAGTGTTATTTACTGGAGCATTCAAGCAGGTCCTACCTCTTACAGTATTTTAGAGGAGCATAGGAACTAACACATTCCTTTCTGGAAAAGATTGTAAGTTGACTGAGATAATGTATCTGGTCAGCTTTGCAGAGGTAAAAAAATGAACATTCTAAGATGAAGTCAAGTTTGTGGCAGGAAACCCATGGGGCAGTGGCGAGAACATCAAATTGGCATATAAAAAGTGCAGGGTTTTGATCACAGAATCACAACTGCCTTCCTGATTTTTAAAATCCCCCTATGCAGATGTCTCTGGTTGTAGCAGTCTGTGCCATCAGCCTATGTGGGAGGGGGGGCATATTTAAGCAATTTGGGTTTACCAGAACTGGGCCACAAAAACCTGGATGATTATTTGATGGTGTCAAAGAAATACAGAAAACTTTACCTAATGGTCATACAGATTTTTACAGTTCAGACCTTGCAGAACTAGTTTTTTTTAAATTTCCTTTTCTGTGTAATAACTGTATGGTCTACCGAATTTGTTGAGAGAAATGCAGTGTAGCAGTACAATGAACAATTATATGGGTGTGCAGCATTCTTTGAAAACCCGAATGCTCATTTGCTGGGATTCCCAAAAACAATTTTCTACTCAGACACAATAAGAACAAAGGAATCGTCTACTGAATCAGACCAAGGCCCATGTTAGTCTAACATGTTGTTTCTTAGTAGAGCCCATCAAATGTCCTTGCAAGAGGGAGATGGAGACATCCCCACTGCTCTCCTGAAACTGGAATTTGGAGCTATGCTTCATCCAGTTCCACGGTAACACAGAGTCTTCAAAATCAATAGCTCTTGACAAACCTGTTCCCCATTAATTTATCCAATCTTTTTTGAAGTATCTTGAAGAGAGGGAAAGTAATGTTATACGAACATGATGCTAGGTGATATGACATCACACTCATATACAAAACAGGCACCATTTGCATTGTGATAGCATGACACTGCTTTTGTCATTTTGCCAAAACTCCTCCAAGGCTTTAAAATTGTTTAAAAGACTTTACAATGGTTGATGCTCCAGATAGCAATTACCTACTTCCATCTTTGCTCTTCATTTAGATAGATGACAAAGTGAAACTGGTAGATATCTCTTGCCTTATGGCCTCAGAGACAATTCTATGCTCGGGCTGCATAAGAGGATCAACTAAGATGAGCACAGGCTTAGAGGAGTCTTTGAACTCTAGTCATTCATAGCTGACACATTTTGAAATTGTTTTCAAATTCGCCTGATTGGAAAATACATCGAAGCATTATGAATTCTTGATCCAGTACTGCAAACAGTTCAGCCTCAATCTAAAGCACAAAGTAATCAGCACATGTCAAAGTACTGGTTTCAGTGGCGGGATTCAAATATGTGAACAACCGGTTTTCTGTGTGGATGCTGCTTCCGGAAGTCCATTCTGGGCCTGGGCAACAAAAAATTAGCTACCGGTTCTGCTGAACTGGTGCGAATTGGCTGAATCCCACCACTGACTGGTTTAATAAGGACTGCCAAAAGGCAAAAAGGGAACTGAGGGTTGACTGTAGGAACAACTTCACTTACTTATTTCATATTGAAGGGTTCTCCTTCAGACAAACCATTATAAGAGCTTAGTTATACTAAAAAGGGATAGGCCGTGCATTAAACTTGGACAGAGCAGATAACAACAGCTCATGCTAAAGATTCTGCTATATTCTGGTGTTCAGCTGCAGGGGGACTGAAACCTTCCTCTCTCCACTGGCTGTTATACCAGGAGTCATCAGAGAAGCTGATTTTTAAGCTTTATAAGGAGGGGAGAATTCACAAGATACTGAGATGGACCCCAGAACAGCAGTCACCATCTTCTTGAAACCGTCTTTATATGTGTCTATTGGTGTAGTGCATTTTTATTGGTGCAGTGCGTTTGTAAGAGCAACTAAGATGATCAAAGGCCTGGAGACTAAAACATATGAAGAACGACTGCAGGATTTGGGTTTGGCTAGTCTAAAGAAAAGAAGAAATAGGGGAGACATGATAGCAGTATTCCAGTATTTGAGGGGATACCACAAAGAAGAGGGGGTCAAGTTATTCACCAAAGCACCAGAGGGCAGGACAAGAAACAATGGTTGGAAACTGATCAAAGAGAGAAGCAACCTGGAATTAAGGAGAAACTTCCTGATAGTGAGGACAATTAACCAGTGGAATAGGTTGCCCCCAGAAATCGTAGGCGCTCCATCACTGGAGATTTTAAAAAAGAGGCTAGACAGTCACTTGTCTGAGATGGTATAGGTTCTCCTGCTTGAGCAGGAGGCCGGACTAGAAGACCTCCAAGGTACCTTCCAGCTCTATTCTATTCAAATACCTGATGAAGTCACACTGGGGTTCAGAATTCAAAATCTAGTAGTCCTTTGTCCCTTCCTGCCCCTTTCCTATAAAAATCTGTCTGGCTACTGAATATAGTTTTAGCACACAGAATGACTTGTGTCAGCCCTCAGCAGTACCTCTTCCACTGCCAAATAAAGATAAGGCGAAGTGCAAATAGGGATGAGAGATAAAACCACAGTGTAAAATGCGTTCTTGGTTTATATCCAAATCCAAGATAACTAGCTGGCAACATTTATTTTTCTGTGTACATAAGGCAAGAAAGTGAAGAATGGAGAGTAGATACAAGGAGTGAATCAGTATAGATCAAAACTTCTTTCACTAAGGATTGAAGGAAACTTGCTTGATGCTGTAAAACCTGTTGATTTAAAGGTACCCAATAGCTGAAAAGCAGTTAATAAGCAATTTCCAAAAGTGATTAGAAAAGGAAATAAGCGAACCCAGAGTCCTTTTGAAGGCATGAAAAAGATTATTATTCTCTCATCTCCCAGAGTTCTAAACCCAGCAGAGCCCACTTTTTTGTGGTCACTTTGAGAGGAGAACTATATGGGACATTCATGGATGATCTCCTTGTCCTAAGAGGAATTACAAAGGACCAATCAACTTGCTGGCTCTTCATTTCACCACAGTTCATTTTCAGTTCACAATTTCTTCCTCTCAAGTCCCACAAATCCAGATGACCTCTCAACAGCAAGTAAAAATTGCAGAAAACTCTGTTAGTTTGCCAGGAGTTATCTGGGATTTTGTAGCCAAAGATCATTTCCTGCTTTGAGACTCTATTAGAAACAGGCTAATGGGGTAAAGATGGATTCCAAATTGGTTCTAAAAATTCATGGTCTAACTTTGCTAGCTAGACAGCAGCAGATGTCATAGAGATATGAATGATTAACAGGTAACTTATAGCCCATAGTTTATGCTCACAAAGAAGAATAAAATGCAGTTGAAGTGGGAAAGCTCAAAAATACACTTTAACAAAATATACTGCCTACTGTATATTACAGGAAGCAAGCAGTTGAGGCATTGTATCCACTTCAGATTTGAGAGTGGGCCAACTGAGGGAATGGGTATTGATCCAAATCTCATTTTAACCATGGCCTTATTATGAAAACTTAGAAACTGGTTGATTTTGTTTGCACTACATGGCATGCTAGGTCTGCATTAACCATGGATAAGACTAGTACAACAGCTGACACAACAAAGTTAGTAATGTCCCAAATATGCTTTTTGCAAAAGGCAACTGAACTTTGTTTTTCCTTAAAGACATTTTGCTTCTCGTCCAAGAAGCTTCTTCAGTTCTGTTGGCCAGTTCTGAAGAAGCTTCTTGGATGAGAAATGAAAAGACTTCAAGGAAAAACAAGAAAGTCCAGTTGCCTCTTGAAAAAGCATCTTTGGGACAACCATGACCTGGATCACTGAGAATCTCCATAGACCAAGTTGGTCATGATTTTCCATTGGCCAATTTCATAGCCATTCTGAGCTGCCATTTTCTGCTGTGATGGGAGGCAGCAAATTTAGCAAAGAAGATTAAAACCTGAAATTATCCACATAGCATCAGAACCATTATGAATTGGGTGAAGAAATGCTGATTTTCTTACTCTCCCTTTGGTGTTTCTTTTTCACTGCCATGCAACCAAGGGGGACTTTAAAAGTATTAAAGCAGCAGAGTGCAAAAGATAGAGCCATCCCATTTTACAAACACTCCTACTTTCCATTCCTATGTCCAGAGCCCTAAATTACAGCTTGAGGTCAGCAAAAGCAGTTAAAGTAACTGTTCTGTTCTTGCAAAGAAGACATCGAGATGAGGCTGGTTCACAACAAAGATCTCTTTATTGAAACACAATCACAGAACAGAAGCAAGAACACAATGGCCACTGGCCTTTTATATCCCCTTGCAAGGGGATGCACATCCAATCATTGCAGGCCGTTCTCCCACCTCGCGCATGCGCGCAAGGCCAGAGACAGCCTGTCTGGGTCCCGGGTAGACACGTGGTCTGTCCGGGTCTCTGCAGCCTTCCTGCAGCCTTCCTGAGCCTTGCTGAATGACTCAGCAAGGCCCAGGACATAACACCCCTCCCCTCTTGGATTAAACAATAACTACGCATATTGTTTAACACTTTACACACAAACACATCATAGCAGGCCAGTTGGCACGTTATACATTCAACCTTTACTCCATTGCAACCCATTACCTTCAGTTCCCTGTTATACACACGGACTTTCACTTTTTGACTATATTAACATCGTAGCACTACAATTGTCTTTTTCCTCAGATGGCGAGGACTAGTAAACCTCCTGTATAGTAAACAGGGACCTTACATATTCCTTTAAATGCTTAGGAGGACCCTTAACCCGCTCTGATCTCTGTGGAGCCAGGTTAGGTGCAGATGTAGTTGTAGGTGTAGGATTAGGAATAGGTGCCTGGAGTGCCTGCTCCCGGTTTGCGCAAAACAAACCAGGACTTTGTCGCCCAGAACACTCAGGGGTTCCCCCTGACTGCTGACTGGCTGGATCCACCAAACCCAAACCAGAGTTCCTTGGTGGGGTTGAGTTCCCCGAGTCCCTTGGTGGGGTGGAGTTCCCCAAAATTCCATTGGACTCCTCTTGGGAGCACTGTGCCTCGAGCTCAAGACCAGCAGCAGGAGTACCCTGAGTAGCCGATTTATGGCCATTTGCCCCTAGCCAGGGACCTCTGCCAGAGTCAGGAGCCGCCTCCATGGCAAGACCCCCGAAGTCTATGCCAGAGTCAGAAGCCGCCTCCATGGCAAGACCCTCACCTGGAACATGTGGAGGAACATTTGGATAAACGCCCTCGTGGAGAGACTGTGATACACAATCATAATTGGGGTCCCTCTCCCCCCCGAGAGCAGAGCCAGGAGCAGACACGTGGCCAGGAAGCCTCCAGCGCAATTGGTCAATGTGGCGTCTAAGCACACGACCATCCTCCAAGGCCACTTCGTAGGACAGTGGGCCAGAGAACTTGCATACCACAGCAGTTACCCAGAGATGTCCATGCCCATAGTTTCTGGCCCAAAGTGGATCACCCACTTGGAGTCTCCTAGGTGCCCGCAGTTGTGACACCTGTGAAGCCACCCGGTCTGGGTGCAACCTGTCCAACTTTGTGATGAGTCTACGACCCCAGCGTAGTTCAGCTGGGCTCTTTCCTGTAGCTGTGCAAGGTGTGGTGTGGTGTGCAAGGAGAAAATCAGCTAACCTGTGATGCCAGGGTCCATGAGTGATATTCTTTAATGCCTCCTTGGTGGTACGCACCATGCGTTCAGCCTGACCGTTGGTGGCAGGGTGAAAAGGAGCAGACGTAGCATGCCGGATCATGTTGGCTTGAAGAAAAGCCTGAAACTCAGAAGAGGTAAATTGGGGACCATTGTCTGAGACAAGGACATCAGGAAGACCATGGGAAGTGAAGATTCCTCTTAGCACCTGGATGGTCCTGGCAGTAGTAGTGGAGGATACAGGAACGACCTCTAGCCACTTGGAATGGCTATCCACGAGGAGAAGGAAGAATTGCCCCTGAAAGGGCCCAGCATAGTCAATGTGTACGCGTGACCATGGAGTGAGTGTCTCCTCCCACCTATGTACAGGGGCCTGGGGCATCTCAGGCCGTGACTGTTGGCACACTTGGCACCCCTGAATCTGGGCCTCGATGTCCTTATCGAGTACAGGCCACCAAAGATGGCTATGCGCAAGCACCTTCATCCTCACAATTCCCGGATGTCCCTCATGCAGAGAGAGCAAGACTCTAGTCCTCAATGAGGCTGGGATGACTACCCTGCTACCCTACAGGATACACCCTTTGAAAGTGGAAAACTCATGTTTCCTACGCCAAAAACTTTGGAATTCTGTACCAGGACATGTGTCAGGCCATCCTGACAAGACCCATGTCAGCCTGAGTGTAAGCGTGTGACCAGTGGCAGTTTCAGCAGCCACATCCCTAGCATTGAGGGGAGATTCAGGCAATTCCTGAATGGAGAGAATGTGTACAGCAGGAGCAGGTCTGCCTCTATTTGCTTCAGAGGTAACCTACTAAGGTCATCAGCATGGCCCATCTCTGTCCCTGGTTTGTGAACCAGGGTGTAATCATAAGCTGACAAGAAGATTGACCATCTCAGCATTCTGAGGGAGATGATATGTGGGGTTTGTTTGTTTGTTGTAAACAAACCCAGCAAGGGCTTGTGGTCAGTGTAGACCGTGAAATGGCGGCCATACAAGAAATCATGAAATTTCTTGATGCCTGATACTATTGCCAAGGCTTCTCTGTCAATCTGTGCATAATTACGCTCTGCAGATGAGAGAGTTCTGGAGTAATAGGCCACAGGGACCTGAGTCCCATCAGCCTTGAGATGACTCAACACTGCTCCTACCCCATAAGGGGATGCATCACATGCGATGCACACAGGCAATTGCTCATTGAAATGCGCCAGTACCGCATTTGAAGAGAGCAAGGCCTTGACTTCTTTGAAAGCCCTTTCATGGACGTTCGTCCATTTCCATGGAGTCTGCTTGTCCAAAAGCCAGTGTAACGGCTCAGCCACTGCAGCCTTGTAGTGGAGAAATGAATGATAAAAATTTAGCAGGCCCAGAAAAGCCTGGAGTTCAGCTTTTGACTGGGGGCTTGGGGCCAGTTGAATGGCCTGAAATTTAGACTCTGCAGGGTGTATGCCTTCAGCATCAATACGAAAGCCTAGAATTTCAGTGGATGTTACACCAATCTTACATTTGTCTTGCTGTAACCTCAGCCCAGCTTGGCGGAAACGCAGCAAGACAGCTCTCAGCCTAGCTCTCAGCCTTTCAGCCAAGTTCCCAGATGACTCTCCTGCAATGAGGATGTCATCGAAATAGGGGCAGACCCCAGGAATACCACCATCACCCCTTGGAAAATGCTAGGGGCTACATTGACCCCAAACTGCAGCCTTTTTACCTTAAAAGCCCCTCTGTCAGTAACTATAGTTTGGGCCTCAGCTGTTGCCTCATCAACAGGTAACTGTTGGTAGGCCTGAGCTAAATCAAGCTTAGCAAAGACTTTTCCCCCTTTCAGTGAGGCCAGAATGTGGCTCACCACAGGCACTGGATATGCATGCTGCTCCAAGGCCTTGTTTAGTGTGCATTTATAGTCCGCACAAATTCGGACTTCACTATTGGCTTTTAATGGTGTCACTATGGGGGTTTCCCATGGACTAGAATCCACAGGTTCTAAAATGCCTTGTTGGAGCAGTTTGTCCAACTCAGCATCTATTTTACTTTTGAGGGCAAAAGGCACCCTCCTTGGTTTAACCCTGATGGGTGTGATGGCTGGATCTAACTTTAAAGCAATAGGAGGCCCCTTGTATGAGCCAAGCTCTGGGCTGAACACATCAGCAAACTCCTTGCAGACTCCTGCAAGGCTGGCAGTTTGTAGATGGTTAAGCCCAGTCACTTGGATCCCAAGTGCCTCGAACTAATCGAGTCCTATAAGACTCGTGCGATCACCCCCAACTACCACCACATCTAACAACCCATCAAATTCCTTACGCTGTACTCTAAGCATGGCCTCTCCCTTCACACTGACTCGGGAATTCTGAGTGAGGATGAGATTGGAGGGCCTGAGTTTGACTCGTGAGCCACTCCTGGAACAAACCTTCTTAAAAGTGTCAGCAGAGACTTCCGGTTCCGGTCGCAGCGCCCGCGGACGTGCAGAGAACTCGTTCTCTTGGCCGTCCGGTTTCCCCCCGCCGGTAGACCCTGGATAGGGTCGAAAGTCGCCCTGGAGGGGCGACCACCGTAGAGGAGGGCACTCGTTGATCGCGGAGGGAGCGGCAGCTCCCTCTGCGGTCCGAGAAAACCACCTTTGGGCCGACGGGGAAAAGATCGGCCAGTAACATGGCCGATCACTCAGCTGCTCCAGCCGAAAGTCACAGCAACATCTAAGCGAAAAGAACCACCGTGGAAGATCCGGGTGAGACCTTTCCTTCCCTCTTGTTAATTTACCTTCTTCCCTGCTAACAGCTTTAAGAACTATTTCCCTATTTTGAGAAAGCAGCGTTTGATTGCTGGGGAAAAAGGGCTTTGGAAAAACAATTATTGTTTTTTTTTTTACTATTTTATTTTGTCTACATAAGCAGTTGGAACTCGAGCATCCGGATTATTGTGACTTTCTCTTTTGGCTTGTTTATCTTCAGTTTAGGTGAAAATCCTTAGGGAGGGGGTGGAATGTTCTTTTTTTCTCCCCCCCCTCCTGAACAGTACTGCCTAAAAAACTTTTTGCTCTCTGGGCGGACTTATGTAGATTCTTTTGGATACAATGCATCCTGGGACTTGGCATGAAGCCCAGAAACTTTGACTGATACAATGTAACTTGCTCCATTTGAACTCCCACTTCCTGATTTTGGCGTGATGCCCAGACTGTATTACAACATAACAACTGACTGCCAGTTTTTATCTCTGTGCTGGACTTGACTATTGGTTTTTTTTTCTCTATCTTTCTTTGGAAATATATCTCTGTCTGCATTTTATATTTTATAATGCTGCAATCTATTCTTTAAGCTGAATTTCTTTAAAAAAAAAAAAAGAAGATGGCCTACTCACAGATTAATTATGGACTTATATTAGAAAAAATCTTGGAAACGAGACTGGAACTTAAAGAACATATTAGATCGCTTAGTTTCAAGGAGGACTCAGAATTAAAAATTGAAGCTCAACCTTTGATTGACTATGATACACAATCAGATCTACAACTTAATGAGATGGATGGAATACATTTACAATCTATTGAATCTACTGAATTTATTGAAGAGGAAGAGGACACATCCTACATGATGGATTTCTTTGATGATCAAAGGCAGAACTCAACTAAAACATTTACAACTTTAAAAGAAACAGGATTGGACTTCCAAATACGAGGCACAAAAAACGTTGACAACATGACAGTACAGACAACACTGGATAAAAGGGAAAAAGAATATGATTGGACTCAATGGTGGGAAAAGGCCTTTAGCCAGTTACTAAGATGGGAGGAATTTAGAGGCCCTGTTGTGGAAACCTACCTGGCACAAAAAGAAAGCTAGAATTAGATTTAAAAATAAGAGTTAAAATTTTATTTGATGGGTAAAAAGGGCTTCTGGACGTTGATTGAACTAATATTTTTGAGATCTTTAAGGTTACTTTGGTATGAGTCAACACTAGATTTAAATTATGGATTTGATTATGATTTGGAATGGCAATAAGAAAAATTGGAAAAATTATAATTAAAGGAGTTAGATTGAGATTGAGACTGGTGAAATATTATTGATATTTTTATTTATAAGAACTGAATGGTAATTAGTGAGGTATTAAATGGATTAAATTGAAACAATTGAGGAATCTTTTAGGGACGTGGACTGATCTATGAAAATATTGGATAGAATATATGAAATAGAATATAGTTGAGAAATATTAAGATATAATAGTTATATTACTTGTTTATGATAGAAATAATTATTGTCCTATTATTATAATGTTATTATATTACTATGTCTAATGCAATAGATTTAAAATATATAAATTCATGTTTATTTACATAATATGTATGTGAAATAGAATAAGAGATATAATTTGATTGAGAAGCATAAATTGAAATTGGAATAATAGATAGAGGTGAGAAACAATTTATATTTTAGGAATGCTCGAATTGTATACCATAAGAGGGAACTTTTAAAGTAGTAGTTTAAATTGTATATGTATGACTGTATTTTTTGTTGTGTTCTATGGAGTGCCCTATCTCCACGATGTGTTATAAGCACTTGGCTGTAAAACAAACAAAAACTAATAAAACTTGTTATGGAAAAAAAAAAAAGTGTCAGCAGAAATAATAGAAAGAGCGGACCCTGTGTCCAGCTCCATGGCCAGGGGAACTCCCTGCAACTTTACATCAATGCGAAATTTTTTCTTAAGGGGCCGGTGAACCCCAGTTTTGAATACCCCCCTACGGGACATGCAGAAGCCCACCATGTGTTTGCTGGGGACCCTGGTACCTTTCAGAGGCAACTCTTCAGGGGACCTGTTTTTCTGGCGACCCAAGCAGGCTAATGCGATGTGGCCTTGCCTGCCACATGCCCGGCAAACAACAGAACGAAAACGGCAGTCGGCCCTCCTGTGGCGACCCCCAGAGCCAAAACACCGAAGGGATGCAGCCATCTTTGCGTTCTTGCAGTCTTCTCTCCGCCGACTGTTGAAGTCTGTCCACCTCTTCTTCCTCGGATTCTTCTTTGGATGCCTCTCGCACGACTTCCTGATGGACGGGAACTGCTGCTGGAGGGTTCTTGGTCGACTGCAAGGCCTTCACCATGCCGCCGGCTGCTTCTTCAGCTGCAACTTCTCTCAGGACATCTTGGAAGGACACATTAGCTCTAGCAAATAACTTTTGTTGCATCTCACGGCTTTGCAATCTGCAAACAAGCCGGTCTCGGAGCCTCTCTTCCAAATCTTGGAACGCACATAGCCTAGCAGCCTGCCTCAGAGCCGTGACGAAGTCCGCAGCTGATTCTCCCGGCTGCTGATCCCGCTGCTCGAATTGGTGCCTCCAAGCTATTACGGAAAGCTTGGGCTCAAAATGCTCGCGCAGCATTTTCTTCAAATCTGGATAGGCGATCGACTCCAGTGGTGCTGGGGCTACAAGGTTCTCAGCAATGTCAAAAGTCTCTTCCCCTCAGACACACAGCAAGGTAGCAGCTTTCAATTCATCTTCTTGGATCTTGTTCACCCTGAAGTAATTCTCGACGCGAGCTGTGTAAGAGCTCCAATGTTCTGGGTGCAAAGTGTCGAACTCGACAAGACGGCCCAGCTTGGACATCATTGTGACCGATAGCCGCTTTGACGTCTCTCACCGCAAGGAAGGAGAAGGGGTCCCATGAAGCCAAGCCCACCTCCAGCGTCTTCATAGTGGCAGGCGGTTGCTTCTCCTGGACGCCGCGCTTCTCTTCGCTTCAGGCCTTCAGGTGAGTTGGCCCTAGCTTCTTTTCCTTTGGCTTCCTTTGCGGTGAATCCCACCTTCGTCGACAATGTTCTGTTCTTGCAAAGAAGACTTAGAGACGAGGCTGGTTCACAACAAAGATCTCTTTATTGAAACACAATCACAGAACAGAAGCAAGAACAGAATGGCCACTGGCCTTTTATATCCCCTTGCAAGGGGATGCACATCCAATCATTACAGGCCGTTCTCCCGCCTCGCGCATGCGCGTGAGGCCGGAGACAGCCTGTCTGGATCCCGGGCAGACACGTGGTCTGTCCGGGTCTCTGCAGCCTTCCTGCAGCCTTCCTGAGCCTTGCTGAATGACTCAGCATGGCCTAGGACATAACAGTAACTGTTCATCTTCTACAAACTATGATGTAAAGTGTGCTTAAGGTGCTCCTTTTAACCACAGTTTTTCACCTGGTCCATGTTTATTTGTCCTGTTGGCCTAACAATTTCATGGCTGAGCACTGCAGGCAAAGAATCCATTCTCTCCCTCTGGGTTTTATTGCCAGTGAACTAATAGTCTAAACCAGGGCTTTTCAACCTTTTCATGGATTGTACCACTTTTAGGATATGGCAATATTCAAGTACCACCTAGCAAGGTGTCAAAAACTTGACCAAAAAACCCCCCAAAACTGTTCAAAGTTGCAATTGCACTGAAATGATTTATGACCATTTTTCACACTTATGACCATTGCAGCATGCCCAGGGTCATGTGATTTATACTTGGATGCTTGACAACTGATTCATATTTATGATGGTCACAGTGTCCCAGGATCATGTGATCCCCTTTTGCAACCTTTTGACAAGCGAAGTCAATGGCAGGGCTGCTGATGGCCAAGTGCTAAGGTGGGACTTCCTTCCCTTCCTCTCTCTCTCTCATTCCCATCTCCTTCTGAAGGAGCAATTTGAAACCCCCCCATATTTTCCCTCTTCCATATATTCATCAAAGAAGGAAAAGCCTCCAGAGACAGAAAAGACAAGCCGCTGAGGGAACTAGCTTAAAAGGGCACATTCCCCTTTAAGAATTAGCTACTGGCTAGAAAGGAAAGTTAAGGAGCCGGCAGCCGGCACTTAAGGAAGAAAAAAAAATGTAGTAAGTACTGGCTGCTGGCTAAGGCAGCCTCCCCAAATGGCTCCATTCATAAGTAAAGGAATGCTACAGGCAAATTCATTCAGGAGAAAAAGACTTCAAAATCCCTTGCAGCAAAATTTACAGCTAACAATAGCAGAGCAATAGAAGCTAACACGAGACATCAGCCATCAGCCAAATAGAAATTGCCAAACACTCCTTAAGAACACAAAGCCCACATTGCACAAATCCCAGAACTTCAAAGTCACAAAAGCACATAAGAATCCTTCCACTGTCCATCTCCCTCCCTCCCTCCATGCCTCACCTCCAGTCAATGCCGCCTTTCTTCATTGCTGCCTTTCTTCATTGCTCAGGGAGGGCGATCCCTCCCCTGCTGTGTTTCTTGCCTGTTTGTTGCTGCCAGCACAGATGGCTGCCATAGAAGTTGTAGATCGGCTCATGGCCGGCCTGCTTGATATCCTCTCCTCTCCCCCCACCCTCCTCCTTCTTTCCCTTCAGTGCAGCTAGAGCTGACTCTGCCTCCTCTCAAGGCTGCGTCTTTTTCTCTCTCTCCCTCTCCCGCCCAAACTGCTTCCTTTTATAGCCTCTCCTGTCTCTGCCCCCTCCTCCTCCTTTCTCATCCGGGTGAGCCGGAAGTGAGCCTGGGGCCTTTACCTCGCCCCAGCCACTCTGCAGCTCTGGAGGACTCTCTCACAGTAAGTCCTGTGCTGTGCTGGCTCATTCCCTCCCCCACTACATTTGGCTGGGCAGGGCCGTGTACCAACTGCCATGTGCTAATGTACCACAGGTGGTATGCGTACCACCGGTTGAAAAGCCCTGGTCTAAACAACTAGCTTCATAAATTCATTTGTACAAGAGCAAAACATTTCTGCTATACTTCAAACAGCTACTTTTTTGATGGTTAATGAAGCTCCTGGCCATTGTGCTACTTCAATGCGTAAGGATTATATAGACTGTATTAGAGTCTACAATAACAAATGAAGAGGTGGTACTTCCTCTGCAAAGAAGCCAATGAGTTGCTGAGGTTAGTCTGCAACCAACTGAACCACTTTAGCCTGGCCTGATAGGCAGGAGTTCTCAAGGTGACCTAACTAGGAAATATGCTTGAGGTGATTTTGAAGATGATTTGCAGATCATTACAGGGCAATGTCCATGTTTGCCCTTAGTAACTGTTGTTTTCTCACTCTGGCAGCCTCACCAGGCAGCATGACTATATGTCTACAGCTTCTAATCTGAATTTCTCATGCTCTATATTTTAATCCATGCACTTAATATTCTACTAAATCTGAAAGTGATTTTCCATTGCTACCTTAGAGGATTTTAATTTTTTTGGTTGACTACCCAGGCTACTCTATATCCCTGGTTTCTTATCTAAGTACCAAACTATTTGGACTTTTTTAGAGTAGCCAAGACAGCAAAGATGTTACTATTGGAATGGACTGTATTTTTTCATAAGGGTATTGGTTATTGAGTCAAATTATTTTTGTTCATGTCCTCTGGGACAGATGACGTACTTGATTCCTACCTCAGAAATTCAACCATTGGATATTTTTATCACTCTTAAATTTATTTCAATTTTTTTCTATTTAGGATAGATAGGATAGATAACCTTTATTGTCATTTTTTTTCCTGTGGGCACAATGGCACACATTAAAAATGAAATTTAGTTGCTTCCTCTCAAAGTGTACACATACATAACACATTTAAAACATACTATATACAACATATGTATAGACCTACACCCTTACATATAAGTAACATATAAATATTATTCACTGTCCATCTTGAATATATAATGGAAGGAGGAAGCTTTAGAGTTCATAAGGTTAATACTGTATGGAACAAAACTGTGAATGAATCTGGATGTTCTGCTTCGGATACCACGGAGCCTCCTCCCAGAAGGTAACACAGATAACAGGTCATGAAGAGGATATGTAATGTCCCAGACAGTCTTGCAGACCCTGCTCAAGCAATGCTTCTGTGCTATGTCCTGGATGGGAGGGAGGGAACTGCCAATGATCTTTTCGGCCATCCTCACCACTCTCTGCACCGCCTTCCTGTCTGAAGCAGTGATGCTTCCAAACCAGACTGTGATGCTGTATGACAGGATGCTCTCGATCGTCCCTCTATAGAAAGTGGTAAGGATAGGGGAAGGAAGATGTGCTTTTCTCATGCGATGCAGAAAATGCAGGCGCTGCTGTGCCGGCTTCACCAGTGTCTCGCTGTTGAGCGACCAAGCCAGCCTACTTGTTAACTGCACACCCAGGAATTTGATGCTGGTAACCATCGCCACAGGTGAATTGTTAATGCACAGAGAAGTGTGGCTGTGCCTGCCTTTTCTGAAATCGACAATGACCTCTTTGGTTTTTCCAGTATTTAAAACTAGGCTGTTTTCCTTACACCAGTTCACCAAACCCTCAACCTCCTTGCGGTAAGCACCCTCATTGTCATCATGAATAAGGCCCACTACTGTTGTATCATCTGCGAACTTCACAATATGGTTGGTGGCAAACCTAGCATTACAGTCATGGGTCAACAGGGTGAACAGCAGCGGACTTAGGACACAGCCCTGAAGAGAACCTGTGCTCAAGAAAATCTGCTCAAGTTTATTTAATGTATACCCTGCCTTTCGACTAAAGAGTTCTCATATAAGGCCATGGATACAGTACATGGATACACATGATAATAAATAAACTCATTTACTTATTTTTTTCCTCTTATCTTCCATGAAGCCCCAGCTCGATTTTCCCTGCCTGTAGCTAATAAAAAAAACCTTAGCAATAAGCATGCATATCAGGGATGGGGGAATTCATGAGCAATGGAAATAATTTACAATTAAATGGTTGACACAGAAGAGTGATGATCATCCTTCAGCTTTCTATATTAATCATGTCTGAGTTTTAATACAGGGATAACATAGAACCATTTTAATTTTTATCATGAATCTTCTACTATTGAGAATAAAATCATGATGTTTTTAACTGAAGCCTCATCTCACTCACACACACAACCCCATGAAGTGCACAGGTTCACAGTTTCTTTATATATTTAAATATCCGTTGAATTAGGCCAGCAATGGGCAAATTGAAGCTCCTTGAAAGCTTTCTTTGTAGATTTCAGGATTCTCAGATACTTTGTGGAATTATAACTTGTGACAAAAGGCAATCTTCTT
The DNA here is from genome assembly GCA_023970755.1 of Azemiops feae. Taxonomy (NCBI): domain Eukaryota; kingdom Metazoa; phylum Chordata; class Lepidosauria; order Squamata; family Viperidae; genus Azemiops; species Azemiops feae. The sequence goes on from JALGBA010000003.1 coordinate 4,769,205, forward strand.
CTTCTTCTTCTTCTTCTTCTTCTTCTTCTTCTTCTTCTTCTTCTTCTTCTTCTTCTTCTTCTTCTTCTTCTTCTTCTTCTTCTTCTTCTTCTTCTTCTTCTTCAGAATAATAATAATAATAATAATAATAATAATAATAATGAATAATAATAATAATAATAATAATATAATTAATAATCAATAATAATAATAATAATAATAATAGTAATATCTAATAATAATAATAATAATAATAATATAATAAATAATAATATAATAATAATAATAATATAAAGTTGGAGGCCGTGGAGTCATCTAGTCCAACCCTGCTCATCAAAACCATACCATTTCGGACAAATGGCTGTCCAATCTCTTCTTAAAAACTTCCAGTGTTGGAGCATTCATCGCTTCTGGAGGCAGGTTGTTCCACTGGTTAATTGTTCTAACTGTCAGGAAGTTTCTCCTTAGTTCTAGGTTCTTCTCTCCTTGATTAGTTTCCATCCGTTGCTTCTTGTCCTGCCTTCAGGCGCCTTGGAAAATAGCTTCACTCCCTCTTCTTTGTGGCAGCCCCTGAGATATTGGAACACTGCTATCATGTCCCCCCTCTTCCTTCTCTTCATTAAACTAGACATACCCAATTCCAGCAGCCGTTCCTTATAGCTTTTAGCTCCATTCCTCCTCCTCCTCCTCCTCCTCCTCCTCCTCCTCCCTCCTCCTTCTCCTCCTACTCCTCCTCCTCCTCCTCTCCTCTTCTCCTTCTCTCCTCCTCCTCCTCCTCCTCCTCCTAATTTCTTATTCCTTTTCTTTTCTTTTCCTTCTCTTCTCCTTCTCCTTCTCCTTCTCCTTCTCTCTCCTTCTCCTTCTCCTTCTCTTCTCCTTCCCTCGCCTCTTCTCCTCCTCCTCCTCCTCCTCCTCCTTTTCCTTTTCTTTTTGCCGTTTCCTTCTCCTTCTCCGTCTCCTTCTCCTTCTCCTTCTCCTTCTCCTTCTCCGTCTCCTTCTCCTTTCTCCTTCTCCTTCTCCTTCTCCTCCTCCTCTTCTCCTTCTCCTCCCTCCTCCTCCTCCTCCTCCTCCTTTTTCCTGTTTCCTTTTCTTCTCCTTCTCCTCCTTCTCCTTCTCCTTCTCCTTCTCCTTCTCCTTCTCCTCCTCCTCCTCCTCCTCCTCCTCCTCCTGATCCCAATGTTCTGGAACTCTTGTCCTCCAGAGGTTTGTAAGTCCCCCTCCTCTCTGTAAAGTCCTCAAATCAAACTTGTTCCACTGCGCTTTTAACATGAATTGATTGTTTAGTAATGGCTATTTTCTCTTTTAGGTTTTACTCTGTGGTCCTCTGCCCAGAGATTTTGAATTGGTCTGGGTTACAAAAACTGTAAATATTTTTTAAAAAAAATAAAAAATGGAATATTAAATTATATTGCATTAAATTTTATTTAGCTTTTTTGCTTTATTGAAATTTGAATGAAATTATATTCATTGTTTTTTGTTCTATCCACTTTTGGGAACACAGCACAGTACTGGGGGAAAAGGCAGAGAATTTTTCAGCTAGAAAAAAGATCTGGAAAAAAGATTACATATGCTAGTCCCAAAGGTGCTTTTTCAAGAGGCAACTGGACTTTCTTCCAGTTGCCTCTTGAAAAAAAGCACCTTTGGGACAACCATGACCTGGATGACTGAGAATCTCCATAGACAAATTACACATGCTATTTCCAATCAATGCAAATAAAACTGCTCGATAAAAACTATATTATATGCCTGATGTTCATAGTGCAGTCACCAGGTAGCATTGGAGTTAATTGTTGCTTGGAAAAAACCAAGAGTTTTCTACTTGTATTCTCCTCTTACTTCTCTTACATTCAATAGAATTACAGGTGGTCCTCAACTTACTACCACTTATTTAGCAATGGTTTGAAGTTACAACAGCACTGAAAAAAGTGACTTATGACTTCATACTTAAGACCATTGCAGTGTCCCCAAAGTCATGTGACCAAAATTCAGGTGCTTGGCAACCGGCATGCATTTACCATGGCTGCAACATCCCAGGTTCAAGTGATCACCATCTGTGACCCTCCCAAATGGCTTATCACAAGCAGAGCCCATGCGGGGAAGTCGGATTTGCTTAATGACTGCCTGATTCATTTAAGAACTACAGTGATTTGCTTAAAAACTGTGGCAAAAAAGGCCGTAAAATTGAGCACAATTCACTTAACCAACCACCTTGTTTAGCAACAGAAATTCTCGTTCTAATTGAGGTCCTAAGTTGAGGGTTACCTGCGTTCTCTGACTTCCAGACTGCTAGGGTGAAGCCAGGGGCATGGCACTATTCAATTCCAACAAGAGAGTAGAGTCACAGGAAAAGACGTAAGTCCAACCAGTACAAAAATCATTTTTACATATCCATTATTTCTAATGTCATATGCAAAGGAGTAATTCACTGGCACGTTCTAGAAGTGTTCCAGAGGCCACACTCTGGAGATTCAAACGGTGCCCTTTAATGAGAAATAATGAATAGTCAACTGCTCTTATTTGCTTTTTCATTCTTAGCTTTCCCATAATGCTTAAGCCAGTGATGGTGAACCTATGATACACAAGTCAAAGGTGATACACCACAACTTTTGGGGTGACACACCAGTGTTTGCCAACATTATTCTTGAAAGAACATCCTGTTCTCACTTGAATTTTGGAGGCTCCGGAGGCCAGGCAAGAATCAGGTATGCTCTCGGGTAGCCTCTAGACCCTATGGAAGTTGCGAGGGCTGGGCTCTTATGTGGCCTCCGGAGCCTTATAGAATTGCACAAGAAAGGGGCGGTGCTTTCACATGGTTTTTGGAGGCTGCAGAGGCTGTGGAAGAGCATTCTTCCAAGCTGCTTCTAGAACAAAGACCTCTTGTGAACCCAGAGTAGACTTGGGGGTCTGTCAATAGAAAGACAAGACTACCTGAAGTTAAGTAGTATGTGGCAGATCCTGGGGAATGGGTAACCGTGCCATTCCCCAAGGCACATGCACCTTGGAAAATGGTACCTTTTTGAGTGGCAACAATGCTGTTAGGATTGAAGCTGAGGCCTGGGCCACTACTTCATCCCAGCCTCAGTGCTGCCACTGAGTGCCATTGTTCAGGGTAGTCTAGGTGGGAGGGAGGGGGGACAGAGATGTAGAGAATTTTCTCTTGTGTTTTGGTTATGTGTGTGTGTGTGTTTGGGTGTGAGACAAACCACCAAAATCAAATTAAGACCAAATTCCACAATTTTGACATACCAAACCCAAAGGGTTTGGCAGCAGTGGCATAAGCAGATCCTTCTGGCCTAGGAACTAAGGAAAGTGCCATTCAACCTATCTGAAAGTGATCCTATTGCGGTGGGTTGAACTGTAGAAGGGATTTTCAAATTTTTCAGACCACAGCACCTGTTAGTTAAAAATAAGTCATAGAGTCCTTAATAAAGAATCAAAGCTCTAGTGATAGAAAATTGGCTGCATTCAAATGGGCTTACTGTATTTTTAAAAAACCTTAGTCTTTCATAGAACCCCACTGAGTTCTCATAGAATCCTACAACTCTGTACAACTCTGCAAGACACAGTCTGGAAAACCCAGAACTGAATGGGGAGGAGATGTACAGCCTCTAAAATGGCCACTGGTTGCTCACCTCATTTCAACTTTACTTATAATGCATTTATACATTTTTGTGGGTCAGAGGCTGAGTTTGCTGAAAAGATTTCAAAGAAAAGAGAGAAATAGTAATTTCTCTCTATAGAAGACAGATGCCTCCTTTTTCTCCTGGGAAATTACTTCCTTATAAGTCTTCATTTTTGCTGACATTCCAATTTGCAGCTTTGATGATACTACAAGAACGATTCTGCATTTTAGCTCCTGTTAATGAAACCCAGGCTGAGAAAAGTACAAAAAGGGTTAGAGATGAAAATAATTAGGAACCACAAGAGCTTCTTTTTGCTTTGCTATAACTTCAAAGTGCAAATTAAGGGCTTGACTCAAGTGGATATTGCCTCTTTGAAAGGCAATTTCTTCCATGATGAAAACTGGCAGGCATGAATGCATGCTAAGTGACAGAAAAAATATGATGGAGCCAAGTTATACAAAATATTAAATTAGATTATTGCACTAACTATAGACGTTCCACCAGCACTATGGGAAGTTTAATTAAACACACTGGTCAGAAGCTTTCAAATTCACCAATTCATTAGCAAGAATTGGTGGAGCAATGCCATTGAAGTTAGTGCAGACTCTAGCCTTTTTATCTGGGATGCCGAAGTGGACAAAACGTATATGGCCCTATTGGTCAAAAATATAATCATAACAAACATTGCCATGTTTCAAATGTAGCTTCAAATCTGCCACATGAGTACATAGAGTGTTCCCAACAGAGTCCTAGAAGTCTGGGCAACTTGCAGAACCAGGACAGAAATATGGGATTGAGATTTTTTTTTCTGAACTAATTTTGTTGGTTGATAATTATTGTTTTGACTGCTGAAATAGGCCTATTCAAAGCAACCCAGAAGCAATTTGAATCATGTATTGTCATTTGCTTTGGAGACCAAAGAAGCCATCCAGTTCAAGTAACCTTGAACTGCTTAAGTAAGTAACTGCTTAAGTAAGTGCCAAGGAAGAAAGCTTCTCACTAGTGACCAAAATGCTTGCAGACTGAGGGGCTTCCAGACTGCCCATAATTTGTGCCTGAGCTGCCCATCTTGGTGGCCCTTCATTATGGGCTCCAGGCTGTCCACCTCCTGTGTGCACTGCAAGAAATTCTGTAGCAAACAGTATAGCTGTTCACCAGGATGGTCTTGCTGCATGACAGAAGTTGTCCAGATAGCAGCTTTTGGACATATCATTTGCCTGCTCCAGAGAACTGGCCAAAGGCATTGGCAAATGTTCTGAAGTGACTGTTAGGGTTCTCTCAACTTATTATCAATGTAGTGAGAAGGCAGGTAGAAAGAAGTGCTCACCAAAGTCCAGAAGAGGGCCCAGGTAAACAGTTTCAACCAGTGCTGGGGAATTGCACACAGGAATAGCATGCTAAAGAACTGTGCGTAGCCTGATGGACCACAGCCAGCACTGGGGAAGCTCCACTTCATCTAATCCTGTAGTAGTTATCAAAGAAATTTTCTCTCGGCCTTCTCCCCCATGGTGAACTCTGCAGAAGGCAGAGAGAAGTTTTGTTGTTTCAATTCATCTTTAGAAATAAAGGATGATCATGTTGCTTTACAAAATAGGGTCAAGGAGGACAGGGGTGTTATTGAAGTTTTGTTAAACGAAGCCTCCTTCCAGAACTTTACACCACCATTTAGTTAAGGTGAAGGAACCATGGTTACTCAACCAGTGTCAAAATATATAATTCACCTTAATTGGTTTGGATATTGTTAATTTTTCTATAGGCTACTTCACACCACCATGCTAATTATTCAAGGTGTAGCTATTTATTACATGGTAATTTGAACAGCTGTTTCATGGTGGTTCCCTCCTCAGTATCTAAAGAGCTAAAATGTGTAAAGAAAGCAAATGGGCCAATTTGAGAGTTAAAGAGAAAAAAAAGTCAGAAGCTGAGACCATATTCCTCTATATTCATTTGAAAATCAGTCAAGATGCCAATTGTACTTGTTCTCAGCATATTTTAAACCCTACCTATGGATGCAACGTTATCCACATGTGTAGGAAAGTTTTGCAAATAGTAAACTTGGTCACTGGAAGCCATGCACTATCTGTATTCATAAAGCATCCTAGATTAATCTAAAATGTGGTTGTGGCATTTGTGGTGCAGTGTCTTATTTGAACCCTGCCATTATTTTAACAAGTTGCATGAATTTGACTATGTTAGGTCACAATACTGTTTATTTGCTTCATCATCCTCCAAACTTAGCAACTGTGTTGTGTTAGCCCAGATTTAGTTCTTAGTTGTATGAACTCAGTCACTGTAAGAGTATATTATTTGCAATTTATTCCTTAATATGCTTCACTTCTCATTCAAACAAAAGACTCCTCAAGACAGCTAAACTGGACTGCAGAGAAAGGAGGAATTTGTCCTTCTAAGAGTTGAAAGACCAGGTTGCATTCCCTTTAAATGACTCATTCAAAATGTGACCTTCTCCTCCACCAGATGCCCAGCAAGAGACCCAAGGTCATGGCACAGGAAACCGAAGAGATGTCTTTGAAAAGATGGGGCCACAGAAGCCACAAATTCTTTAGCTTCAGACTCTGCTGAAATTTTCAAATTCTTCCCTGTCCCTTCAGCAAACCTTTGGGTAGCTTCTTGCAAACATTTTACTGCATTTTTAAGATGCCAGAAATGCACAGGAGCAGTTGTCATATGACTTCACAATTCAGGGAGAAAACTGTTATTCAGCATCAGAGTTCTCACCACAGTACAAAAATTGTCTTTTTCGCTCTGAGGGACAGGGAACACTTGCTTGTCACCCCAAGAGAAGAACAGATGGATGTTTCACGGTTAAGACTGGAAACATCAGCAAAGGGGCTGCTTTGGGAGCATTTTTTTTTTGTTCCTGCAATCACAACTCGAGGTTGATTTCTAAATAGAATGAATCTATTTAATCTTTCTTTTAGCCTTGGGATTTAAGCCAGCACTGCAAATTATAATGGAAGCATAAACCATGAAGCTCCTGTTTAATGTCTGGGCTAGCACAATGCATTAAACCACAATGTTTAACTACAGTTTGTTGAACAAATCACATACCATGTGATGTTGTTGTGGTAAGAACGCAACCCCCCCCCCAATCCTTTTTACTATGCTCCCAAATAACAAGAATAAAATTCAGGAAAAGAAATACAGAAGCAGAGACTTCCGGTTTTGTGCCGTAGCGCATGGCTGAGAGTTTGTGGAGCTCCGCATCCCACAGCTAGTTTCGCCCTGCCAGGGAACCCTAAATGGGTCTAAAGTTGCCCCGGAGAGGTGACGAAGAAAGATGGGCACCCCGATGATCGTGGAACAACAGCGGTCATCCCGCTCAATCTGAGGGAAGCCCTCTAACCCAACAGGATAAAGGCTGGCCACACCTTGGGTGACCAGCCCAAGCTACTTGCAGCCGAAGTCCAAAGGCACCAACCAGAACAACGGTGAACAGCGTGCTTGAAACTGGGTGAGGAATTCGATCTTCTCTCTTCTATTTTGTATCTGATTTCCTGGAAAAGATTCCCAAGAAGCAAAAATCCTCCCAAAGTAAGAAGGGAGGGGACTACACCCCCACCCTCCCATAGACGGAAGCGGTGAATTAAACTCTTATGGGGAACAAAAATATATTGAAATGAGATTAAAAATACTACAGTCTGGATAAATTTGAAAACTAAGAAAACTGTTAAAATTCTATATCTGAAAAAGTATTGATGAAATTATTAAAATAATAATAATAACTCTTTGCTTTAAAAGTTGGAAAATGAACAGCTACTGACATCTAGTGGAGGATTAGAGAAAACTATAGCGGCATTGACTCAGAATTTGGCAAGATGCCCAGAAACAGCAAAAAAACAGATGGGAACAAAGCATTGGGCTATCTACTACAGAGTGAAAATATATATGTTTAGAAACTGCTGACCTTCTGGGATTATAAACACACTGAGCTGCATTTTTAAGTTTAAGAACTGTTTGCAGAGAAAGAAAAACCTTGGCCTTTGGCTAATCATCTAATGGGGAAGTTACTGAAAGCTTTCAGGTGGTTAAACACTTTGGATTGAAATCTTGGCTGGCTGATAATCATAAGACCCCTGAAAAGAAGAACTATTACAAAATACTGTTTTCAGTGGTGCTTTGATAATAGGAAACGTATTGGATTACAAAAACCATATATAAAGATAAGAACTACATAAGATTTGGTTGTTTGGATTTTAAGATGGGCTGGTTTGATAAGGCTAACTAAAGAGACTATGGTACCGGTAAAAAAACTACTTAGAGGAGGGAGACAAAATGGATGTTGTATATTTATCTAAAAGTGACAGAAAACCATATCTAACACCTCCTCCTGAAGACCCAGCTTGGAACATCAGAGATCTGCAGGAACAATGACTCAAGACAAAGCAAATACATTCCAGGAGAAAATATATGCAATGCTGTGACAGATTCAAATGACAATCGTCTCAAATCATGATGAGATTAAAAATAACTTTGATAACATAAATGAACATATCTCTAACCTAAATTCACAATTAAACAATGCTCAAAAATGATAATAAAGAATGAACAAATAAATCAGACAATAGAATACAAACCAGAGGAAAATGACTTAAATATGAAAGCTACAAATGAAGAGAACTACAACTTAATACAAACAAAAGAAAATCTGCAAAATTTTGCTACAACAAAGCAAATAAAGCAAAGCAAATGTTTTATCTCCCAGGACTTCAAAACAAACTTGGGGACAAAAAAGAAGATTTAATAAAATGGATTAAAGAGCTGTCAGGAGAATAATTAAAGCGTGGGAGACAAAAAATGAATATTCTACTTAATTTGTCTTTTTTATCCCCAATAATATCTACAAAAACACAGCCTGGCAAGCTAAACCTACTGATTTGGAAAGCAACCTGGCAAAAGAAGATTAGAATTAGATTTAAGAGATGTGATTTAAACTATCAGATGAAATACAATATGACTAAACACCTGTTTGAATACGGTTAAAAATATAAATTTTGAATATAAAGAGGCCCTATAGTAAGATTGCTAGATGGTGTACTATATGATTAAATACTTGTTTGAACATGGTCAAAAGAATAGACAAAGCTTGGATATAAAGGGGCCCTATAGTAAGAGGGATAAGATATATAAGTAGTATAATACTTTTATAATATATGAAATGTAAAAATATTGATATAGTGTATTTGAATGAAAAGTTTGGATATTCAAAGGTAATGAATTTTGAGAAAATTATGACTGATAAAAGTGGTTTCAATACTGAAGGAAAATTAAGCTTAAATAAGAATCTTGAAAACAGGACATATAATGACTTAATAAGATGACTTCTATAAATGCAATTGAAACATAAGTGGATTAGAAAAGATGTTATATGTTGATGTTATTGTTATATGTAGAAATACTAGAAAAATGTTTATATCCAACTTTGTATGTATTAAAAGTATTAAGAATTATATTTGTTTAATGTAGACAAAAGGAGAATATTACTGGAAGAAGAGAGGATCAAGGAAATGTATTATCAACTAACATATTGATCAATTATAGAAATTAATTATTATTGATTGTTTTAAAATATATGAACCCAGGCAACACATTGTTCACTAAGCACTAATGACTGTTATTGTAAAAATTAATAAAATATATTTTAAAAAAGGAAATACAGAAGCAATGTTTCACTCATGAAACCCATGGCTATTGTGAAAAGCAGAAATATTGAATCAGGACTGTTGATTCAAAAAGAGAGACAGACAAAAGATAAGGGGGTAAAATTAATTACATTTGTTTGACAGGATTAAAACCCAAGGAAGTCAGTATTTTAGACCCATTGCTAGCCTTTGCAAAACAAACTAAACAAATCTAATAACAAAAGCACACAAAGCAAGCCTCCAAATTATGACATGCTGTAAAACTGTATAAAAATCCTTGTACTCATCAAATCAATTTGTCAGCTGTCCCAGAACTGCATGCTATTGCTGGTTCTGCTCATCAATAAACAGACCTTCTTTCTTAAGCAGCCTCCATTTTATTCCCGGCTTGGAACTGGACCTGATTTTTCTTTCAACACTGTAAATTGGTGTTTCCAAAATTCAGTGGCTACACCCTAAACTGAGTCAAAGCCAAGTGGAGAACAGTAAGGGTGGAACATGATGGCACAAATTAGTTTCAAACTACTACAGTAGTACATTTATTTTTCAGACCTATCCTAGGAATCTACTGGCGTAAAAAATGAACATAATATCTGAATCATTTTTAAACTAACAAATTGTTTCTGTTCTTTTAATGGGTAGGTCACTCTGAGCTTACTGCCTCTTATGCAAAGACTACTGAGATACCTACGGCAGTATCTTGCCATATTATCTGGGAGCTATACAATCTTTTGGAGACTGACGAAGTGGGTTGAGTGCTCTGCAACCTGACCCCTGGCTAATATTCCTCCGAGTTGCAGAGGAACGTGGGAAAAACATGGATGATCTGGATCTTTGTCCACATAGATTCAGGTCTCATATGGGACAGACCCTGCATTGGTCGCTTCTATGGATCACCTGGAATGGAATCAGCATGGGGGGAGTGCTGTTCTTCTGGTCCGATTACATCTCTCAGTGATTTTTGATACCATAGTGCTGCCTGCAAGAGGTGGGGTTTTAAGACTCCTTTGGCGTTACTTTTTTCAAGTGGGTAGTTCCAAGCAATAGTAATGAAGAAGACAGAACAAAGCTCCAGCTACTCCTATATGGGGTGCCCCAGGATTTAGTTCTTTCCCCTTAACTTCTAAATGAAGCAATTGCTTGCTGATAAGATATGGGGGTAGGACTTAGTTTAGATTTTGAAAATAGAAAGAATAAAGGAAAGAGTCTTGGAAGCTCCTGTGAAGACACATCAAGATACAGTAAGAGAGGATTTGGGCAAGAAGAAGCTGAGCAATGGAGGAACTGGCAGGCAGCAATAGCTGCAATGCTAAAATAGACTAGGCATCTCTCACAGCTGTTGAAGGGGGATTATTGGACTGTTAGTTTTTACCTAGAATAAGTTTGGCTGGTAAGCTAAAACGGCATGACTATTTGACACTAACTAGAATTTAAGATGCTGGGTGAGACCAGGACTAGACTCACCAAAATGCTTGAGAGCATGCCTTAGGGAGATAAATGTTGAAGAGGAACAGTATTGTGGGGATGCTTGACTTGAAGACTATAGAATCAGTCATCTTCAGCCCAAATATGGATGGTATGCCAATCAATCATACAGTGTATAAGCCTTTTCCTAAGACCTATAAGGGTAAATAGGAGTAGGACTATGAACTAGGGACCTTGGGATGGTTGCGTATATTGGGAACACACATACTATTGTGTTAAGCTCTGTTTACTTAGAATGCTTTTGAGTACAAAGATAAGTCTAATGCTTATTAAATTAGTAATTTGCTCTAGTCTGGGAAATGGGAAACTGCTAAAGAATGTAAAACAATTAACAGTATTGAAGCTGAAAACTGATAGGGCTTGGCTTATAACCAGACTGCATACTTGTACTTTGAAACTTGAATAAAGGAGACAACTTTGGAAACAACGTCATCTAGTCCTTTCCCATTCAGATCCTGAAGTGGGATCTTGTTTGTACAACTCAAGTGACAATGACAAAATATGCTTTTTATGAGCTAGGTGTATAATAAAATACCATATTTGGAAGTAACAGATATCACAGAGTCCCACTTTAAACTAACTAACTAACTAACTAACTAACTAACTAACTAACTAACTAACTAACTAACTAACTAACTAACTAACTAACTAACTAACTAACTAACTAACTAACTAACTAACTAATTCTTTGGAAATAACAGATATCGCAGTCTCACTTCAAATAAACAAACAAACAAACAAACAAACAAACAAACAAATCTTTATTAATCTCACAGCTTTACTGATCATGGTAAACCACTAGCAACCTTTGCTTAAATGTGCACACGTAGCTTTCATTCTCATGTGTGCTACTCAGCAGACACTGCCAGAATAACTGGCTAAGAAATTTGACCGGAGTAGAGAAGTCGTGTAGTGATTCTGCTGATTGTGTGTACACTGGGTGTCTCCCAACCAGATTTCTGTCAATCCCTTTTTTATACCAGTTTTTTTTTTTACTTTCCACCTTAACTGTGCTCTCATTATTTGCTGTCACTGCTGAGTGAGTTAGATTTTACTACTTGATGTGTCATCTTTGCTTAGTGGTTGTCTCCTGATTTGGTCTAGTTTCAAACTAAGCCATTTACCAGTCTTTGCACAATCATGGCCACATTTTTTCAATTGCTTAATGGGTTGCCTTGCTTTATTCCTTATTTTTTTCAGGCCATTGCCTATGTGCCATGCTTCTAAATTCAGATGGAGCTCATACATTTTACCACATGGGAGAGGTTGGTGAGGGGTTGGACTTGGCTGTGGATTCTCTCTTCCCAGCTATAATGTAATCTATAACAGAGTTCCCAACGTTTCCAGCTTTGAGTACCGGCGGGGGGGGGAGGGGATGGTTCCATGTGAGCGGCTGGCAAGCGTCTGCATGTGCGCCTGCTGCTTGCTTAAATGGAGCTTGTGCATACTTGCCTGCTGCTTATGCAAGTGATGCATGGGCACGTGCTCTTACCGGCCATTTCCACTGCCCGGTTGCAAACCCCTCATGCAGTGGTGGGATTCAAATATGTGAACAACCGGTTCTCTGTGTGGATGCTGCTTCCAGAAGTCCATTCTGGGCCTGGGCAACAAAAAATTAGCTACCGGTTCTGCCGAACTGGTGCGAACTGGCTGAATCCCACCACTGCCCTCATGGCCCACTAGTGGGCCATGGCCCATAGGTTGGGGACCCCTGATCTATAATCAATGGTGACAATTGTACAAAGAGTTAGTTGTCAGTATCACTTGTATACCAAGGAATACCTCTTTGTTTCTCTTCCCGTTGAAATCCAAGAATGCTTTACAAGATCTGTATCAAGGTTTACATCAGTGGTGGATTGGGATGAGGAGAAACAGATGGAAACTTGATAAAGACAAAGATACTCTTGGACACCTGAATCACAAACTGGGAAAGTGTCCCATAGTGAGTATTTTGGAATATATATCAGCACTTGATTTTGAATAGGACTATAATGATACAGCCATTGTTAATACACCAGTTATATCTATTGCTAAGGGGATGGCTGTAGTAACCTTAATAACATTTCACCTTGACAACTGGGATATATTTAAAATGTGGTTGGAAATATCAGTTGATCCAGAATCTGTTTCTTTGCTGATTCAGTTATAGGGATGATTTTAGAAAGCTTAATCTAATTTAGAACTAGACTATCTGAAAGAGCAAATTCTTCGTTATAAGGTTTTCTGAGACTTTAAGGTCTACAGAAGACCCTTCCTACCAAATCCAGTTTAATGAGCTATTTTCATTCTCTAGGTTGCCTTCAGTCAAACATAAGAGCCATGACCTTCTTTCTGGATTGCATTTTTAGAGAGCTAGTTTTGGCTCTCCTCTCCCTCTTCAGTTCTGGTCCTCGTGAACAATTGGAATCACAAGAGGAATAGATCCAAGCATCCCGAATTGAAGAAAAAAAAAAAAAAGGTCAAAACAGGAAGGCCCTTCAAGCCATATGTATTTGTTTATCTTTGTGGGTTTCCTGAAAGTTACAATCAGGTTTAAACCCAAAAATAGAACTTAAGAGGCATTAGCTAAAAACATTCTTTTGTTGATTGTGAATGAAAAATAGCAGTTTTGATTATTCATTTAAAATAAAATGTAGCAAGATAACAAGCCTAATGTTTTACAGGACTTGCAGCTCACATCTGCAACTTCTACAATTAGAAAAAAAAAAGCTCACAAAGAATTTTATATGGGATTATTTATTTATTTTATTTATTGCAGGGAAGAAGGTGAGTTTTTTTTAAACTTTATCTGTCCCATTTTATCTACTTTCACAGAATATTATTTGGGGAAAATTGGAGGCAGGATTATTAGGTTTCTTTAACACCTTGCTTTGGCCAAACATAAATATATAATAATAATAATAATAATAATAATAATAATAATAATAATAATAATAATAATAATAATAATAATAATAATAATAATAATAATAATAATAATAATAATAATAATAATAATAATAATAATAATAATAATAATAATAATAATCCGTAATACATCATCCGTAATAAAGTTTTTACAGATGTGGAAATGCAACAACTAGAAACATTGGCTAAAAAGAAAACAAGTAATGATGATGAACAGGCTGAAAAAAATGTTCCAACACCTGAACAAACTAACCAACAAACTGACCAACCAGCAGAAGAAGCCGCCACACAGGGTGAAGATTCCCCTGTACAACAATTCAAAAATGTAGAGCTAAGTGATCTAGCAAAAATGCTGAAAGAAAAGATAGAAAACCACATCAATGAAAACACAGAAAGAAAAAGACTGCCTGCCATTCGTGAAGTGCATAGCAAACGAGTGAAAGATATACTAAATGCTGTGAATAACATATTAACTTCCATCCCATCCAGCACACTGTATGAAACAAACCAACTAATGTACAGTACAGCTGCCGTTATAACTGCAGAATTGGGTTATAAAATGCCAAAAAAGAAGCCCACTGGAACACCAAAGTGGAAAATTCGACTTGAAAATAAAATAAAAAAACTACGAGGAGATGTCAGCAAATTGAAATACTTGAAAGAAGGAAAACTAAAGAATGAAAAGCTGAAAAATAGTTTATACAAAAAGTATAATCTGGAGGAAAAAACAATAACGGAAACTATGGAAGAACTAAAACAGCGTGTAATAGCAACAGCAAAGAAAATTGAAAGATACGAAGGACGAATAAAACAATATCGTGAAAATGTCCAGTTCAGAAGAAACCAGCACCTCTTCTACCAGTCACTTGACGAAAATCAAGTCCAAACTAGTGTTCTCCCGTGTAAAGAAAAAACTTTAAACTTTTGGAAAGAACTGTGGGAAAACCCAGTGGAACATAATAAAACTGCCTCCTGGATCAAAGATATCCAAAAAGAAGCAACACAAAACAAAATGGAGAATACTGTAATAACCGCTGATATGGTTGCAAAACAAGTAAAGAACGCCAAGAACTGGAGTGCACCTGGCCTGGACGAGCTGCATGGATACTGGTTGAAACATCTCACCAGCCTCCATCACCGCATGGCCACTCAGTTTGATGAAATGCTCCAAAATGCCACAAGTGAAGAATGGTTAACAGCTGGCCGAACATACTTGATAATGAAGGACCCAGAAAAAAGCACAGAACCAAGTAACTACCGTCCAATTACTTGTTTGCCAACAACGTTCAAACTTTTTACAAGAATACTGGCAAATTCAGTATTCAACCATCTGATGGAAAACAGTCTGTATCCGGTAGAACAAAAAGGAAATTATAAAAAATCAAGAGGAACAAAAGATCAGCTGCTCATTGACAAAATGGTACTTAAAAATGCAAAATGACGGAAAACAAACTTAAATATGGCGTGGATTGATTACAAGAAGGCATTCGACTCATTACCCCATAGTTGGATTAATGCGTATTTGGAAAACTTTGGAATCAGCAAAAATATATGTACATTTTTGAAAGCAAATATGCAAAAATGGAAAACAGCCCTAACAGTAAATGGGGAGAACATTGGTGAAATTAACATCAGACGAGGAATTTTCCAAGGGGACTCACTTTCACCACTACTGTTCAACATCGCATTAATTCCATTGACAATAATCTTACGAAACACAAAACAGGGATACTACATCTCAAGCCAGCATGGCAAGATAAACCATCTGCTGTACATGGATGACTTAAAACTGTACGCGAAAAGCCACACTGAACTTGAATCAATACTCAACGCAGTCCAACTATTTAGCAGCAACATCAGAATGAACTTTGGACTTGAAAAATGTGCTGTACTATCCATGCAACGAGGAAAAATGGCAAAAATAGAAGGAATAGAACTGGGAAATGGAAGTATTGTAAAAGCACTAGCAAAAGATGACGGTTACAAATACCTAGGCATATTGGAAGCAGATAACATCTTGAATGGAAAAGTCAAAGAGTCAACGCAAAAGGAATACATCAGGAGAGTCCGCAAAATTTTAAAATCAAAGCTGAATGCTGGAAACATAATTAAAGCCATTAATACATGGGCAGTCCCAGTGATACGCTACCCAGCTGGAATTATCAACTGGACTTTGGCTGAACTGGAAAACCTAGACCGGAAAACACGTAAACTTTTGAATATGCACCACGCTCTACATCCACGAAGTGACATCGACAGGTTGTACCTGCCAAGAAAAATAGGGGGCAGAGGACTATTGCAAATCCACCAAACTGTAGAAGAAGAAAAACGAAGTTTGAATGACTATGTGAATCAAAGTACAGAAAAACTGCTGCAGGCTGTGAAAACAGAGAGCACTATAAAAATAACAGAAACAAAGGCAGAATATAAGGAAAAACGGCTGGATGACAGATTAAATAGATGGAAAACCAAAGCTTTGCATGGACAGCATTTGAAAAACATTGAAGGAAAATGTGATAACAACTTGACATGGGCATGGCTTAAGATGGGAACCATCAAGAAAGAAACGGAAGGCTTAATACTGGCTGCTCAAGAACAAGCATTACAAACTAATGCCATGAAAGCGAAGATACAAAAATCCACTGACAATCCAAATTGCCGACTTTGCAATGACAAAGTTGAAACTGTTTCACACCTAATCTGTGAGTGCAGCAAAATCGCACAAACTGATTACAAATCTAGACATGATCGAGTTGCTAAATTAATCCACTGGGCATTGTGTAAAAAATACGACTTGCCTGTGTCCGAAAAGTCGTGGGAACACAGGGTGGAAAAAGTTGTTGAGAATGAGAGGGTGAAGATCTTGTGGGACTTTCAAATACAGACAGATCGCCATTTGGAACACAATACGCCGGATATCACAGTTGTAGAGAACCGAAGCGTACAGCTGATTGATATCGCTGTACCAGGAGATGCCAGAGTCGAAGAAAAAGAACTGGAAAAAATTACGAAATATCGCGACCTGGCCATCGAAACTGCGCGATTATGGATGAAACGTGTAACAGTGGTACCCATTGTCATCGGGGCACTGGGAACTATGTCCAAAAACTTTGCAAAATACATCAAGAAATTGCAGCTTCCTGCAATAACTCCAGCAATGTTACAAAAAACTGCGCTACTCGGAACATCTTATATTTTAAGAAGGTACCTGGTTGACACCTAGGATGCTGGTAGCAACCCGTGTCAACCATCAGCGCCAGCCAATTTGAATGTTCAGTTGACTGAGGTTCATGTTTAATGAATAAAAGATAATAATAATAATAATAATAATAATAATAATAATAATAATAATAATAATAATAATAATAATAATAATAATAATAATAATAATAATAATATCATCTAGTGATTCAAACTGTAAATTGTGCGAAGAAGTAGAAGAAACAGTATATCATTTCATTTACTTATTTAATTTTTTCCCGCCATTATTATTTTTACAAATCACTCAAGGTGATGAACATATTCAACACACCTTCCTCCTCCTATTTTCCCCACAACAACAACCCTGTGAGGTAGGTTGGGCTGCAAGAGTGTGACAAGGTCACCCAGCTGACTTTCATAGCTAATGTGGGACTTGAACTCACGGTTTCTTGCTTTCTAGCCTGATGCCTTAACCACTAAATCAAACTGACTCTCCTTGATCATGCAAAAAGATCTTGCAAACTGATTATAAACAATGAGACGCCAAAATAATTCATTGGAATATCTGTGAAAATTATCATGTGGCACTAATGAAAAGTTGAAAAAGTACTTGAAGATGAGAGGTTAAAACTATTGTGAACTTTCTGACTATAAACGGATACAGTCTTATTTTATTTATTTATTTAATTTAAAACAGATAGCTGTCCATCTTATAACAAACTCTGAGCTGCTGATAACACACTACTTTTAACTGTGGTTGAAAAGAAGAAAGTGTAGATAATTGATGTGGCAATTATCAGGGGATAGTAGAGTAGAAGACAAAGAAGTGGAAAAGATCACAAAGTATCAAGATCAAAATCAAAGTTGAAAGATTGTGGCATTAACTGGACATGGTGGTCTAAAATTGGCACACCAGGTGCCATACCAAAAACTCTTGGACAGCCCTTAGAAAATCTGTGCTTTGCCAAATTTCCATCTGTCAATTACAAAAGGCCACACTGCTTGGATTTGCACATATACTATGCCAGTACATTATGACATCCTAAGTTGCTTGGGAAGAACTCTTTGTGAATGACGGCCAACAGGATCTAAAGAATTGGTAGCTGTGATTTCATTGTTGTCTTCATAATAATAATACTGAAAATATATCAAAAAGAGTTTATACTCATGTATAACAGTTTCTTCCCATATTTAGTTATAGGTCAAGAAACATGTCTCTTCAATTTTACTGAATTACAACTTGTAGTATTCCTCACAATTGGTCATGTTGCATTTATAGTGAAATATGGAACTCTGCAGGTTTTCCACTCTGGGCATATAGATACTGTATCTAATGGATATATAGAAGCTTTTAAGAAATGAAACAATGCTGGTGTATTGTTCAAAAGGCAGACATTTATAAAATTATGCATGATGACTAATATATGGAGAAAAGTTTTTCTCTTTTATAATATCTGAACTTCATTGGAATCTTTTACTTAAGACGAATGATGAGAAATTTGGGGTGATAAAGGAAATATTTTAGATGGTGCATAATTGAATTATAGAGTTCATTACAACAAGATGTAATGATGTTAATCTTGGATGGCTTCAAGACGGAAGTAGTTCAATTTGTAGAGGATGAAATTATCAATGACCACTATTGTCATAATGTATATATTTATTATTGATGGTGTTATTCTTATGACTACCAGTTGCTGGGTAACACAAATAGAAAGTCCTCTTGTGTTCCTATTTTTTTTGTGATCTCATCAGTATCTGTTTAGCCATTGTGGAAAACGACTATAGAATAAATACGGAAACCTTTTGTCTGATCCAGTTAGGCTCTTCCATTGCTCTGGTGTTGTAATAATAATTAAATAATGCTCATAAGATCTTAATATGAGCAGGATGGTTAGACAATAGTCTAGTTTCCTTAAATAACTAGTCTGTAAATATATATATTTAAATTATCTAATGGGTGAGGCAAGAGTATCTGCTGCTTTCAAAGTGATCTCATTTGGCCCATTTAATTCTCAGGGTTTCAGGCTAACATCCTCACTATCTGATCCTATCCTGTCAACAGGGTGATAGTGACAGCAAATATTAAACAGAACAGGAAGTACTATTGACACTGACCTCAAAGAAATTTCATCATGGTTTAAATTTAGTTGGCAAGAACAATTACTGTACTCTGTTAGGGAAATGAGAGCTGAGGCAAGAACATAAAATGAAATGGTCAGAGAGCTTGAATGATTGGGCAGATAAAGTATAATGGTGGTAATCCTACAAGAATCACCTAGTAAGGGAGATGGGTGGCATAGAAATTTAATAAATAAACGAATAAATAAAATATATCTGCTTATTTACAAATAAGCATCATTGATTTGAGGGGTCATACACGATTAGGCTGTAATCCTATCCTTCCCGTACAATTTAAGATTGAAACCCACTAAACGTGTAAGATTTTATCATTCACAGCTGCAATTCTAAACGTATTTCCAAAAAAGTTCATCCCATGGAGGGAAGCAGGATTTTTATGTAACAAAGAAAGATAACAAGTTAATGAATGCATGTGTATATGTTTCTGTGCTTCTGTGTATATATGTGTAGGAAGGCCCCCCTCCCCAGATTAAAATATTATTTATTCTTAATATTAAAAAGAGGTAGAATATTATATTTCACCAAAGGAGAAATGGAGCCCAAGGAAAACAATTTCAGACTAACTTGAAGGAATGCAGATTTTCTAATCCATTCAGGAAGACTTGGCCAATCTATTCATGAACAAAATGCCTCCAGCCACAGAAGGCTGGAGTTGATGGGATTAAGAATTTACATTCCCCCCCAAAAAATTTCTAAAGACAGGACATGACCCTTACGACATAATAGGATTTACCCACCACCATCAGAATAGCTCACTACATTGCGCAACCCCCTGGAGCAATTCAATCAGAACCCTATAAAGATCCATCCACTCACTCAGCCATTTTGTCAGCTGTCCCAGAACTACATGCTGTTGTTGGTTCTACTCATCAATAAACAAAAACCTTCTTTCCTAAGCAGCCTCCATTTTATTTCCAGCATTTTAGCCTCCTTTTTATTTCCAGTGTCTTACTCCCGGATTGGAACTGGACCTGATTTTCCTTTCAACACATGTCTGTGGACATACACAGTAGAGGCAAAACAGAGAAAGTAATAAAAGAGGGAAATGTTTGCATATTGCAGAATGCTTAGTTTGATAAAATTCCACTTCTAGTTAAACAGGTTAAACCAAGCCCATACTTCAGATAGTGCAAAATTAAATCTGATTGGAGGAAGGAATTGAGGCTTTTTTAAAAAATGCAAGCAAGTGACTTAGGGGTGTAGAGTAGCATAAGATTCAGTGCCAGATGACAAGGGAAGACAGGGCTCCTCTCCTTTCATAGTTCTATAGAAGAGGTGGGGCTCTGTCTTGGTTTTCTCCTTGTCATCTTCATCTATAGCAAATGTTTTCATAGGAGATTCTGTTATTAAATAAATAAAGATCTGATTAGTATTTAGATAGATGATCCAGGAATTCCAATGCTATAAATTAGATTGGAAGCTGGAAAAACTTCCCAATCAAAAATCCATGATTATAGCAAATTGCTTCCATATTGGTGCCAAGAAAGCTGCATAGACACCTCCATTAAGTCACCAGGAGGGGAGTTGGACTTGGTCCATTACCATTATCATTACTTTCATCAATCCAGCATATTCAACTTCCTGTTTTAAAACCAAACCACAATCCAGACGTTTCCAGGAATTCTCATTCTTTCTGAAGTATTTGGAAAGACAACTGGGTTTGAGTTAAATGGGAACTTCCTAGGGCTGCTCGTAGCTGCAGAAGGGGCCTTAGGAACAATAGCATCACTATGATTACAGCTGAAGAAGAGTAAAAGCTAATGGAGGCACATATTACTGAATGAGTTATGACTGAGGACAGAGATATTTGTGGGGGAACATTTGTGTGGGAGTACCTTAGTTCACACCTGTTCACTGCAGCAACTTTGCCCAACCTGATGCCCTCTTCATGTGTTGGGCCATAACTTCCATTCTTTCCCATGCCTTTTCTCCAGAAAAACAACAACAACCAAAGAAAGACATGAAAGATCTTTAGCCAGCCTTTAAGTAACAGAAAAACAGGAAGCCAATAAAATAGAGGAAAAGTGCCAGACATACTATGCCTTTTAACTTCCAGGAAGAGGTGGCGTTATTACCATTCAGTCAGCTCACAGCCTGATTTGCTTGCTTCTTATAAGTGAGTCAGAGAGTCTGAAATGATGTTATGAACAAGAATTCTGTAAACATAACTGTGACTATTTATTAGCAGGAAGAACAAGTTAACTCTTCCTTTTGCTGCCTGTCAGCCTCACCCCATAAACAGTTTTCCTTTTCCCAAATCTTCACTCAGTAGTTTGCTAGCAAACTTTATAGCAGGCGAAAGCCTGTGCACTAGAAATGCACATTGTTTGAACAAAATGGCATGTAACCCTAACCCTAACCCTAGCCCCTGATGGTCTTTAGTCAGTCCTATAACTTGGTCAAGTAGGCTCAGCTTTCCTTGAGTAAACAGGACTTTGAAGAAGAGACTTTGCTGGAGATGAGAACTGCTGGAAGATGTGCCCCTAAACATAAGCAGAGCGCTGAAAGAATTCTGAATAAATTGCAGATTAATTGACTGATTATATGTCATCAAGTTGTTGTCAACTAGTTACTCCATCATTAGCTATTGCATACTTAAAGTGAATAAAATGTCAACAAACAAGGGTTTAAAAAATATTTATAATCTCTATCCCTGCCTTTTTCAATTTGGCATTTCCAGAAAGGTTGGATTACATCTCCTGTTACTTGCAACCAGTATGGCCAATAACCATGTAGTAGAAAATTAAAGGAATTGTTATCAATTTTTTCCAGGGCCCCCATTCTCAGAAACTTACTCTGTGTGCTCTCTTGAAAACGCCTGTAGAAATGATGCATATATAGTTTGTAAAACAATGAGCATGTGAAAATACTATTTTTGCAGAAATGAAGTTGCATGCAAATGTAATTTTGATTTGTAGCCAAAAGAAAAAGTGTGAAACATCCCCCAATTTTCCCAAGAAGCCCAGAAAATACATAACTGTTGGCATATCTCAAATTTTCAGCTGAATCTTCTAGTTTTGATTTGTCTGGTAAACTCTAAGAACATAGCTGCCCTATAGTAGTTGCTTGAGCTGTTTAAAAAAATAGAATCACACAAAATGCAGTTCTGAAGAGTATACTAAGAAGCCCTGCCATTATGGCATAAGAATGTCAACATAGGAAGCAATAGGCCATTATATTAATTTAAAGTGCAGGCAGACACTGACAGACATAAGCCTATGGATACTTTGCGAAAAGGAAGAAGTCTACCAGATGTAAAAACACCTGTTTTACCTTTTATTTCATTTTTAAAATGCAAAAAAACAAAATGGACCAATCGAAACACACCTCCAAACCCCCACACTACTGCAAACCATTTTGTCATTGAATTCTAGAGCACAAAAGGTTCTGGGTGATGAAACATGAGTTTGGACTGTTATGGGTGACCCATCCTTGTTAAAGCCATCCTTCATTATTTATCCATACTACCATTAAGTTTTGGAGGATTTCTACATCATTCATATTTATCAGCCTTTGAAAACTGTTCGAGAGATCGGAAGAGTCTTTGAGAAGTGACCATTTTTCATAGAAGTGACATCTAAAAAGTGCCCCCCCCATAATAGTAATATCTAAGTTTCTTATTGCTCCCAAAGCAGATCTTTTCAAACTAATCTTTTAAAGTTAATCTCATTCACTCTGTAATGAAACTGAGGTTCAAATTCATCCTCTCTTTTTTCATGGTGCACTGCAACCTGGTAGACCAGTAGCTTTCATTGGACAGACTCTGCCCTCTAAGCTACATTGTTCCCCTCAGACTAATAGCCTTAAATTTATTTGGAGAGCTAAGAAATAGAGTAGAGATTCCTGGGGGATCACTAAATGGCAGGTATGTAAACCAAGGCAGCAGTTAATCCAAACTGTTATTAATTAAATGTCTGTATGATGTAGTTCTTCCAGAGATGACTTGGCTGGGATTTATAAGCATAAGACCAAATAATAACTTAGAGAAGCAAGTGAAGCCACATAAAAATGCATCCTTTGAAATAGGCTGAATACAGCTTGTTCTACAGAGAAGCATATTAGAAGGCAGAGCACAAGCACTGAAAACTGACATTTTCATGGCACAACATTGCTTAGTGTTCTGAACAAAACAAAGGCATAGGGAAGGAAGCAAGGCACAGCAGGAAAGACTGTATTGTGCTTTTGTATAATTATAAAAATAGGAAAAGAGAATAACAAGAAGATATGAAGAACTGTATATTGCTGCATAGATATGAAGATAGAAGTGGGAATAAAGATTTCTTTTTCAGAGATATGACACCATCACAGGAGATGTATACATTGCTTCAAAAAGGTGAGGAATAAATATTTTAACTTATATCTAGAAGCCATGGAAGTCTAAGATTAAAGATCTTAATTTTTAAAACTGCTCACATGTGTACATATGCATATAGGTAATCCTTGCTCACCAACTCCTTCAGCAACTGTTCAGAATTATGATAGCATTGAAAAGGATATTTATGGCTGGTCCTCGAACTTGTAGCTGTCACAGCATCGTCATGGTCACATGATTGCAATTTGTGTGCTTTGCAACTGGTGCTTATTTATGATGATCATACCATCCTGTGGTCATGTGATTGCCATTAGTGACTTCACAGCCGCCATCTGAACAACATCAATGGGGAATCCAGCAGGAAGTTGCAAGTAGTGATGACATGTGATTCACTTCACAACTGCAGCCAGAACATGTCAAAGTCAGCATGGTCACATGATGTTTCTCTTTATGACCATGTTACTTAGTGATGGATTTGCCTGACCCATTTGCAGCCAATGAAGACTACTTGTATTGCAGAAAGCAAAAATGGCCTAGTTAATCAATGAATTCTCTAATTACAATACAGCTATTATTCTGTACCATATTCCTGGCCAGTGCCGCAATATTTATTTTTAGAAGGCTGTTTAAGAAATACTGAGAAAATGAAAGCTGTGTTGTATAGATGAATAATAAATACAATGCCACGCAATTTTTGGAATGTAGAAAAGCAACCTTTGATTTCACAGAGCATGTTTCCATTGTTTTGGCAACGTCAAATAGTTATTTTCTTGTATGCTGACATCATCTGTTACATCTCTGGAAGTGTTAACAAAGTTCACCTAGACCCAAAGTTCACCCAAATGTCTGTGTTGCCTAAAACATACATGGAGAGACTGTATAGCTATGCACTCATACATGGGAGAAAGATGCACTAAACTCACTGGTACTCTTTCTAAGTATACACACATATAGGATTGCTAACCTAATACTCTTTTTAAAGGGCTACTTGCCACATAAGATGGCTGCTTCAATCAAACAATCTTGTAACAAAGTTCTCTTAGAAGATGTCTGGCTTCACCTGGATCAACACTAGAACTAGAGGGCACAGATCCTTCTAAGATAGTTTTATTTCAGATATTACAAAGCAATGATACAAGCCCCACACAATGTCCCAGCACCTGCAAACTCCTATTTGTGTGTAATAAGAGGCAGAAGACATGGTTGACACCTGTGCATTTTTACACTGACAGATTAATCTGGTCTTGGGCCCTTTGTTTCAGATCTTCTCTAGTTTAGCCTGCACCAGAGAACATTCAGTGAAAAGAAATCAGAGATTTATTTAAGCAACAAGCGATCCATTATGTTTTTTTAGACTCGCTCCCCAGTGAACACATGGCTCCCCTTTCAAAGATGTCACTGCATTACTGCTCCATTCTCTGCAGCCTTCAAAGGCTGCTTTCTTTTTTTTTTTTAAGTGCCCAGTGGGCCAGATAAGAATCACCACTGGTCAGGCTTCCGGTTCCGTATCGCGGCACACGCAGTCGCACGGAGAGCTCCGTCTCTCCCACCGGCTGTTTTCCCTCCGCCGGTAGACCCTTAATCGGGTCGAAAGTCGCCCTGGAGGGGCAACCACCATTGAGGAGGCCCTCGTTGACGAGGGAAGGGTGGCAGCTCCTTCTTCAGTCCAAGCCAGCTCCTTAGGGCCGTCGGAGAAAAGATCGGCCAGTAAAATGGACGATCACTTTGCTGCGCCAGCCGAAAGCCAGAAGAACAACTAAGCATAAAGAACCCCCGTGGAGAATCTGGGTGAGACCTTTCCTTCCCCTTCTTTCCCCAATTACTCTCCTGTAAAAAGCTTTTGTATTTGAATTACTTCCCTGCTGTGAGAAAGCAGCATTTGGGCACTTGGGAAAAACAGCTTTGGGAATTGAAAAAAAAATAAACCAGTTAATTTTTTATTGACTATTCAACTCCTGGAATACTGAGGGAGCCTGAAAACATTTCTATTTTTGATTATTACTATTATAACTACGCTATTTACTATTTTGGAGAGGCCTTTCTTCTTTATTTTTTTAATGTGAAAAACAAAAAATCTATTAACTTGGAAAGAAAGACCTTATAGCCTGCTGAGGACATCTTGTGACGAAAAGTGTTACTGCAACTGTATATTTTTTTTCATTGCTGGAGGATGGCTTTAACCTTCAAAGGATGATAAGAGTAAGATAACTGAAACAGCTGTGTGGTGATTTGGTCTACTAAGAATTGGAGGTGAATATTTGTTGACTTTTACGAAATATAGCCTTCACTAAAAGATTAAAAGATCCTTTCACCACTGACATGGAGGTACTTAACACACAGCTGGATTATGAGCTTATACTGGAAAAAATCTTGGAAGCCACGGAGGATATGAACTCTTACTTCCAAATTTTGACAGATCAAGTTATAGGTCGAAGAACAGTGGAGAAGGAGCAGAGTGGTGCTAAAGAGACTAGTGAGCAATATATACTACCTAAAGAGAAACCATACCTACAACTCAACTATGAAATTATACCGGGAGAAATTGTGGAAACTAAGGAACAAATCAACTTTATACAACCCCAAATACAATTTATGGAGAAGCTTGATGATCAAAGAATAACTTTAACTGAGATGCCTGAAGCATCAACACCAATAGAGACTGACACCCAGATACAAGTTATTGAAAATTGTGATAATGTGGATAAACAACTAGTAACTACAACATGGAATAAAATGGCTTCCACCATCCAAAGGCTACTAGAAGAAAGGAAAGAGAACTTTGACCAATCTGAAGCGTTGAGAAATACTGACTTTCTAATATTGTGGTTTGATGATGCAGGAACTTTATTATGGAAACCGGTGTGGCACAGAAAGAAACCTAGAGTTAGATTTAAAAATGTGTTTTAAAATTTCATTTAATGGGTTAAAAAGGCTTTTGAGATTTTGACTGATTTAATAACTAATGGAGTACGTGAATTCTGTAAGAGGATATCCTTTGTAATAATATTTTGTTTTAGATATGATAATTATTTGGAGAGGTAAACTTTATCTACTGGGCTAAAAAGACTTTTTATAGACATAGATGAATTGATAGAATATATATTTAAAACAGATAGAAATTGGACTGATATTTTTATTTTAAATAAGATAATTATTTTATAATAGAAGAAGAATAAGAGGGATTGGTGACAAGAGAAGAAATGGTATTAATGAAGAAAACATAAGAATGTTATTGTGGGAATAATATACTCATTTTAGATATAATTATTATGTTAAAAAGGGAAATGAAGGACACCCGAAGTGTTAATAATATGTCTATTTAAGGCTAATTGGAATATGGTAACTGTAAATTAGTAAAGCCTGAAAACAGGATTTGGATTTTTATAATTGAAATGTGATTGATGTTTGATAGGATTGTTTGAAGTTTATTTAGAAATGTATTAATTTGAATATGTAATACTATATGAGGGAATTAGAGAGGGAATTTTCAATGAATCAATTTGAGCTATATATCTGTGATTTTTCTTTTGGATGTTTGATATACCCATCTCCACGGTGTTTCCTAAGCACCTTGATGTAACCTTCCCACCCCCATAAAAATCCAATAAAATATATTAAAAAAAAAAAAAGAATCACCACTGGTCTGATTCAGAAGAAGGTAGGTTCCTAAGATCCAGCAGGATGGTTAATTTCCAAATGCATATATATGGCAGATGGCCTCTGTTAACATATAATGCCATGCATGTAATAGTTATTGAACATGGATGGAATTTGGGTCACCAGAACATGTCCATTTTTTCCGACACTGTAGACCTCCTGATGATGGCCTTTTTACTGCTTCCGTGCCATGCCTACTAACTGCAACTTCCTACTGCTTGTAGTCTTTGGTGTGTGGAACATGTCAGGTCTATTGCTGCCTGCTGACATTGTATCCCTTACCTAGCACTGATGATGTTATCTAGTTTTGGCTAATGAAACATCTGCAAGAAAACAACCAAGCTCAGAGAGCACCAACGACCACTCATTTTAACCCTGTGCTATAGACATTCTCCTTTATTTGTATCCACACCTTCCAAGAAAAACGTGATGATTTACTCAGGGGGAGCGAACGGCCTTAGGATGCCATTTAGTTCTTCAGTCATTCCATTTGACTCCCTCAGCCTACCATTTGCTTGTCTTGGAGGGCAGAGAAGAAGCATAGGTTGCATAGTTAATCCCACTAAATTATCCTGCTACCATCACATGCAATGATGAGGGAAGGGAGATTCCTGATTGCTGTTCTCCTGCCTAAGGTAGAAAAAGGAGGTTAGCTGACCCTGAGTCATCATTTCACCTTCAAAAGCAAGGCGAACCAGAATTTTTCACAGATACTATATTCCATCGGTGAAGAAACAGAGATTTGTTCAAAGTGGGCAGGAGGAGAAGAAATAACTTTCATCTCACAACTCTGCTACCCAGCCAGCTTGCTAAAGGCTGTATTGGGCAAGATACCATGGAAGAGAGTCATTCCAGCATAGTCACAATAACAGGGTCTGCAAGCAGTGGTGGGCATTTACAGCACATTGATGGCAGCTGGACACTCCCAGTATGCCATGTTGAAGACAGCAAGTGGCCTGCAGCTTACAGATTATCCATATGTTCTCAAAGCTTGCTAAATTGCCAGTTCCATCCCAGTGCCTTTAACAATTTTATGTCCAAAAATTAGGCAACAGAGTTGCTTCTCTTAGGGCCTTCAAAAGTTTTCCTTCCTGAAACTGAGATAACAGGTCCAGCCATGGGTAATCATTGACTGTTATTTGATAATGCTTCAGCAGAGATATTGTTGTTAGTACTGGACATTTTGCCCTTTTTCTTGTTGGAAATCACATATTTCAAAAAAGATAGTGTTGAAAAGTTTCCAAAGATTTTCTTGAGGGCTAGTACCTTCCACATTACAATTCCCAGAATTCCAAGGGAGCCCAACTCATCTGAGAGGAAGCAGGAGGAGCCACACCCCAACTTAATACAATATTCTAACTTTGATGTTTGCTTTAATATCTTTTTCCTACACTGCTCTTCAAAAGCATCTCAGGCAGGTAGGTTACTTGTATACATCCAATTAACTAGTCAGAAGGAAAGGAAGCAAGTTCGGGAGTGGGAGGCTAAGAAGAGTGTACCTCAAGAATCCTACTTAGTAGTTCACTAATTTAATTTTGTCAATCTGTGTTAGGCACAAATAACCAGAAGCATTCGTAAAGTTCAAAGCATAGAAGAGTTTATTATTGCTACCTCTACACAAGAATCTAGTCAACTAACGGTCAACATTAAAAGCTAGATAAGGGTTAATGGAATTCATGGGGAGGAGTTGGACTTGGGTCACTTGTGGCAACACAATGACTCTAAACCAGGGGTCTTCAAACTTGGCCCTTTTATGACTTGTGGACTTCAACTCCCAGAATTCCTGGCTGAGGAATTCTGGGAGTTGAAGTCCACAAGTCATAAAAGGGCCAAGTTTGAAGATCCCTGCTCTAAACCAATGAAATTTTTAATTCCATTTTCCAGCACAATCTATTCTCCTATGGTCTACTGAGATAAGTTTCAAAAGAAACATTTTTGACCCTCCAAAACATGGTCTGGTGTCAAACAAATTAGAATTACTTCATGGACTCCTCCACTCGTTTACCCTGCCTGGTCACCTAATTTGGGGTGATTTTTTTTTCTCCATCTATATTTTGTTTGAACAAGTAACTGGAAATATTAGACCTCCCCCCAATTAGATGGGAAAGAGTTAACACCAGCCAATTTAATTCTATCATCTTACATCCAAGGACTTAAATGTAATCAGTTTGTGGATCAGGTTCTATATTTGGCCATTTAGAGCAGCTGAAAGAAAACATCCTTCCAACCACTGTTTAAAGAAGCCATTTCAAACAAAAGATAACTCATAAAGAGGCTCAGTTAATTTTTCAAACAATATGAATGGTAAGGACTAAGGTGCCTTTTGAATCATTCATTTAACTGAGACTGGTTATTCATTCACCTGGCTCCAGCCACTAATATAAACACACAGTTCACTTGCACTCTCTAATATTTATTGTATTTAAACAAGCCTGGAGGTCATTGAACAAGCTGCACCGTCTGAGCTGCCACCTCACAGAGAGTCGAAGAACTTGAGCAGGGGGTAGCAGGCAACATCCCTTGATATAAATCTGATCTGGGGATGGATTAGCTGCAAAGCCTAATCTTGGGACAGTTGGAAGATATTAATCACTTAATTCCACTTGCTGTCTCTGACTTGGGCCCCTTTCTTGGAGCAGTCTTTTAAGAGGGATAAAGGCAGATTGCAACAAAGAGAGAAGGGCCAGGAAGGCAATCAGGAATCTGGAAAGCACACAAGGAAAGTTGGAAAGGACAGGATTTGTGGTTTAATCTAGTAAGAAAGGAGGCTTTAGGGCACTCTCCAATGTTCCAGGGAAGCTAGATTATGTCAGAGACTGAGTCCTTGGGGAGGGGAGATAGCACTAATCCAATTGGGGGGAATGGCTTGCAGGCAGAGTTTAAGGCAAAGAGAGCAGGGCCTGCCACTGCATTGACATCTCTCATCTGCAGGAAATGAGTCAGAGAACATCAGATGCTGATTGTGCTGCCCAGCTACAGAACAGTGGATGCCAATTATCCTGAGTGAAATTAAAGGTGCTAGGTTAGGGGTGTCAAACTCGCAATGTCATGTGACGTGTCGCAACGTGTCGCAACATTTTTTCCATTGCCGGCAATGGGGTGGGTGCGGTTTCGCCATGATGCATTCGGCCCCCGGGCTGGCAGTTTGACACCCCTGTGCTAGGTGGTTCCTGAAAGGAATTCCTGCTATATTTGCTATTTTTGTTTAGACAATCTCTCCCTGAAGACTTTCAGGGGAAAATGACAAAGAGTCTGACAGGTCTTTCAAGGGCATTCCCAGGACTGTGTCAAAATGGCAATTATGACCACTCAATAGAAACCCCAGTCGTCTGTATGTGTATATCTTCCACACATATAAAAATGGGGCAGGGCTTCAATCATATGGT
Source organism: Azemiops feae (assembly GCA_023970755.1). NCBI lineage: Eukaryota > Metazoa > Chordata > Lepidosauria > Squamata > Viperidae > Azemiops > Azemiops feae. Next base: position 4,799,557 of record JALGBA010000003.1, read on the forward strand.
TGCAGATACCATCTTGACAACATATACAACCCACATTCTCATACCAAAGACAAGACAGCCCTGCTACTAATCTCTCTGCCAATTTGTTTAGAAAAGTTAAACAGCAGCCTATAGACAAATAGTGAATTCTGGGGAGCTAAATTCCAAGCAAAGTTTCATAGGATTGACCCTGGATAGGAAATCCATGGATCTCATATCACGTAGAAATCATTATTGCTCAGCGACCATATTTCTTAGAACTGTAAAACAAAAACCAAACCTGTATTATGGCAAACGTGACCTATTCACTGTAGTGCCACATCAGGGAATTCACCTGACTTCTTTATTATTTTCTTTTGATAACAAATATGCTGACACTGAATTTATTTTATATTGGACTGTAATGTCATTGCCAGTTTTTGTTGGCAAGGTGGGGAGAATGACAAGAATACAATTATATTGCCCGGAATCTGAACAAGCAAAATGGAGTGGCATTAACCAATAGGATACAGCAAGCAGAATAGCAAAGTCTGATTTAAAAACCTTAGAATTAAATCCCTGTTTTTGTTTTTACTGTATGACTTTGAACTCTATCACTCTGTCAGTCTGCATTTCCAGAGAGGGTACCATGAGGATAAAAATTTGGAAGGAAGTTAGTACATACCTGATTATGGGAAAAGGTGGCCCACTGGGGCTCTTCCTATTTGAAATTGCTGATACACAGGGGATGGCACATGAGCCTCCCCTCCCCATGGCTAACACATTGTCCCCTTATATCTGGAAATTAGTTTGTCATTTTCAATGAGCAAAAATGGAGTGTGTGTGTGTGTGTGTGTGTGTGTGTAGGGGGTGGTGGTGCTGTCTTTTCACTGCAAGTTACAAACTGTCTTCAACTCTAGTGGCTAAAATGATTTTAGTCTTAAGGTCCCATTGCTTAATTTGTTCTCTAGCCACTACTCAGTTTCATCAGCTTCTCAGCCTCCTGATTCCCACTGTTTCTTCAGCTTTTCCAAGTCATAATATTTTTTATCTTTGTCAGCTAAGCCCACCTTTCTGAGTCCAAAGTGGGATAACTATGAATAGATAATTTTGTATGTTTTATCGCAGCGGTCCTCAGCCCCCGGTCCATGGACCGGGCCCAGGCTGCGGCATGCCAGAAACTGGTCTGCACAAACAAGCAAAGCCCCATCCGTGGGATGCAAGCAGTACATGAAACCATGCTCCCTCCGGTCCATGGAAAAAACTCTCTCCATGGAACCGGTCCCTGGTGCCCAAAAGGTTGGGGGCCTCTGTTTTATCTGACTAAAATCAGTCCTGTTGATTACAATGAACCATTTATAACCTCAGAAATTATAAAATATATGTGTGGATGATGGATGGATGGATGGATGGATGGATGGATGGATGGATGGAAAATCATTTGCCTGAGTGGACTAATGTCTGGAACTCAGTTTCTTTCCTATGTAAATGGATCACCATCTTTGAAGAAATTATAAGTCAAGGAGGCCTTGCCTTTGTTTTAGGCTGTTCCACAGAAGAAGGAAGGAAACTCTGCTTTTCTAACTAATTCCTTTATGTAGGATGTCAAGCCTACTGTATAAGGAACTGAATCAGGGGTATCCATGAGAGGTTAAAAAGTCAACTGGGTTGATGACGACTGTATGATTAAAGCTCTGCCCGTTTACATGCTACATGTGAAATGTGGTGGAACTTTGAACTTTTTTTTTTACTATAACAAGTTTTATTGATTTTTTTTGTTTTACAACAAAGTGTTTGAGACTCATCGTGGGGATAGGGTACTCCATAGAAAAAAGTAAGAAACATAATCATACATATATAATTCAAATTAATTCTTTAAAGGTTCCCTCTCTATTTTGTCAATCAAAGAAGAAGAAGAAAAAACTATCGATAATATTTCACCTATGATCAATTCCTGTTTTCAAGCTTAACTAACTTACTATTACCGTATTCCAATTTAGCCTTGAATAAACATATAGTTTACACTTCGGGTATCCAATTTCCCTTATTTCATAAAATATAAATTGTTTCTAACATATACATATTATTTTAACCATTCTATTTATACTTCCCAATTATATTCTATGTCTTATTCTACTCTATTTCAAATACATATTTTATGAATAAATCCATACCTTCAAAACCCCTTTTTAACTCCTTACCTAACATTTAATCTTATCAAAATCATTATACCTTAAAAAGAAAACATATTATTTCACTAGACACCTTCTTTTTTAAAAAAAACAAGTTTTATTAGTATTTTTTGGTTTTACATCAAAGTGCTTTAAGGATCCACGTGGAGATAGGGTGATCAATCATCCCCAAAAAAACACCAATATAATCAAACATAAATAATTCAATAATTCCTTAAAAGTTCCTTCTCTATTTCCCTCAAGCTATAACCTAGTATTAATACATTTCTAAATAAAATTCAATCATTGTAAAAAGAATATCAATAGAATTCACTTATATCAATCAAAATCCTGTTTTTAAGTTTAACTATTTTACAATTACCATTTTCCACTTTAGCCTAAAATGAACACATAAGTTACATTTCGGATCTCCCAATTTCCCATCAAACAATAATTATTTCTAGAATATACATATTATATCAACTATTATATTTTAATACTTCCCAACTATATTCTCTTTCCTGTACTCTATCAAGTATATATTTTCTATTTCAAATATATATTTTATAAATCAATTCATATCTTTAAAACCCCTTTTTAACTCCTTACCTAAAATTTAAATCCTATCAAAATCATTATACTTATAAAAAGAAAACATTATTCCACCAGACACCTTATTTCATTTCCCATCTATATTCTATTTCTTCATCTATTAACTTTTTGTTTACCACCTTTTCCATATTAGATTTCCCAACCATAGTCAAATTACATCCCAACCATAGTCAAATCCATAGTTTTCATCTCGATAGTATTAACTCAGTCAAAATCTCTAAAAGCCTTTTTAACCCGTCAAATAAAGTTTTAACTCATTTTTAAACCTAATTCTAGCTTTCTTTTTGTGCCAAGCAGGTTTCCACAAAAGAGCCTCTGACTCATCAAATCTTAATGTTTGGTTATACATATTTCTCCACAATTGAGTCTGATCATAGTCCTCTTCTCTTTTTTCCAGTGTTGTCTGCACTATATAGTCGGTCTTAATCAGTATGGTAGTTATTCATTGTTTGTCCATGTTGTCAGCATTTTCGATGCCTCTTATTTGAAAATCAATTCCTGTTGCTTTTAGGATTATAAGTGTTTTGGTTGGAATCCGCTTTTGGTCATCAAGATTCTCCATAATTTGCATATGCGATATAATCTCTTCCTCTGTGTTGATTGGTTCCTCTTCAATAGATTGTAGATATATTTCCTCCATCTTGTTAAGTTGTGAATGTAGTTGCATATCGGCCTCTTTAGGGTTGATCTGTTCTTCCTCTGTTGTTCCTTGGTCTATAAATTGGTCAGTCAAAGTTTGAGAGTCAATTTTTAACTCTGGAGCATCATCTTCCATGTTCATTCTGAATTGTTCTTTCAGTTCCAAAAATTTTTCTAGTAAAAGTCCATAGTCAAACTGTGGGTAAGATTCCATTTCAATAATAAAGTAGTCTTAGTTTTTTAGTGAAAGTTCAGCTTAGAAGGTAAATACAGCAATAAAAATTCTGTGGTAGAAATAGTATAAGGTATAGGATCCAAACAGAAATAGAAAAAAACAAAAAAGTCAGGCCAAATAGGAATTCTATAGTAGCAAAATTATAAAATATAATATCCAAACAGAAATAAGAAAAAATCAAAAAGTCAAGCCAAACAAAAAGATAAAGGCAGAAAAAATCAAAGTCAATGTTATGAGTATCCAATTTGTAGTCCAAAATAGTAATAGAAAAAGGTGCCTTAAAAGTCAATTATTATCTTGTAATCCAAAAAAAGAAAAATCAATTTTTCTAGGAAATATATTTTGTATTGTAAAGTCAAAGTAAACTACTAGGAGAAAGAAAAGGAAAGAAAAAAAAATGAAGCCCTTCAGCTGGTTTCAATACAGATAGGAATGTCTGGGCGTCACGCCAGGTTTAGGCTGAATACGCATCCGACAAAGCAAAGTGAAAGTTATCAGCTTAAAATGTATACTTTATTGCAACTTCAATCCACAAAGAACCGCCCAGACAGCCGGAATTTTTTTTAAAATAAACAGTAATGTTCAGAAGGGGGGGAGGAAGAAAAACACTCCACCCCCTCCCTAAAGGCTTCCACTTAGGCTAAAGACAAGCAGGCAAAGAGAAAGAAAGTCCACCTTCACAGTAAGGATTTTTTTCAGGATCCCCGAAATCCAACAGCTCAAATAGTCAGTAAAAATTAATTATTTTTCTCAAAGCTCGTTTTCCCAAGTATCTGGACGCTGCTTTCTGAAAATAGGGAAATAATTCTAGAAGCTTTTCTCAGGAAGGTAAATAGGGTATCAAGAGGGAAGGAAAGGTCTCACCCGGATCACCCACGGTGGTTCTTTTCGCTTAGATGTTGCTGTGACTTTTGGCTGGAGCAGCTAGATGATCGGCCATGTTAATGGCCGATCTTTTCCCCGTCGGCCCAAAGGAGCTGTCCCGGACCGCAGAGGGAGCTGCCGCTCCCTCCGCCATCAACAAGTGGCCTCCTCAGCGGTGGTCGCCCCTCCAGGGCGACTTTCGACCCTGTCCAGGGTCTACCGGTGGGGGGAAACTGGCCGGCAAAAAGAACAGACTCTTTGCGCGACCGCCTGCGCTGCGACCGAAACCAGAAGTCCACTAGACACCTTCTTATTTCATTTCTAATCTATATTCTATTTCTTCATCTATTAACTTTTTGTTTACCATCTTTTCCATATTACATTTCCCAACCATAATCAAATTACATCCCAACCATAGTCAAATCAATAATTTTCATCTCAGTAGTATTAACTCAGTCAAAATCTCTAAAAGCCTTTTTAACCCATCAGATAGGATTTTAACTCTCATTTTTAAACCTAATTCTAGCTTTCTTTTTGTGCCAAGCAGGTTTCCACAAAAGAGCCTCTAATTTATCAAATCTTATTTGATTGTACATATTTCTCCACAGTTGAATCTGATCGTAGTCCTCTTCTCTTTTTCCCAATGTTGTCTGCACTCGATAATCAGTCTTATTCAGTATGGTAGTTATTCGTTGTTTATCCATGTTGTCAACGTTTTCGATGTCTCGTATTTGGAAAGTTCCTGTTGCTTTTGGGATTGTAGATGTTTTAGTTAGAATCCGCCTTTGGTCATCGAGATTCTCCATAACTTGTATATGAGATGTAATATCTTCCTCTATGTTGTTTGCTTCCTCATCTGGTGTTGTTTGAATTATAAAGTAGTCAGTTGAAATCTGAAAATCAGTTTGAAGCTTTGTAATAAAAGCATTTATTCTAGCATTCACACGTTCATTAAATTCATGTATTCTCCCCAGCATCCGATCATCAATAAATTGTAAATATATTTCCTCCATCTCGTTAAGTTGTGGATATAGGCCTCTTTAGAGTTGATTTGTTCTTCCTCTGTTGTTCCTTGATCTATAAATCAGGTCAGTCAAAGTTTGAGATTCAATTTTTAACTCTGGAGCATCCTCTTTCATATTCATTCTAGATTGTTCTTTAAGTTCCAAAAAATTTTCTAGTAAAAGTCCATAGTCAAGCTGTGGGTAAAATTCCATTTCAATAGTAGAATAGTCTTAATTTTTTGGTGAAGATTCAGCTTAGAAGATAAATACAACACAAGTAGAGATATTATTATAAGGTATAACATCCAAAAGAAATAATAAAAATCAAAAAAGTCAGGCCAGACAGGAAGAAAAAAGCCAACAAAGACCAAAGTAGATATGAAAAAAAAATTATCCAATTTGTAATTCAAAATAATAATAAAATCTTTAAGTTCCAAAAAAAAAATTTCTAGTGTGAATCTAGCCAAGTTGTAGGTAAAATTCTATTTCAATAATAAAATAATCTTAATTTTTTGTTAGAAATTCAGCCTGAAAGATCAATACAGCAATAAAAATTCTATAGTAGAGCTATTGTAAAATGTAACATCCAAACAAAAATAAAAACAAAACCAAAAGGTCAAGCCAAACAAAAAGGAAAAAGCAGAAAAAACCAAAGTCAGTATTATAAAATATCCAATTTATAGTCCAGAGTAGTGATAAAAAAAACAGGTGCCTTGTAAGTCAATTATTATATAAATAATCCAAAAAAGAAAGAAAATCCATATATCTAAAAGATGTAATTTGTACTGTAAAATCCAACTAAACTAATAGGAGAAAGGAAAAGAAAAAAAAGGAAGCTTTCTTTCAGCTGGTTTCAATCAGATAGGAATGTCTGGGCATAGAGCCAAGTGTCTGGGCATCAAGCCAAGTTTAGTCTGAATACACACCCAGCAAAGGCAGTAAAAGTCTCAGCTTGCTACTTTGTTGCAACTTCAAACCGCAAAGAGCTGCCCAGACTGCAGAAGAAAAGTTTTAAAATACACAATAATGTTCAGAAGGGGGGGGGAGAGAGAAAAAAAACACTCCATCCTCTCCCTAAAGGCTTCTGCTTAAATTAAAGACAAGCAGGCAAAGAGAAGAAAGTCCATCTTCACAGTAAAGATTTTTTCAGGATCCCCGAACTCCAACAGCTCAAATAATCCGTAAAAATTAATTATTTTTCTCAAGGCTTGTTTTCCCAAGTATCCGAACGCCGCTTTCTTAAAATAGGGAAATAATTCCAAACGCTTTTCACAGGGAGGTAAATAGGGTACCAAGAGGGAAGGAAAGGTCTCACCCAGATCACCCATGGTGGTTCTTTTCACTTAGATGTTGTTGTGACATTCGGCTGGAGCAGCTAGATGACCGGCCATGTTAATGGCCGATCTTTTCCCCGTCGGCCCAAAGGAGATGTCTCGGACCGCAGAGGGAGCTGCCGCTCCCTCCGCCATCAACGAGTGTCCTCCTCAGCGGTGGTCACCCCTCCAGGGTGACTTTCGATCCTATCCAGGGTCTACCGGCGGGGGGAAACCGGCCAGCAAAGAGAACAAACTCTTCGCACGACCGCCTGCGCTGCAGACCGGAACCATGAACTTTGAACTTTTTTAACCCCTCTTTGCAAATGCCCCTGAACAGAATGCTCTTTTGCCTCTTTTCCTCTAATTTTCAAGGGGGGGGGGGGAAGAGTTGAAAAGTGATTTAAGAGTCATATTACATTTTCCTGTCTCACCATGTTTTTATACTGATTAGTGACTTCAGTTTGGTCATTTGGTCCGTATTGTCTATTCCTTAATATATAGATATATCAGTGTTTCTCAATCTTGGCAATTTTAAGTGTTTCTCAATCTTGGCAACTTTTATGGGGAATTCTGGGAGTTGAAATCCACACATCGTAAAGTTGCCAAATAGGAAAAACACTGATATATAGGTATGTCTCATGTCTTTAGCTTGAGTGATGAGTACCTGGGATGAAATTAGGAAATTGGGAAGAATTGTTTTCCAAGATGAACTTTTAATGGAAACTTCCTGCTAAAACCAAGAGCCTTAGAACCAATACTGTAGAAAAGATGCCTCATATAACAATAACAGTACGGTTAGAGAACTCACCTTGTTTCTGATACAAGTTACTCATATCTGCTTTGTCTGCAATATAGTGGATGCCCCAGTATAAATGTGTAAGCTGTGTTAGTGGCATATAATACCAGCAGCATATACAATCCTTGAAAGATGCAGGAGCACCTTTATTCTGCTGAAATATATGCTTGAAACTTAATTTCCAGTTATTTAAGGGCAATATCTCATGTGCAATTGGCAATGACATTTTTTTTACTGGGGGTAAAAAGGATCTGAAATTCCTACCTTGCTTGAGACAGGCTGTATGTCTTCAATAGAAATGACTCATGAAGTAATTACGCCAAATGAGAAGAGGTTCTGTAAGTGTAGCAATCAGTTCTAGTAACTATCATCCATTTGCATTGCTACTTGTTTCAAAATGATACCAAAATAAGAGAGAGAGAGAGAGAGAGAGAGAGAGAGAGAGAGAGAGAGAGAGAGAGAGAGAGAGAGAGAGAGAGAAGCCCCCGCCCATACCATCTGTGCTCTTGGTTTTTAATCTTTATTTAATTGTTGTTAATTTTAATTTTCTAATGTTTTTATATTTATGCTTTTATGCCATTGTAAACCACCCAGAATCACTTTGGATAGTGAGATGGGCAGCAAATAAATTTAATAAATACATAGATTTAATAAATGTATTTGCAGAATGCATTCTGTTTCTGGGATGTTTAATATGATTGTGCAGCTATTAATACTGTATTATCTTTAACAGAGAGAAAAATGTGGAATGGTTATATAAACAGTTGTGCCTGCCACATGAAGCCGGGGGAAAAGGATGCATTTGATTTAAAGATTTGCATCCCTGCACACTGAGGAGCACCTCTTAGCCTTCAAATGCAAAGCACTATGAGGAAATGAAAAACACAGAAATAGGGCGTGCAGCAGAATCCAGAAAACTAAGGCTTCCCAGAGGTTAAGATGCACTGTAGTATCTCCAAAACATTCTGATCTGTAGGGCTTATCATTTATCCCAGTTTATCACTTGATGATTGCAATAGGCTTGTTGTGAGTGAAATACTACAGATGCCTGTAGAGCCATTATAGACACAGCATCCACATTATTCCATATCATTTCCAGTGTAATTGCTAAAATCAATTCAGAGGATCAGCTACTAGTCATCAAACATGCAAAAGGACCCAGCGATGCGTGAATACCCTGGTAGGATAATTATAATATGGGAATGCAAGGATGGAAGATCAGATCTCTAGGCTTATCTGTAGCTGTAGGAGAGGTTTCTTGAACTGTATTCTGCATGTGAGATGTTGATCACATACAACTGGCCACTGTGGGGGGAAAAAGCATGCTTGATCAGATAGGTCTTTGGTTTGAGACACACAGCTGTTCCTGATAGAAAGAAGCACTGTGTGGTAGTCAGGCACTCCACAAAACTGTACTGACAAAACTGTTGACAAATCCTTCAAGAGCAGGAAAAGTTAATCTCAGATCAAGTGCCCATAGGCTACTGTGCACAGTTGGAAGTGGCTGTTTCTGCTAATCTTTATGAAAAGAAAAGAAAAAGAGTCAACCAAAACTCTCCATAACTATCTGCTTCTCAAGAAATGGAGAGTGGACTTTATCTGACCTTTTCAATAGGTAGCGTGGGGTTTGTAGGATGACTACATGGCCATTTTAGAGTTGCCAGTGATAGAAAGCAGAGCTAATGCTTATCTCACTTTGTGTTAAATTTGTTAGCCTTGTTTGAATGTCATGATATTGACATTACTTGTTTCCTGCTCAGAGAAGTCGCCTGAGTTTCCTGGTGAGGGTTAAAGAAACCTAAAAAAAAAAAAAAAAGACTAATTGCAACATTTCCCCCCAAAAAACTAAATGAGCACTCCAGATAGTAAACTTTATCTCTCTCTATTTCTTTCAAAGGTGCATCAGTGATGTGGTTGATTTGCATCCCACCAAGATCTTGGTGTCTTGTTTTTGACATTGCAACTCCCTTTGCTTCTTTAGATATATGAGGTTTGTAAAGCCCTGTTCTGGCAAGGCTACTATTACTACAGTACAGGATCAGCTAGTGACATTACCATTGCCTAGGCGACACCCAGTTGGGCATTCCTTATATGTCCCTGTTAAGTTGCACTGAAGTGGTACCTTTTTGTCTACTTGCAGTCACCTGCTTTCAAACTGCTGAGTCAGCAGGAGCTGAGGTGTGTGACGGGAGCCCACCCCATTCCGTGATAGCTACTGAGTCTCGAACATGGGCCTGCTGATCATCAGCCCAGCCTCCTAACCTTGTGAGCCTCTGAACTCCTTCTGGCAGGGCTATAAAATGGCTTTGGTTCCAATTATACTTTCCTAGATTTGATCCTCTATTCTTGGTCCTACCTCCTGGCTTTCTTCTCAAATATGTCTCTAATTTATCCTTCAGTTTTCCTGACTGTTTGGTTACAGTTCCTGATTTATTGTTGCCTATAGCCAAGGCTAAGAATATGGGCTAGAGGCCTTTGTCTTTCAAGGTGAAGCTGGAGATGTTATTTTTTAATTTATATAATGTGGAAAGAAGTTAAATGATTTACAGGAAAGAGTGTTAATACTTTACCACCCTCTTCAAGCCACATGTTAAATGTTCTCCCCCACCACCACCCAATTGCTCCACATATCAGATAGCCAAGTGAGGGGAAAAACTGCTCTCAGCTGGACATATGAGAGATGTTCAACCAGGAATACATAATTCCTTTAGGCTATAGGGTATGTTATGGATTCTGACAGTTTTGTAAAATGGCTACAGGGTGTGTGTGACCAGTTGCCCAAGCAAATTTATGAGCTTTCTCCCTGTTGTCTCATCTGAGCTCAAGAATAGTCCCTACCATCTCAACTGACTTTTTTTTTGCTCTGCTAAGTGAGCTTATTTCCAAACAAAACACTGGGCTGTAGCTACCCACTATTTTAGTTTTCTAAGAATAACTATACTGTATGGAGTCCAGAAATATACTTGGAAAAACAGATCATGATAATAGCTAGCACTGACTTTGTAATATGTTACTTTCCCATTTCTTAATTGCACTAAAATCATATAAAAGTAATATCAGTTGGGACAGGAAGGCTATTGGATGCCAAGAGATATTTCTGTAGGCCCACTGGTGATCCCAGGCGCCACATTAAAACCTTGGCCACGGAGAAAATTTGCGACACTATTTACACTTGCTAAGCCTTAAGCACGCACACTATGCATTGTTCTATGTATAATGGAATTGTCCTTTGAAATCAAAGGAACAAACTTCTGTGTAAAGCATATGAAAGATTACATTGGCTGCTTTCACAAGGTATATTTCTAGCAGAATTCTGTTCTTGTCTATTCTAAAATAAGTCTCACTGACTTCAATGGGGCTGATTCTCACATGAATATTTCCTCTCTCCTTTTTATGACATTGAGAGGGTGACACCCCTGTTATGTACTGGGCCTTGCTGAAGTTATTCAGCAAGGCTCAGAAAGTTGCAGAGAGGCTGGGCCTTGCTGAGTCATTCAGCAAGGCCCAGGAAGACTGGAAATGGGTTGCAGAGACCCGGGCAGACCACGCGTTTGCCCGGGACCGGTTGCAGAGACCCGGGCAGACCACATGTCTGCCCGGGACCCAGACAGGCTGTCTCCAGCCTCATGTGCCTGCGCGAGGCGGGAGAATAGCCTGCATCGATTGGCTGAGCATTCCCTTGTAAGGGAATATAAGAAGGAGTGGCCAGTGTGGCCAGGTTGTTGTTGTTAGTGCTTGATTCTGTGTTAGTTCTGTTCAATATATCTCCATGCTTCTGTTCAGTGCATGTACACAATAAAGATCATCTTTTGCACCAACTGCCTCGTCTTCATGTCTGCGTTGCGAACAGAACAACCCCCCTCTTATATATGCATGTATTGACATGTTTTTATTTTTGGAAAATTACCTCCATAACACAGTCACTTTGGCAAAACAGCCAGCCAGCCATAAACAAATTTCGCTTTTTTCTACAAAGCCCTTCAGTTTATTTATTTGCTCATTGCGTTAGTATCTTGCCATCTGCTCAGAATGGGTAACCACATGTCATTTAAAAAAAACCAAATAAAATAAAGCAAAGGGAACACAATGCCCACTACAATAAGAGCTGCCTCTCATCAAAAACCATCAGAGGCCTTGGGGAATTAAAGAGCATGCCAAAGCTCATGTTGTTTATGGTATCAGTGAGCCTGATCACATGCACAGCCACACTCCTTTCTTTCATCTCAGACACGTAGTCCCAAGAGTAAGAAAACAAAAACAAAAACAAACTCTGCTTTCAGAGGTAGAATTCCCTTGCTTAAGTGAGCAAGTATTTCCTTGCAAGGGAGCACATCAGTAAACATAAACCAAAAGGAGGAAAATGGAAAGTTTACTGGGACAGTTGTGTAAAAACAGGGTATAGGAAAGGACTTAAACTTCTACACTAGAGAGAGAAGAGTTTGAGACTCTTGACTGGGAAAAAGAAAGTCTGCAAACCTCTAGCAATTTCATCCAAAACATGCAGCCAGAATGAGACCCAAGTAAAAGGCTATGTTTTTACATTGCAATAGTGCCTTCTGCCTGCTATCATTTATTTTCCTCATCCTCATTTCATATCCTATTTGCCCATTGCTGGTTAGCCAAGACTAGAGTATCAGATGTGACTTGCAAAAATCTAGATGGCAGCAAAGAGAGTTTTCTTTGTCTTTGCTGCCATTTAGTAGTCATTCTAGAATCAGATCTAACCCATTGACTTAACGGGTTAGAAATAAGCAACAAACAGATGCTATCAGTCGTCTTATGCCTCCCACCCCCCCCAACCCCAATCAAGGACTTTTCTTTGTTCCCTGTGCATTCTGTAGTAGATTCTGTGCTCTGAGATTACAGAATCTGTAATTTTTATATTTATATAAAAAAATTGCTCACTCAGCACAAAGATTGGGTTGACAATTTGTCCTAAGCAACAATGTTGTCAATAAACCACAATTGCCTGAATTCATAGAACATGTTAAGCCAAAACCATACAAACAGCATATTGTGCTTTAGCAGAGTTGATGAATATTTTGTGGTTTATATATGTGAAATGATCCTGTCTGCTGTGATAAGGAAGTTGTATGAGGAACACAGACCTTATTAATGAAAGGCCTATTGCATATTGTTGACTACAACAACATGCAAAGATGGAGATGTGATTTAATGGTTTCTTTCTTTTCCAGGGGTCATTAACAGACCCTTCCCTGCTGCATCTTGGCATCTGTTTGTTTTTCTGCTACAAGCAACTGTTCATTTGTTACCTTCTGAGTAACACAGTGAAGAGATGGAAATGAAGGAGCAAAAGCCAAAGATTCCCTTGTGTTATTTCATCAGGAAAAGTCAAGACGTACAGTGGCCACCCAGGGGGCCTTCTTTTCTCTTTTATTTTGGGACAGTCTTCTTTTATTCAACTTTACATTCCACAGCCTCATAAATCTGTGATACACAGATGCCTCCTTTTAAAGAATGCCATAGTTCCCCAAGGTATGCAAAAACATCATGCAGAAAAAGAGAATTCTTTACATACTATAGTTTCCTTCATTCCTAAGATTTCTGAGTATGGTAAAACCTTTAGTTAATTCCGCTGTATGAAGATAACCAATAGCTCCTGCTTTTGTGATTGCAGACTTGTTTATAGCTTTTTTTTTGTCAACTTCACTAATTCCTAATATATGACAGTGCTGTCTTAATGACCTTGAGTGTGTATGCCCAAAAAAATATTTCTCTTTGTTCTTAATACTAAGAGTGATTTAGATTCAGCCTGCATGCCACAGTGGTTGTCTGAAGAGGACAAAAATAATGGTGGGTAAATCACTGATCTACCACACATTGAAATCCTCTGTACACTGCCTTCTCCTAGAGACTCTTGGGGACTGTAGTTTACCGAGATTGATGAGTAAACAGTTCCCTTCTTGTTGTGGAACTCCTGGGGAACGTTCATGATTGCAGAATTACTTCATCCTTTGTTCACACACAAAAATGGGATTTGCTCCAGGTTGCCTTTCTGAGCTACAAATGAAATGTTAATCAAGCAAACTTCACCTGTCACCGGTGGTGTAAATGGAGTCAAAGCAGAGTGGATTGCTTCCGGTGACGTCGCTGACTGTAGACCCGGGGAAAATTGCTCCGCTCCCCGGGTCTGAAATTTCTTCGCTGGCGGGCCCGTTTGGGCTAAATGCCACCCTGGAGGGGTGGCCACCAAAGGGCGAACCTTTGAGGAATGGGAGCCGGTGGTAGCTGTCTTACCGAACCCAAAGCAGCCCCTGGAACCAGCAAAAGAAAGGCGGATCGCATTTATGCGAGCCGCCATTCTCAGCTGATCGTCGGAGACAGAAAACAGCTGATTTGGAAGGCAAGCAGCCGGCACGGGTGAGACTATGCTTCTTTTCTCTTTGTGAAGTGGATTTTAGTGGGAAAAAATAGCCTGTCTTTAACTCGAAGCTGAAAGCCTGAAGGGAGGAAGGAGGTGGATTTATTCTCCCCCTCCCGTGTAAACGGCGGTTTAAGCGATCTTAAGAAGAACTAATTTGGACTACTTTAAAAAAATTTAACTGGAGAAATTATCTTACTTTTGGAAGGAAAGGAAGACTTAATAAGTGGGGAAAGCCATCCTGCTTCTTTTTCTGTTCTTTTTACTAACTTTACAGAACTTTTAAACTGTGTTTCCACCCTTGGATACTTTTTTTTTCTCTTTACCACCTAGCGGCTACATTGTAACCTTTCTCTCTTTGTTCTCTGGCAGTTTTGTTTATTCAGCTGCAATACTTGGCCCAACGCCCAGACATCTTGGCTGCAAGCCCAGACATCCTTATCTCTCTCAAAAGCTATTGAAAGGGAAGTTTTTTTTCCCCCCTTTTTTTGTCTGTGAGTGTCTGGTCTTTTTAGTGAGCTAAATATTTCCTATAGCAAAGGAAAACACAAGAGAAGGGAATTTATTTTTTGGGTTTTGTTTTTTCTTTTGTTTTCTTTTGTTGTTTTTGGATGGTCGTGGAATAAATTTCTAAATTTATAATTAGATCATTTTCCCCTGTAATATTTTTATTTTTACATGACAATTATTATATTTTTTTCTTTTTTTTTTGGCCTTTCCTTTGGATATAAATACATCTTTTTTCTTAGTGGCCCTTTTGTCTGCTGTTTTTTTCTTTTATTCTCCTTTCCTTTTGGATGGTCGTGGATATTTTTTTTGTTGTGCTTTCCCCCCCTTTTTTTAACTATCTCCTTGCTGGAATTATCAGTATTTTTTTTCTCTTTTTTTTCTTTCTTTTTTCCTTTTTTCCTTTCAAATTACGCTTGCCTTGTCTCCTGATAATAGGAGGGCATTGGATTACAATTGGCCATCGGGCCCTCTGATGGATTATAACTAGCCATTGGGCTCCTCAGTGGATTATAAATAAACACAACAATTAGAAGATGAGCGCCTCAAATTTGGCTAAAGGGGTGAAGAAGGGCTCTTCAGCTCCCGCTTCAACCTCGGTGAGCCCAGCCCCCCCAAAATCAATTACTACATATTTACAACAGGAAACCCAACAAAAAGATACGCAAGCGATACTCCAAGCAATTGCAGATTCCAAAATGGAAATGAAAAAAGATTATGAAGATTTGAAAAGTGATCTTCTTAAAATGGATCAAAAAATGGAAACTTTCCAACAGGCGATGATAGATACTCAACAAAGAATGCAAAAAATAGAAGATAAGTCAGAGATGGTCGATCAGAAACTAGAAGCATGAGGGTGCTTCCGGTGACTTTGCTGACTGTAGACCCGGGGAAAATTGCTCCGCTCCCCGGGTCCGAAATTTCTTCGCTGGTGGGTCCATTTGGGCTAAATGCCACCCTGGAGGGATGGCCACCGAAGGGCGAACCTTTGAGGAACGGGAGCCGGCGGTAGCCGGCTTACTGAACCCAAAGCAGCCCCTGGAACCAGCAAAAGAAAGGCGGATCGCATTTATGCGAGCCACCATTCTCAGCTGATCGTCGGAGACAGAAAACAGCTGATTTGGAAGGCAAGCAGCCGGGACGGGTGAGAATATGCTTTTTTTCTCTTTATGAAGTGGATTTTATTGAAGACTGTCTTTAAAATGAAGCTGGAAGTCTGAGGGGAGGAAGGAGGTGGATTTGTTCCCCCCCTCCCGAATAAACGGCGGTTTAAGTGAAAGAACTGATTTGGATTACCTTAAAAACCTTTTTAATTGGAGAAATCATTTTATTTTTGGAAGGAGAGGAAGACTTAATAACTGGGAAAAGCCACTCTGTTTTTTTTCTGTTATTTTTATTAACTTTAAAGAACTTTTAAACTGTGTTCCCACTTTGGACATTTTTTTTTCTTCTTTACCACCTAGCGGCTACATTGTAACTTTCCTCTCTTTGTTCTCTGATAGTTTTGTTTATTCAGCTGCAAGACTTGGCTGCAAGCCCAGACATCCTTATCTCTCTCAAAAGCTACTGAGAGGGAAGTTCCTTTCTCCTTCTGTGACTGTTTGGTCTTTTTAGCTAGCTATATATTCTTTACAGCAAAAAAAAATATAAGAGAAGGGAATTTATCTTTTGGGTTTTGTTTTTTCTTGTGGGTGACTGTGGAATAATTTTTTTAATTTATAATTAGATCATTTTTCTTTATAATATTTTTGTTTTTACATGACAATTCTTTCTTTTCTTTTTCTTTTTGGTTTTTCTTTTGGATACAAATACATCTTTTTTCTTTGGCCTTTTTGTCTGCTTTTTTTTTACTTTCTCTTTTTTTATTCTCCCTCCTTTTTGGATGGTTGTAGAAGTTTTTTGTTGTTCCCTTTTTTTTCTTCTCCTTAACTAGTTTTTTGGTGGAATTATTAGTACTTTTTTCCTTTCTTTTTTCCTTTTTTCCCTGTTAAAAGTACGTGTGCCTTGTCTCCTGATAATAGGAGGGCATTGGATTACAATTGGCCATCGGGCCCTCTGGTGGATTATAACTGGCCATTGGGCTCCTCAGTGGATTATAAATAAATACAACAACTAGAAGATGAGCATCTCAAACTTGGCTAAAAGGGTTAAGAAGGGTTCTTCGGCCACCGCCTCAACCTCGGTGAGCCCAGCTCTTCAAAAATCAATTACTACATTTCTACAACAGGAAACTCAACAAAAAGATACGCAAGCGATACTCCAAGCAATTGCAGACTCCAAAATGGAAATGAAAAAAGATTTGGATAAAAATTATGAAGACTTGAAAAGTGATCTTCTTAAAATGGATCAAAAAATGGAAACTTTCCAACAGGTGATGATAGATACTCAACAAAGAATGCAAAAAATAGAGGATAAGTCAGAGATGGTTGATCAGAAATTAGAAGCATTACAAGATGAGAACCAGAGGTTGGTGCAAGTTAATGTGGAATTGGAAGACAGCATCGCTGTTATGGAGATGGAAAGGGCGTCATACTTCTTGAGATTCCAAAATATCATAGAAGAGAAAGATGAGAACCTGTTAGAGTTGACGTGTGAGTTATTGGCAGAACAACTTGGAATGGAAATGGATCAAATGAAAAAAGAAATGGACCAGGTCTTTAGAGTCAATTCAAGCTATGCAAGAAGAAATAGAGTTCCCAGAGATGTTCACGTAAGATTTCTTAAAAGAGCAATACGAGATGAGATTTTGAGAGCAATAAGAGACCAACCACTGAAATATAAAGATAAAGAACTTGTAATTCTTAAACAGATCCCGAAGAGAATAAGAGAAGCATGAAGAGAATATCAATTTTTGACAAGGAAACTGCTGAATAAAGGAGTGAATTTTAGATGGTTGGTCCCAGAAGGATTACTAATTTTTTGGGACTCGAGAAGATACAGATTGGATACCCCACTTAAAGCAGAGGAATTTTTTAATAATCATAGAACCTTTCTGGAAGAAGGCGATATCAGATCTAAAAAAACCAGAGGAAGAAGCAGGAGCATCGAAACAAACAGAAGAGGAAGAACCTAAAAAGACCCAATCAGAAGAAGATGTAAGACCCAAGGATCAGAGACAGATAACCTCTAAATACAACTAAAACTATGGAAGAAATTGAAATTTTTTCAACAAATATAAATGGTCTTAACTCCCCATCAAAAAGGAGTAAAATATTTTATAGATTACAAAAATTAAAAATGGACATAATTTGTCTCCAAGAGACACATATAAAAAGACAACACTTTAGACTCCTAGAACAACCAAAAATAGGCAAACTTTATTTTTCATCGGCACTGCAAAAGAAAAGAGGGGTAGCTTTTTATATAAAAGAGAAGATGAATCCAAAACAAATTTATGCTGATGATGAAGGAAGACTATTAATGGTGGAAATTACATGGAACCAAAAACAAATTTTGATGATTGCGATATATGCCCCCAATGAGAAACAAGACCAATTTTTCCAGCAACTATATGATAAGTTAATGGAATTAAACTATCAAAACCTTTGTATTCTTGGAGACTTTAATGCGATAACTGATGCAAAACAGGATTATAAGAGCTACAAACAAGGGAAAAAAGGGGGAAATACCTTATCTAATTCTTTTCTAAAGATGAAAGACGAATTAGGTATACAAGATATATGGAGAGAAATGAATCCAGATAAAGCACAATATACATTTTATTCAAATAGGCATAAATCCTGGTCACGAATTGATATGATATGGACTTCTTATGATTTAAAGACTATGATACAGGAGATTGAAATAGAACGTAATATTTGGGCAGATCATAATCCAATTAGAATGACATGGAAAGGAACTAGAAAGAAATTAAGATGGTGGCTGAACAAAGCTATATTGAAAGAAAAAGAATTTTTACAATTTGCAATGAAAGAAATGGAATTTTTTTTTAAAATAAATAAGAAAGAAGAAACTTCCATTCAAAATGTATGGGATACAGCAAAAGCCTATTTTAGGGGCATGGCTATAACTTATGTTGCTAAAAAGAATAAAGAAAAGAAACAAACACAGCTTAGATTGAAAGAACAACTCAGTAACTTGGAATTGGAGCTACAAAATGATCCACAAAAGAAAAAGTTGAAGATACAAATGGAATTAATAAAACATAAATTAAATTTACTGGAGATGGATATAAGGGCACAACAGATTAAACGATCTAAACAGAATTTTTTTGAAAATGCTAATAAACCCGGAAGATGGTTGGCATATAAACTGAAAAAAAAGAGAGAAAAAAGATTGATAAGTAAACTACAAGATTCAAAGGGCCAATTACACTGCCATAATGATGCAATTAAAAAAATTACTACAGCTTACTATGAGACACTTTATAAAACTGAGGTGGTTTCGAAGGAGGCAATACAGGAATATTTAAAAGAAGCGGATCTTCCAAAGATACCAGAGAATATGCAATACATATTAAATGAGAACATAACAATGATGGAGATTACAGAAGAGATAAAAAGACAAAAGAAGGATAAAACTCCGGGACCTGATGGTCTCCCTGCAGAATTCTATATAGCTTTACAAGACATTGTTAGCCCGATTTTGAAAGATCTTTGTAATGAAGCCTTTTCAGAGACAAAAATACCAAATTCATGGATAGAAGCCAACATTTCCCTTATACCCAAAGAAGACACTGATCTCACACAAATTAAAAATTATAGACCAATATCGTTATTAAACGTGGATTATAAAATATTTACTACAATAATGGCAGAAAGAATGAAGAAATTTTTGACTGAATTTGTTCACTCGGACCAAAATGGCTTTCTGCCCAAAAGGCAGATAAAGAATAATCTAAGGATTATTTTAAATGTGTTGGAATATTATGAAAACCACCCGGGGAAACAGTTGGCGCTTATATTTCTTGATGCGCAAAAAGCTTTTGATAATCTTAATTGGCAATTTTTGTTTCAACAGTTGAAGGAGATGGACTTTGGCGAAAACTTTATAAATGCAATACAAGCAATTTATAATAAACAATCAGCAAGGATACTTATAAATGGAGATTACACAGATAGCTTTGAAATAAAAAAAGGCACAAGACAGGGATGTCCATTGTCTCCTTTGTTATTTATTCTTACATTGGAAGTGTTGGCTAGGAATATTAGGCAAGATATTGAGATTAAAGGATTGGAGATAAAAGACCAAAAATACAAACTACAAGCTTTTGCAGATGATTTAGTTTTTATTTTGGAGGAACCACTAGAAACAGCTATTAAACTCTTGCAGAAAATAGAGAAATTTGGAGAAGTGGCGGGGCTGAAGATAAACAGGGAAAAAACCAAAGTATTAACGAAGAACTTAACAGACAAACAAAAAATTCAATTTGCTAAAAAGACAAATCTTCAAATAACTAAAAAAGTTAAATATTTAGGTATCTATTTAACTTCAAAATACACAACAATAAAAGAGGACAACTATGAGAGACTATTAAAACAAATAAAAGTGGATTTGGAGAAATGGAAAAATCTTCAATTATCATTGCTAGGAAGGATAGCGACCGTTAAGATGAACATTCTACCTAAGCTAATTTTTCTATTTCAAACGGTTCCTGTTAAGTTAAATCAGAAATTCTTCGATGAATTGAATGCTACAATAATGAGATTTATATGGCAAGGGAAAAAAGCTAGAATTAAAATTAAATTGTTACAAGATTCTAAAGACAGAGGGGGCTTCGGACTCCCGGATTGGAGACTTTATTACCAGGCAACTATTTTGCTCTGGCTTAAAGAATGGATCACACTGAGAAATAAACGACTTCTCTATTTAGAGGGGCATGATCTGCAATTAGGTTGGAATGCATTTTTGTGGTATGAGAAAAATAAAGTACATAAATATTTTCAAAATCATGCCATAAGGAATGTATTGTTTTCAGAGTGGGAAAGAATTAAACATAAAATTTACATGAAAATACCTGAGTAGCTTTCGACAATGGAAGCCTTTTCCTATCTAAATTTAATTAACTATGATAAACTCGTTAGTTATAAAGATATTCTGGACAAAGATGGAAAACTTAAAGACAGACAAACTCTTCAGCAACAGGGTATTGACTTAACATGGTGGACTTATTTGCAAATTCAGACAAGATATGAAAAAGTTATAAAATCTGCAGGATTCTATAAAGAACAGACACCACTAGATAAAATATTGCTTAAAACAGATGAAAACTTGATTAAAAAACTTTATAAATTTCTGCTAAGATGGAAGATGGAAGAAGAACAAGTAAAGGAAACAATGATAGTATGGGCAAAGAACTTTGGATACTCTATAGACTTAGAAGATTGGCAAAAACTGTGGGATCGAAATATTAAACTTACTAAAGCAGCTGCATATAAGGAGAATTTATATAAAATGTTTTATAGATGGCATATGACACCAGTTAGACTAGAGAAAATGTTTAAAAATGTGTCAAATATTTGTTGGAAATGTAAACAAAAACCAGGGACTTATTATCATATCTGGTGGATATGCCCGGCCTAATGCAAAGAAATATTGGTTTAAGATTCATAGATGGTTAGAAAAGGTGACTAAGATATAGATAGAATTCAAACCGGAACTGTTTTTATTAGGAATATTGGGATTTAACTATGGAAAAGAGAATGAATATTTAATTTTACACATATTAACAGCTGCGAGAATAGCATTTGCCCAATTTTGGAAAAATGAAAAGATACCACCTGATCAGATTATTATTATGAAAATATTGGAATGTGCAGAAATGGATAGATTAACGTTAGAAATCAAAGAGAAAGAAGACACAATTTATTTTAAAACATGGGAAAATTTTTATCAATGGTTAGCAATAAGATAGAATGGAAAAAGGTTATGAAAGTAAATAAGATAAATGATGTATTTTTTATTATTACTTTTTAACCTCTATGTTAGTTTACCTTTAATTATAAATGAGCAATATACTGGTATTTATACATAACTATATTTAGTTAGTAATATATTATTAATAGTATATTGATTATTGTTATTTGTAGAATGAAGGATATATATGAGTTAAGTTTTTATTATTATTAGTGACAAATTTATTTACTATAGCTTTTTAGTATTATGTTAATTATGTACATTTAATATGTATACCCAGACGATAGTCTGCTTGCTAAAGCGTTGATTTGCTGTTGGGGGTAACCCCATTATTGTATCTATCCCTACCCCTGGTCTAATCCTTGTTTTTTTTACCCTATGTTATACCTTTACCCACCTTTCCCTTTGTTATTCCCATAAAAATAATAAAATATATTTTTTTAAAAAAAAGCAGAGTGGGGTGCAGCTATAGAGAGACCTGAAATTTGCCCAGGGTGACAAGATGGATGAGGCACAGCAACAGACAGAAATGGGCTCCAGGCAAACATGATGCCCAGCCTCATTATATAATGAATAAGATGACCACTAGATGGCAGCAAACAGATACTTAAAAACCTCCCCTCTTTGTTGCCATCTTGTGGTTATCTGGATTTCCTCAACATAGATCTGGTAGCTCTGATATTGCTTCTCCCCCAAGAAACCAAGCTGCCATCACCACCATTACTATTCCTCTCCAGAAATGGTATGTGCTAATCCCAGGACAGGTTTACTTCCTCAATTTCTTAATCTCTTTAACTGATTAATGTTGTGTTGGGCAGGCCCATTGAAGATTTGATTTGAGGCCTGGAAAGCTGTACTTATGCTGCTCCCCTTCCTCCTGTCAGCCTCACTTCCCTTTTCATCCTGACACTGCACCATTTTGGAGGCCATGGTTATTTTTGCCTCAGGAAAGGTGTCTGGAAAGTTTCAAAGATACACAGTTAAAAGCTGAAACCCTGAGAAGTTTTCTGCCTTTACAAATTGTTCTGTCAATCTGATATCTTTTTACCTCTGAAGCCAAATTGCATCGGATTTTTGAATTTTAGGCTGTTTTATTCAGTGGTGCTGTAAAATAAATAAATAAAGTGGCGCTGCAATCTCCTTCTGAATACCATTTCCCTTCCAGCAATTCTTTATTTTCTGCCTAATTCCCTTTTTCCTCATGCACTACATTGGCTTTTCTTCTATGAGAAAGCGATACAAGAGTGCTTCATAGTCTGTATTCTGATGTCTTACATTGCGGCTGCAGTTTTCCCCTGAAAATACAACTTTTATCTGTATCTCTCTTGTGGGGGAAAAAACCCTACCATTCCCCCATCTTCTCCTTCATAAGGACTTTTACACTAAGTATTTTCATTTCTCAGGATTTCCAAAGTGACCTCTGGGATACTCCTTCCATCATTTGTCACTCCTCCTTCTGTCCCATCAACCCTAGCTGCCACTGTCTTAATGTTATATTTCCCAGATTTTACAGTCCTCGTAAAGTTGTTTTAAAACATCCTTACTCTTAATTTGAATGTACAGATGTTGATATTATAGGTCATTGACTTTTTTGTTCAGAGGCTCCTTATTTTATATTGAGATGTTGTGACTGATTGTACTCTTTTACAATATTGCTTTATTCTCTGCTGATACCGTGCTTAGTTAGATATGCTTGATCAATAAAATTACTATTGCTATGCCAGGCACCATTACTCCTTCAACTAATTGCACAGGGTAGGGCTACACAACTTTGATTGTTTTTAGAGTTATCATCAGGTTCTGTGTGACATATCCAGGGCTTTCAAAAATGCGTGAGGGAAGGAGATTCAGACAAGCAAGGAGTGAAGTATATACTCACAGCAAGATGGCGGAAGGGAAATGATTTGGTTTGCATTGGAAGCATGCCCACCAGCTTTTGGGAGTCAAGATCTTCCTGTAGATGCTAAAACTGACCAGTGGAATTGAAGGTTACTGGGAGGAAAATCAGTGTCCCTATGAACTGTATGGGCTTTGAAGTCTGATATCTGAAGCTCTGTTTGCAGCCTGCTTGTAATGTTAGTTAAATGGATGGTTTGTCCAGATTGAGTGATTCTTCTAAGTTGTATTGAATAAAGCCATTTTATTGAAACTGTTGGTTACAGTTATATTGTTTCATGTAATATTTATTTATTTCTATCTTGCCTTTATTTTTTTTTATAAACAACCAAAGGTGACGAACAATATGATAGAGCTGGCATACTTATCGCTCTTAGAGATAGTTAAGAATATTAAAATTAATCTTTAAAAAATGTACTGACAATCTGCCATTGTAATGTTATGTGGAAATGGCTTTAGGAAATGGGGGGGGGGAGAGAGATTCTGCCTAGGGCAGGGGTAGGCAACCTTGGCTCTTATATGACTCGTGGACTTCAACTCCCAGAATTCCTGAGCCAGCCATGCTGGCTCAGGAATTCTGGGAGTTGAAGTCCACGAGTCATAAAAGAGCCAAGGTTGCCTACCCCTGGCCTAGAGAATGATCAGATAAGAGAGGATATGGCCCCCAGTTGCATAATGGGCAAAGAAAGAACTAAGAAGGGAATCTCCCTAACTTCTCAGATTGGAAAAAAGGCAGAATGAGATTTGTACTTTCTGACTTGCAGGATTCTGTAAATGTAGCCTTATAATAAAGTAAAATTAGCTCATTTGGTTTTGATTCCTGTCGGACATCCAAAGAGGTCCTTTGGTACCTACAGAAGATATTCAATATTTCTATGAGCCCAGAGGGTATAAGCTCAACTCAAGTGCTTGTCTCCTTTTGACTCTGCAAAGAAAAGTACCCTCTCCTGTCTTAATTACTTGGCAAAGAAGGATGTGCCATTTTTCTGCTAATCTGTGAAGGTATGCTACTGATCTGACTTTGTTATTGATCAGTTCTTATTGTTAAGTTCTCTAAATCTAAGTGAACAATTCAGGTCTGCTATCCTCCTCTGGTCAGCAGGAAATTGAGCACTCTCTTCAACTAACCCCCTCCTCTCCCTTCCTTCTTCTTGGTGTACAAAAGTCAAACAAAAGAATATATACTAGCCAAATTACAGTTTGTTTCCATCTGGCACAGAAGTCTAGCTAGAGTCTCGTGTTTATTTTATTCCTGTGTTCTGAAGGATATCATCCTGAGCAGCAAGAGAACTGTTTCTTATTATAAGGGGGTATTTTTGTTGTTCTGTTTTGAGTCAATATCAATTATCACCCTTCTCTGTTTAGTGCCCTTGACCGTTATTGTATTGTTCCTTGGGTAGCCAAGATTATAATTGGAATCAAGTCACCCTGTGTGTAAGCAAAAGGGTGAAGCAGAGCTTCCTTTCTTCAGATCAATGAGCTTGCAATATGCACATGTTGCTCTGTATCCCATAAATTTCATTTGTTACTGTCCAACACAGTTTCAACATGCTTCTTATCTTTCACAAGTACACTCTGGATATTTCCACATAGTAGCGTAACTTTTCCCAACCTCGCACATTTCAGATAGACTGGTCTGCATGCCCATGTTGCATAATTCTGTAACTCTCAGGACTCTCCTGGTTCAGAGAAAGCTGGTTTAGCATTTCACAAATTTACCATTCTGATTTCTCAAAACATCTTCTGGTAATACATTGCTGATGAAAGAGAGGAAGGAAGGACTGCAAGCAACTTTTTAATGGGCTCCATGAAATGGAATGAAAAGAAATGCGCACAGGGCAAGAATTACAATGATATATAAGCATACAAATATAGGACAGGCAAAATCTAGACACATTACATGGCATCAGGCCCCAAAAGCCCTCCAGACCCTCCAGACCCCTCCAGGTCTATCTTCAGCTTTTTCTAGAAAGCAGACTGTCCAGACAGAGACCCTTCGACCACAGGTTACAAGGCATTCAATCTGAACTGCAGGCCACCAGTTCCTCCCATTGGGCAATTCCCTGCTGCTGTTCCCTCCCACTTTTCTATTCTAGGAAAGTAACAGCCAATGGGATTCCTTTCTGCCAGCAGGTAATTCTGGAGATACATACTTTTAAGTACTGTATTCCTGCTTGTTCATTCATATATATGAGGGACTGTTAAATTTAAATATACAAATTAAATCAACCATTTTAAAATAAAAATTCTTCTTTATCATCCAGTAACATTTTAATACTTCCTAGAGCAATATTTACCAGTAATGCCACAATTCTCCAGTGATTGTAACATTTGCTTTCAAAGGTTGCTGAATTGAGACCAACACAATATTTTAATTAGGTTTTTTTCCCCCTTGGGTTACTCACTTTTCCCTGGGCTTTTTTTTAAATACATCTACCAGCGTGCCATTTCATTACTTCTCCAGTCACCTGGGAAAAGTTTACCTCAAATTATTAGGGATAGAAGTGACTGAAAAAACTGATGAAATGGTACATTGCTGAACTTAATTGTTAACAGCCTACAGAAAAGTACGTAGCTCAGGGAAAGAAAAATAGCACTTAAAAAAATTCTTCCAAGTTTCCAACCACAATTTTCTATTTTGATATTTTTAATTAGTTACCATCAAATTGGTGTTGACTGTTAGCAACCACCTAGAATTTCTCCATGACAACCTGTACCTAACCTGTTCGGTTTAGAAGGTTAGTATTATAACCATTGTGCAATTATAGCATTTCCTAGTAAAAATAGCTTTAACAGACATTAATCACCATAATAATTGCCTTGATTGAGAGAGCATTCCTACCTCCATGAAGTAGTCAATGAACTATATTCAGCTACATTGAATGCTCAAGGGGACATGAGACATAAAATAAATGCTTTAAAACAACAGCAAAAAAATGTGCTCAGAGCTCACATCTGCAATGGGAGAGGAGTGCATTTTGTCTTCCAAAAATGTTCCTAGCCATTCTGATAATGGGCAATGTAGACAAGCCCTTTGATTGCAGTGATATAATCCCTGGAAGACACAATATTCTCTGATTTAGACCTCTGGGATCAGAAACAAGACTCTATTCTCTGAAGGGGAATTCCATTAACAGCACCAAACAAAGATGTAACAGGAATATCCAGGGATCCTCTGGCCTTCTGATAGGCTTTCAGTACAGAGGAAAAAAATTGACCAGCCCTGGCATTGGTATAAATCATTTCCCTCCTATTATTCACCAATGATGAGAAATCATGATCATCATCATCACTGAAAGAATATCACTCCCACCTATGCTTCCATCCAGCTGGCAACAGTTCAATGAGGCATTTAATTTGTTGGAATTTCTATTATAGGCTTTCAAACAAGATGTGTAATGGCCAAAATGTAGGTGAAAATTATTTTGGTTTAATTATTCATTATAATTTTATATTGGTCAGGCAATAATGTTCTTGAACAGCTTTATTGCCTATAGTAAATGAATGAATGAATAAACCTCTTGGACATACTGTAGAAATGTTCTTTTCTGATGCTGCATTGTGTTATGCTTTGTATTTCATCCTACATTTTTACAAATACTGGTTCTGCAACCTGATAACAAGTCCCAAAGTAGGCTAAGAAGGGAAAAAAAGAGAGTTGTAGTGAACTTCTCTGGAGGGCAGCATGTTACAAAAAGTTTCTATGGAGTAGTTGTACTATGTACATATGCAGAAGATTCCTATATGTTAAATGGGGCTTAACATACAGGATTCCTCCATATAAATGGATATAGTAAGTATACATGGCATTGTTATCTGGGAACTTGAATATTTAAATAACAGATTTCTTTCTATCTTTCTTTTTTAAAATCATCCACTGTTAGAAGTGTTGAAAGATGGTAGCAACTTTTCTCAGTGATGATCATAACTCTTTTGATATATTGTTAAGTCATTACATACAGTTAATAATTTAGATGTGACGCCATATATCTTTGGAAAGATATAAATTCATTTTGAACAAGCCTTCCCAAAAGAGCTGTACAAAAAGCATCCATAAGCAGCAGCCTGAACATTTGGCTGTCCCCACAAGATTAAAATTTCCCATAATGGGGGATGAAAACCTACCATCCTTAAAGAACATTTATGTCACATATAAAATACTGAGCACAAAGAAGATCCAGATTACAGTGGAAACAAATATTTAAAAAACGGTATTTACAAAAGCAGTGGAAATTTCCTCCTCAAACATCTTAATTTCTGATTAGACATGCATAGGATTATGCTCTAAATGATTTAGCCAGCCTTATTTTATTGCTCAATTAAACAGATTTTATTTTTATTGAAACACTCAGCTGTGATATTAAGGATCTTTGCTGAGAAGTAAAACTTGTCAGTGGCATGGCTTGGCTTGAGGGAGTAGTGGAACTAAGGTCAGTGGTGTTTCTCTCACACAGATGTGCACTTCACCTACATTTTCATTCCCACTTAATTCCCACTCATTGATACTCCCCTCCTTCTATCATTTCCCCCCCCCCCTGTCTCATTTCTCCATTTTTCTCAACTGGTTGTAAGAGAGAGAGAAAGAAAAAGTGATGGGGAACAGTAGATGTCCTTCTGTTGTATTTTTTTCCCCTTCTGCAAATATATCCCTTAAACTCCACTGAAGATGTTATCTAGCCTGGTAATGAAACATTCAGAAACCAACCCACAAGCTCAGAGAACAAACCTTCACCCTTATCCTACACCTGAGCTACAGATATTTGCCACTATTGCAAAGCTGAATTTGGCCACAGCACTGTTGCTGTCATCTATGTATAGCTGTGATCAGGAGATAGAAGCAATGGGAGATTGGAAAGTTTTCTATCCTCCCCTGGACTTCGGATTATACCCAGGAGGAAAACATCTTCCCAACAAGAGTTGCCCCAAGTGTCCTTCGGACAACTTCACTAAATTTGTAGCTTTCATAATTTTATTAAAGAGGTTTTCAATGGGATAAAAAGAGTACAAATTTCATGTTGGAAGTAAGAAGAAGAAAGGAAAGTTATAAATAAAAATTATTAGATTTCAAGCAGTTTATTTATCAGAATACAAAGAAAAATCTGCTGGCCAGATGCTATTTTTTTTTACTGGAAAACAAATTTGTTCTCACCAACCCACCATTGGTGATCATTGCTCTGATTTTTACTAAATGTTTATAAAATTTAATGTCACTATTGTTTTTTTAATATGACCTGAAAACACTCTGTGTGGCCTCTTTCAGGGATTTTATGGGGTAAAGCTCGATATGGTGTGTATGGACATGGAAAGGAAGTCCCAGTTGTACCAACTCCCATTTATGTGCATTAAGATTCATGTAAAAAAAAAGAGAGAGAGAGAGGTTTTGATTGTGGAGTCACTTCATGAGCCAGGAAGAGGGCTGTGAAAATATCTACAGACCTCTCACATCCTGGACATAAACTGTTTCAACTTGTTTTCTGAAGATGGCACTATAGGGCATTGCACACCAAAACAACTAGACAGAAGGACAGTTTTCCCCCCCATGCCATCTGTCTGCTAAACAACTAATTCCCACAACACTGTCAAACAGTGCTATAGGGCTATATTACTATTATCCTTCTTCCTAGTACCTATTTCCTTATCTTCTTATGACTATAACTTTGTTGCTTGTATCTTATGATTTATATCAATTGTTTTATTTAGTAACCAAGTATGATTTATGTTGATTGCTTATTTAGTGACTATCACTGAGTGTTGTATCTTATGATTTATGATGAATGTATTTTTATGATTATGATCATGATTTATCACTTGTTGCTTGTATGTGCACTGAGAGCTTATGCACCAGAGACAAATTCCTTGTGTGTCCAATCATACTTGACCAATAAAGAATTCTATTCTATTCTATATTGACTCCCCCATTTTTCGTTCAACCTTTATATATAGTGGCATTCAAAATAGTCAATGTCTTTATCATTCAACCATAGTTCCACTGGGAAAGGTGGTTTTAGTTGCCAGAGAATTTTCTGATTTCCGGACAAGAGCCACATCCTAAGTCAGAATGCGATTTGGGGTTAAATTTCATGCTTAAAAATGGTGCTTTTTCTAGTTTTTAAAAATTGAGCCGTTTTGGTGTCCAGGGAAGGAAATTCCTGATGCCGGGGTCAGGGATTTTTTTGCTCAGGAGGTGAAATATTTTTTTTGACCCAAATGTAAAAACGGACGCCAGAATGGGATTCGGGGTTAAATTTCATGCTCAAAAATGGTGCTTTTTCTAGTTTTAAAAAATTGAGCCGTTTTGGTGTCCAGGGAAGGAAATTCCTGATTCCGGGGTCAGGGATTTTTATGATCAGGAGGTGAATTTTTTTTTTACCCAAATGTAAAAACGGACGCCAGAATGGGATTCGGGGTTAAATTTCATACTTAAAAATGGTGCTTTTTCTAGTTTTTAAAAATTGAGCCGTTTTGGTGTCCAGGGAAGGAAATTCCTGATGCCGGGGTCAGGGATTTTTTTGCTCAGGAGGTGAAATGTTTTTTTTACCCAAATGTAAAAACGGACGCCAGAATGGGATTCGGGGTTAAATTTCATGCTCAAAAATGGTGCTTTTTCTAGTTTTTAAAAATTGAGCCGTTTTGGTGTCCAGGGAAGGAAATTCCTGATGCCGGGGTCAGGGATTTTTTTGCTGAGGAGGTGAAATGTTTTTTTTACCCAAATGTAAAAACGGACACCAAAATGGGATTCGGGGTTAAATTTCATGCTCAAAAATGGTGCTTTTTCTAGTTTTTAAAAATTGAGCCGTTTTGGTGTCCGGGGAAGGAAATTCCTGATGCCGGGGTCAGGGATTTTTTTGCTCAGGAGGTGTAATTTTTTTTTGACCCAAATGTAAAAACGGATGCCAGAATGGGATTCGGGGTTAAATTTCATGCTTAAAAATGGTGCTTTTATTAGTTTTTAAAAATTGAGCCATTTTGGTGTCCGGGGAAGGAAATTCCTGATGCCGGGGTCAGGGATTTTTTTGATCAGGAGCTGAAATTTTTTTTTGACCCAAATGTAAAAATGGACGCCAGAATGGGATTCGGGGTTAAATTTCATGCTCAAAAATGGTGCTTTTTCTAGTTTTTAAAAATTGAGCCGTTTTGGTGTCCGGGGAAGGAAATTCCTGATGCCGGGGTCAGGGATTTTTTTGCTCAGGAGGTGAAATTTTTTTTGACCCAAATGTAAAAACAGATGCCAGAATGGGATTTGGGGTTAAATTTCATGCTCAAAAATGCTGCTTTTTCTACTTGTTAAAAATTGAGCCGTTTTCAGGGATTTTTTTGCTCAGGAGGTGAAATTTGTTTTTGACCCAAATGTAAAAACGGATGCCAGAATGTGATTCGGGGTTAAATTTCATGCTTAAAATGGTGCTTTTTTCTAGTTTTTAAATTGAGCCGTTTTGGTGTCCAGGGAAGAAATTCCCTGATGCCGGGTCAGGGTTTTTTTGCTGGGGAGTGAAATTTTTTTTAACCCAATGTAAAAACGGTACGCCAGAAGGATTCGGGTTAAATTTCTGCTTCAAAAATGGTGCTTTTCTAGTTTTTAAAAATTGAGCCGTTTGGTGTCCAGGGAAGGGAAATTCCTGATGCGGGGTCAGGATTTTTTTGCTGAGGAATGAAATGTTTTTTTACCAAATGTAAAAACAGCTCCAGAATGGGATTAGGGGTTAAATTTCATGCTTAAAAATGGTGCTTTTTCTAGTGTTTGAAAATTGAGCTGTTTTGGTGTCCGGGGAAGGAAATTCCTTATGCAGGGGTCAGGGATTTCTGTGCTCAGGAGGTGAAAAAGTTTTTTTGACCGAAATGTAAATACGGACTCCACAAAGGGATTCGGGGTTAAATTTCATGCTTAAAAATGGTGCTTTTTCTAGTGTTTAAAAATTGAGCCGTTTTGATGTCCAGGGAAAGTAATTCCTCATTCCGGGATCAGGGATTTCTGTGCTCAGGAGATGAATTTTTTTTTTGACCCAAATGTAAACAAGGACTCCAAAAGGGGATTCAGGCTTAAATTTCATTCTCAAAAATGGTGCTTTTTCTATTTTTTAAAAATTGAGCCGTTTTGGTGTTCGGGGAAGGAAATTCCTGATGTCGGGGTCTGGGATTTCTGTGCTCAGGAGGTGAAATTTGTTTTTTTGACCCAAATGTAAAAACGGATGCCAGAATGGGATTTGGGGTTAAATTTCATGCTTAAAAATGGTGCTTTTTCTAGTGTTTAAAAATTGAGCCGTTTTCAGGGATTTTTTTGCTGAGGAGGTGAAATGTTTTTTTTACCCAAATGTAAAAACGGACACCAAAATGGGATTCGGGGTTAAATTTCATGCTCAAAAATGGTGCTTTTTCTAGTTTTTAAAAATTGAGCCGTTTTGGTGTCCGGGGAAGGAAATTCCTGATGCCGGGGTCAGGGATTTTTTTGCTCAGGAGGTGTAATTTTTTTTTGACCCAAATGTAAAAACGGATGCCAGAATGGGATTCGGGGTTAAATTTCATGCTTAAAAATGGTGCTTTTATTAGTTTTTAAAAATTGAGCCATTTTGGTGTCCGGGGAAGGAAATTCCTGATGCCGGGGTCAGGGATTTTTTTGATCAGGAGCTGAAATTTTTTTTTGACCCAAATGTAAAAATGGACGCCAGAATGGGATTCGGGGTTAAATTTCATGCTCAAAAATGGTGCTTTTTCTAGTTTTTAAAAATTGAGCCGTTTTGGTGTCCGGGGAAGGAAATTCCTGATGCCGGGGTCAGGGATTTTTTTGCTCAGGAGGTGAAATTTTTTTTGACCCAAATGTAAAAACAGATGCCAGAATGGGATTTGGGGTTAAATTTCATGCTCAAAAATGCTGCTTTTTCTACTTGTTAAAAATTGAGCCGTTTTCAGGGATTTTTTTGCTCAGGAGGTGAAATTTGTTTTTGACCCAAATGTAAAAACGGATGCCAGAATGTGATTCGGGGTTAAATTTCATGCTTAAAAATGGTGCTTTTTCTAGTTTTTAAAAATTGAGCCGTTTTGGTGTCCAGGGAATGAAATTCCTGATGCCGGGGTCAGGGATTTTTTTGCTGAGGAGGTGAAATGTTTTTTTTACCCAAATGTAAAAACGGACGCCAGAATGGGATTCGGGGTTAAATTTCATGCTCAAAAATGGTGCTTTTTCTAGTTTTTAAAAATTGAGCCGTTTTGGTGTCCAGGGAAGGAAATTCCTGATGCCGGGGTCAGGGATTTTTTTGCTGAGGAGGTGAAATATTTTTTTGACCCAAATGTAAAAACAGACGCCAGAATGGGATTCGGGGTTAAATTTCATGCTCAAAAATGGTGCTTTTTCTAGTTTTTAAAAATTGAGCCGTTTTGGTGTCCAGGGAAGGAAATTCCTGATGCCGGGGTCAGGGAATTTTTTGCTCAGGAGGTGAATTTTTTTTTGACCCAAATGTAAAAACAGATGCCAGAATGGGATTTGGGGTTAAATTTCATGCTCAAAAATGCTGCTTTTTCTACTTGTTAAAAATTGAGCCGTTTTCAGGGATTTTTTTTGCTCAGGAGGTAAAATTTTTTTTTGACCCAAATGAAAAACAGGATGCCAGAATGGATTCTGGGTTAAATTTCATCTTAAAAATGTGCTTTTCTAGTTTTTTAAAATTTGAGAAGCCGTTTTTGGGTGTCCAGGGAAGGAAATGCCCTGATGCCCTGGGTCAGGGATTTTTTTTGCTGAGGAGGTGAAATGTTTTTTTTACCCAAATGTAAAAACAGACGCCAGAATGGGATTCGGGGTTAAATTTCATGCTCAAAAATGGTGCTTTTTCTAGTTTTTAAAAATTGAGCCGTTTTGGTTTCCAGGGAAGGAAATTCCTGATGCCGGGGTCAGGGATTTTTTTGCTGAGGAGGTGAAATGTTTTTTTTACCCAAATGTAAAAACGGACGCCAGAATGGGATTCGGGGTTAAATTTCATGCTCAAAAATGGTGCTTTTTCTAGTTTTTAAAAATTGAGCCGTTTTGGTGTCCAGGGAAGGAAATTCCTGATGCGGGGTCAGGGATTTTTTTGCTGAGGAGGTGAAATGTTTTTTTTACCCAAATGTAAAAACGGACACCAAAATGGGATTCGGGGTTAAATTTCATGCTCAAAAATGGTGCTTTTTCTAGTTTTTAAAAATTGAGCCGTTTTGGTGTCCGGGGAAGGAAATTCCTGATGCCGGGGTCAGGGATTTTTTTGCTCAGGAGGTGTAATTTTTTTTTGACCCAAATGTAAAAACGGATGCCAGAATGGGATTCGGGGTTAAATTTCATGCTTAAAAATGGTGCTTTTATTAGTTTTTAAAAATTGAGCCATTTTGGTGTCCGGGGAAGGAAATTCCTGATGCCGGGGTCAGGGATTTTTTTGATCAGGAGCTGAAATGTTTTTTTGACCCAAATGTAAAAACAGATGCCAGAATGGGATTTGGGGTTAAATTTCATGCTCAAAAATGCTGCTTTTTCTACTTGTTAAAAATTGAGCCGTTTTCAGGGATTTTTTTGCTAAGGAGGTGAAATTTGTTTTTGACCCAAACGTAAAAACGGATGCCAGAATGTGATTCGGGGTTAAATTTCATGCTTAAAAATGGTGCTTTTTCTAGTTTTTAAAAATTGAGCCGTTTTGGTGTCCAGGGAAGGAAATTCCTGATGCCGGGGTCAGGGATTTTTTTGCTGAGGAGGTGAAATGTTTTTTTTACCCAAATGTAAAACGGACGCCAGAAAGGGATTCGGGGTTAAATTTCTGCTCAAAATGGTGCTTTTATTAGTTTTTAAAAATTGAGCCGTTTTGGTGTCCAGGGAAGGAAATTCCTGATGCCGAGGTCAGGGATTTTTTGCTGAGAGGTGAATTTTTTTTTTGACCCAAATTTAAAAACGGACACCAGAATGCGATTTGGGGTTAAATTTCATGCTTAAAAATGGTGCTTTTTCTACTTTTTAAAAATTGAGCCGTTTTGGTGTCCGGGGAAGGAAATTCCTGATGCCGGGGTCAGGGATTTTTTTGCTCAGGAGGTGAATTTTTTTTTTGACCCAAATGTAGAAACGGACGCCAGAATGGGATTCGGGGTTAAATTTCAAGCTGAAAAATGGTGCTTTTATTAGTTTTTAAAAATTGAGCCGTTTTGGTGTCCAGGGAAGGAAATTCCTGATGCCGGGGTCAGGGATTTTTTTGCTGAGGAGGTGTAATTTTTTTTTGACCCAAATGTAAAAACGGATGCCAGAATGTGATTCGGGGTTAAATTTCATGCTTAAAAATGGTGCTTTTTCTATTTTTAAAAATTGAGCCGTTTTGGTGTCCAGGGAGGACTTCCTGATGCCGGTCAGGAATTTTTTTGTCTGAGGAGGTGAAATGTTTTTTTTTACCCAAATGTAAAACAGGACCCAGCATGGGATTCGGGGTTAAATTTCATGCTCAAAATGGTGCTTTTCTAGTGTGTTTAAAAAATTGAGCCGTTTTGGTTTCGGGGAAGGAAATTCCTGATGCCGGGGTCAGGATTTTTTTGTCCTCATGAGGTGTAATTTTTTTTTGACCCAAATGTAAAAATGATGCAAAATGGGATTCGGGGTTAAATTTCATGCTTAAAAATGGTGCTTTTTCTAGTTTTTAAAAACTGAGCTCTTTTGGTGTCTGGGGAAGGAAATTCCGGGTCAGGGATTTTTGTATACAGGAGGTGAAATTTTTTTTTGACCCAAATGTAAAAACGGATGCGAGAATGAGATTCGGGGTTAAAATTTATGCTTAAAAATGGTGCTTTTTCTAGTTTTTAAAAATTGAGCTATTTTGGTGTCAGGGGAAAGAAATTCCTGATGCCTGGGTCAGGGATTTTTGTATACAGGAGGTGAAATTTTTTTTGACCCAAATGTAAAAACGGATTGCAGAATGAGATTGGGGGTTACATTTCATGCTTAAAAATGGTGCTTTTTCTAGTTTTTAAAAATTGAGCTCTTTTGGTGTCCGGGGAAGGAAATTCCTGATGCCGGGGTCAGGGATTTTTGTATACAGGAGGTGAATTTTTTTTTTGACCCAAATGTAAAAATGGATGCCAGAGTGATAATCGGGCTTAAATTTCATGCTTAAAAATGGTGCTTTTTCTAGTTTTTAAAAACTGAGCTCTTTTGGTGTCTGGGGAAGGAAATTCCGGGTCAGGGATTTTTTTATACAGGAGGTTAAATTCCTGATGCCAGGGTCAGGAATTTCTGTGTCCAAAAGGTGGGAAAAATTTTTTTGACCCAAATGTAAAAACAGATTGCAGAATGAGATTCGGGGTTAAATTTCATGCTTAAAAATGGTGCTTTTTCTAGTTTTTAAAAACTGAGTTCTTTGGTGTCCGGGGAAGGAAATTCCTGATGCCGGGGTCAGGGATTTTTGTATACAGGAGGTGAATTTTTTTTTGACCCAAATGGAAAAACGGATGCGAGAATGAGATTCGGGGTTAAATTTCATGCTTAAAAATGATGCTTTTTCTAGTTTTTAAAAATTGAGCTCTTTTGCTGTCCGGGGAAGGAAATTCCTGATGCCGGGGTCAGAGATTTTTGTATACAGGAGGTGAATTTTTTTTTTGACCCAAATGTAAAAACGGATGCGAGAATGAGATTCGGGGTTAAATTTTATGTTTAAAAATGGTGCTTTTTCTAGTTTTTAAAAATTGAGCTCTTTTGGTGTCTGGGGAAGGAAATTCCGGGTCAGGGATTTTTTTATACAGGAAGTGAAATTCCTGATGCCAGGGTCAGGAATTTTCTGTTTCCAAAAGGTTGAAAAATTTTTTTGACCCAAATGTAAAACATTTTTGCAGAATGAGAGTCGGTCGGGGTTAATTTCATGCTTAAAATGTGCTTTTTCTAGTTTTTAAAAACTGAGTTTCTTTGGTGTCGCGGGAAGGAAATTCCTGATGCCGGGTGCAGGATTTTTGTATACAGGATGTGATTTTTTTTTGACCTCAAATGTAAAAACGGATGCGGAATTGAGATTTCGGTGTAAAATTTCATGCTTAAAACTGTGGCTTTTTCTAGTTTTTAAAATTGAGCGATTTTGGTGTCGCGGGAAATAAATTCTGATGCCGGGGTCAGGTATTTTGTATACAGGAGGTGAATTTTTTTTTATGACCCAAATGTAAAAACGGATGCCAGAATGAGATTCGGGGTTAAATTTAATGCTTAAAAATGGTGCTTTATCTAGTTTTTAAAAACATAGCTCTTTTGGTGTCCTGGGAAGGAAATTCCTGATGCCGGGGTCAGGGATTTTTGTATACAGGAGGTGAATTTTTTTTTGACCCAACTGTAAAAACGTATGCGAGAATGAGATTCGGGGTTAAATTTCATGCTTAAAAATGGTGCTTTTTCTAGTTTTTAAAAATTGAGCTATTTTGGTGTCCAGGGAAGGAAATTCCTGATGCCGGGGTCAGGGATTTCTGTGTCCAAAAGGCGAAAAAGTTTTTTTGACGCAAATGTAAAAACGGATTGCAGAATGAGATTCGTGGTTAAATTTCACATGCTTAAAAATGGTCTGTTTCTAGTTTTTAAACTGAGCTCTTTTGGTGTTCGGGGGAAGGAAATTCCGGTCAGGGATTTTTTTATACCAGGAGGTGATTCCTGATGCCAGGGTCAGGAATTTCTGTGTTCAAAAGGTGGAAAAAAATTTTTTGACCCAAATGTAAAAACAGATTGCAGAATGAGATTCGGGGTTAAATTTCATGCTTAAAAATGGTGCTTTTTCTAGTTTTTAAAAACTGAGTTCTTTGGTGTCCGGGGAAGGAAATTCCTGATGCCGGGGTCAGGGATTTTTGTATACAGGAGGTGAATTTTTTTTTGACCCAAATGTAAAAACGGATGCGAGAATGAGATTCGGGGTTAAATTTCATGCTTAAAAATGGTGCTTTTTCTAGTTTTTAAAAATTGAGCTATTTTGGTGTCCGGGGAAAGAAATTCCTGATGCCGGGGTCAGGGATTTTTGTATACAGGAGGTGAAATTTTTTTTTGACCCAAATGTAAAAACGGATGCGAGAATGAGATTCGGGATTAAAATTTATGCTTAAAAATGGTGCTTTTTCTAGTTTTTAAAAATTGAGCTATTTTGGTGTCAGGGGAAAGAAATTCCTGATGCCTGGGTCAGGGATTTTTGTATACAGGAGGTGAAATTTTTTTTGACCCAAATGTAAAAACGGATTGCAGAATGAGATTGGGGGTTACATTTCATGCTTAAAAATGGTGCTTTTTCTAGTTTTTAAAAATTGAGCTCTTTTGGTGTCCGGGGAAGGAAATTCCTGATGCCGGGGTCAGGGATTTTTGTATACAGGAGGTGAATTTTTTTTTTGACCCAAATGTAAAAATGGATGCCAGAATGAGGTTGAATGAGATTCGGGGTTAAATGTCATGCTTAAAAATGGTACTTTTTCTAGTTTTTAAAAATTGAGCAACTTTGGTGTCTGGGGAAGGAAATTCTGGATTTCTGTGCCCAGGAAGCGAAAAAAAATTAATGTCCCAAATGTAAAAACGGATGCCAGAATGAGATTCAGGGTTAAATTTCATGCTTAAAAATGGTGCTTTTTCTAGTTTTTAAAAATTGAGGTATTTTGGTGTCTGGGGAAGGAAATTCCTGATGCCGGGGTCAGGGATTTTTGTATACAGGAGGTGAATTTTTTTGGGCTTAAATTTCATGCTTAAAAATAGTCCTTTTTCTAGTTTTTAAAAATTGAGCTCTTTTGGTGTCCCGGGAAGGAAATTCCTGATGCCGGGTTCAGGGATTTTTGTATACAGGAGGTGAATTTTTTTTTTGACCCAAATGTAAAAATGGACGCCAGAGTGATAATCGGGCTTAAATTTCATGCTTAAAAATGGTGCTTTTTCTAGTTTTTAAAAACTGAGCTCTTTTGGTGTCCGGGGAAGGAAATTCCGGGTCAGGGATTTTTTTATACAGGAGGTGAAATTCCTGATGGAATTTCCTGGTCAGGAATTTCTGTGTCCAAAAGGTGGAAAAAATTTTTTTGACCCAAATGTAAAAACGGATGCGAGAATGAGATTCGGGGTTAAATTTCATGCTTAAAAATGGTGCTTTTTCTAGTTTTTAAAAATTGAGCTATTTTGGTGTCCGGGGAAGGAAATTCCGGGTCAGGGATTTTTTTATACAGGAGGTGAAATTCCTGATGCCAGGGTCAGGAATTTCTGTGTCCAAAAGGTGGAAAAAAATTTTTTGACCCAAATGTAAAAACAGATTGCAGAATGAGATTCGGGGTTAAATTTCATGCTTAAAAATGGTGCTTTTTCTAGTTTTTAAAAACTGAGTTCTTTGGTGTCCGGGGAAGGAAATTCCTGATGCCGGGGTCAGGGATTTTTGTATACAGGAGGTGAATTTTTTT
Organism: Azemiops feae; assembly: GCA_023970755.1. NCBI lineage: Eukaryota > Metazoa > Chordata > Lepidosauria > Squamata > Viperidae > Azemiops > Azemiops feae. Next base: position 4,838,191 of record JALGBA010000003.1, read on the forward strand.
TTTGACCCAAATGTAAAAACGGATGTGAGAATGAGATTCGGGGTTAAATTTCATGGTTAAAAATTGTACTTTTTCTAGTTTTTAAAAATTGAGCCATTTTGGTGTCCGGGGAAGGAAATTCCTGATGCCGTTGTCAGGGATTTTTTGTATACAGAGTTGAAATTTTTTTGACACCACAAATGTAAAACTTATTCTAGATGAGATTCGTGGTTAAAATTTTATGCTTAAAATGGTGCTTTTTCTAGTTTTTAAAAATTGAGCTATTTTTGGGGTCAGGGGAAAGAAAATTCTGATAGCCTGGGTCCAGGATTTTTGTATACAACGAGGAGGTGAAATTTTTTTGACACCCTGTAAAAAACGGATTTGCAGATGAGATTGGGGGTCATTTCATGCTTAAAATGGTGCTTTTTCAGTTGTTTAAAAATTGAGCTCTTTTTGGTGTCCGGGGCAGGAAATTCTGATGCCGGTGTCAGAGGGATTTTTGTAATACAGGAGGTGAATTTTTTTGGACCCACATGTAAAATGGATGCCAGAGTGATAATCGGCTTAATTCAATGCTTAAAAATGGTGCTTTTTCTAGTTTTTAAAAACTGAGCTCTTTTGGTGTCCGGGGAAGGAAATTCCGGGTCAGGGATTTTTTTATACAGGAGGTGAAATTCCTGATGCCAGGGTCAGGAAATTCTGTGTCCAAAAGGTGGAAAAAAATTTTTTGACCCAAATGTAAAAACAGATTGCAGAATGAGATTCGGGGTTAAATTTCATGCTTAAAAATGGTGCTTTTTCTAGTTTTTAAAAACTGAGTTCTTTGGTGTCCGGGGAAGGAAATTCCTGATGCCGGGGTCAGGGATTTTTGTATACAGGAGGTGAATTTTTTTTTGACCCAAATGTAAAAACGGATGCGAGAATGAGATTCGGGGTTAAATTTCATGCTTAAAAATGGTGCTTTTTCTAGTTTTTAAAAATTGAGCTATTTTGGTGTCCGGGGAAAGAAATTCCTGATGCCGGGGTCAGGGATTTTTGTATACAGGAGGTGAATTTTTTTTTTGACCCAAATGTAAAAATGGATGCCAGAGTGATAATCGGGCTTAAATTTCATGCTTAAAAATGGTGCTTTTTCTAGTTTTTAAAAACTGAGCTCTTTTGGTGTCTGGGGAAGGAAATTCCGGGTCAGGGATTTTTTTATACAGGAGGTGAAATTCCTGATGCCAGGGTCAGGAATTTCTGTGTCCAAAAGGTGGAAAAAAAATTTTTGAACCAAATGTAAAAACAGATTGCAGAATGAGATTCGGGGTTAAATTTCATGCTTAAAAATGGTGCTTTTTCTAGTTTTTAAAAACTGAGTTCTTTGGTGTCCGGGGAAGGAAATTCCTGATGCCAGGGTCAGGGATTTTTGTATACAGGAGGTGAATTTTTTTTTGACCCAAATGTAAAAACGGATGCAAGAATGAGATTCGGGGTTAAATTTCATGCTTAAAAATGGTGCTTTTTCTAGTTTTTAAAAATTGAGCTATTTTGGTGTCCGGGGAAAGAAATTCCTGATGCCGGGGTCAGGGATTTTTGTATACAGGAGGTGAAATTTTTTTTTGACCCAAATGTAAAAACGGATGCGAGAATGAGATTCGGGGTTAAAATTTATGCTTAAAAATGGTGCTTTTTCTAGTTTTTAAAAATTGAGCTATTTTGGTGTCCGGGGAAGGAAATTCCTGATGCCTGGGTCAGGGATTTTTGTATACAGGAGGTGAAATTTTTTTTAACCCAAATGTAAAAACGGATTGCAGAATGAGATTCGGGGTTAAATTTCATGCTTAAAAATGGTGCTTTTTCTAGTTTTTAAAAATTGAGCTATTTTGGTGTCCGGGGAAGGAAATTCCTGATGCCGGGGTCAGGGATTTTTGTATACAGGAGTGAATTTTTTTTTTGACCCAAATGTAAAAAAAAATGGATGCCGAGTGATAAACGGGCCTAAATTTCATGCTTAAAAATGGTTGCTTTTTCTAGTTTTTAAAAACTGAGTCTCTTGTGTCTGGGAAGGAATTTCCAATTCCGGTCAGTGGGATTTTTTATATACAGGAGGTTATTCCTGATGCCGGGTCAGGAATTTCTGTGTCCAAAAGGTTGAGAAAAAATTTTTTTGACCCAATGTCAAAACAGATTGCATAGATGAGATTCGGGGTTATTTCATGCTTAAAATGGTGCTTTTTCTAGTTTTTAAAAAACTGAGTTCTTTGTGTCCGGGAAGGAAATTCTGATGCGGGTCGGTATTTTTGTATACAGGATGTGAATTTTTTTTTGACCCGAGATGGAAAACGGATGCGAGAATGAGATTCGGGGTTAAATTTCATGCTTAAAAATGGTGCTTTTTCTAGTTTTTAAAAATTGAGCTATTTTGGTGTCAGGGGAAAGAAATTCCTGATGCCTGGGTCAGGGATTTTTGTATACAGGAGGTGAAATTTTTATTGACCCAAATGTAAAAACGGATTGCAGAATGAGATTGGGGGTTACATTTCATGCTTAAAAATGGTGCTTTTTCTAGTTTTTAAAAATTGAGCTATTTTGGTGTCCAGGGAAAGAAATTCCTGATGCCGGGGTCAGGGATTTCTGTGTCCAAAAGGCGAAAAATTTTTTTTTGACCCAAATGTAAAAACGGATGCCAGAATGAGGTTGCATGAGATTCGGGGTTAAATGTCATGCTTAAAAATGGTACTTTTTCTAGTTTTTAAAAATTGAGCAATTTTGGTGTCTGGGGAAGGAAATTCTGGATTTCTGTGCTCAGGAAGCGAAAAAAAATTAATGTCCCAAATGTAAAAACGGATGCCAGAATGAGATTCAGGGTTAAATTTCATGCTTAAAAATGGTGCTTTTTCTAGTTTTTAAAAATTGAGCTATTTTGGTGTCCGGGGAAAGAAATTCCTGATGCAGGGGTCAGGGATTTTTTTATACAGGAGGTGAAATTTTTTTTTGACCCAAATGTAAAAACTGATGCGAGAATGAGATTCGGGGTTAAAATTTATGCTTAAAAATGGTGCTTTTTCTAGTTTTTAAAAACTGAGCTCTTTTGGTGTCCGGGGAAGGAAATTCCTGATGCCGGGGTCAGGGATTTTTGTATACAGGAGGTGAATTTTTTTTTTGACCCAAATGTAAAAATGGATGCTAGAGTGATAATCGGGCTTAAATTTCATGCTTAAAAATGGTGCTTTTTCTAGTTTTTAAAAACTGAGCTCTTTTGGTGTCTGGGGAAGGAAATTCCGGGTCAGGGATTTTTTTATACAGGAGGTGAAATTCCTGATGCCGGGGTCAGGAATTTCTGTGTCCAAAAGGTGGAAAAAATTTTTTTGACCCAAATGTAAAGACGGATGCGAGAATGAGATTCGGGGTTAAATTTCATGCTTAAAAATGGTGCTTTTTCTAGTTTTTAAAAATTGAGCTATTTTGGTGTCCGTGGAAGGAAATTCCTGATGCCGGGGTCAGGGATTTTTGTATACAGGAGGTGAATTTTTTTTTGACCCAAATGTAAAAACGGATGCGAGAATGAGATTCGGGGTTAAATTTCATGCTTAAAAATGTTGCTTTTTCTAGTTTTTAAAAATTGAGCTATTTTGGTGTCCGGGAAAAGAAATTCCTGATGCCGGGGTCAGGGATTTTTGTATACAGGAGGTGAAATTTTTTTTTGACCCAAATGTAAAAACGGATGCGAGAATGAGATTCGGGGTTAAAATTTATGCTTAAAAATGGTGCTTTTTCTAGTTTTTAAAAATTGAGCTATTTTGGTGTCAGGGGAAAGAAATTCCTGATGCCTGGGTCAGGGATTTTTGTATACAGGAGGTGAAATTTTTTTTGACCCAAATGTAAAAACGGATTGCAGAATGAGATTGGGGGTTACATTTCATGCTTAAAAATGGTGCTTTTTCTAGTTTTTAAAAATTGAGCTATTTTGGTGTCCAGGGAAAGAAATTCCTGATGCCGGGGTCAGGGATTTCTGTGTCCAGAAGGCGAAAAAAATTTTTTTGACCCAAATGTAAAAACGGATGCCAGAATGAGGTTGAATGAGATTCGGGGTTAAATGTCATGCTTAAAAATGGTACTTTTTCTAGTTTTTAAAAATTGAGCAACTTTGGTGTCTGGGGAAGGAAATTCTGGATTTCTGTGCCCAGGAAGCGAAAAAAAATTAATGTCCCAAATGTAAAAACGGATGCCAGAATGAGATTCAGGGTTAAATTTCATGCTTAAAAATGGTGCTTTTTCTAGTTTTTAAAAATTGAGCCATTTTGGTGTCCGGGGAAGGAAGTTCCTGACGCCGGGGTCAGGGATTTCTGTGCCCAGGAAGTGAAAAAAATGTTATGTCCGAAATGTTAAAACGGATGCCAGAATGAAATTCGGGGTTAAATTTCATGCTTAAAAATGGTGCTTTTTCTAGTTTTTAAAAACATAGCTCTTTTGGTGTCCGGGGAAAGAAATTCCTGATGCCGGGGTCGGGGATTTTTGTATAGAGGAGGTGACTTTTTTTTTTACCCAAATGTAAAAACGGATGCGAGAATGAAATTTGGGGTTATTTGCATGGTTAAAAATGGTGCTTTTTCTAGTTTTTAAAAATTGAGCCATTTTGGTGTCCGGGGAAGGAAGTTCTTGACGCCGGGGTCAGGGATTTCTGTGCCCAGGATGTGAAAACATGTTATGTCCGAAATGTAAAAACGGATGCCAGAATGAGATTCGGGGTTAAATTTCATGCCTAAAAATGGTGCTTTTTCTAGTTTTTAAAAATTGAGCTATTTTGGTGTCCGGGGAAGGAAATTCCTGATGCCGGGGTCAGGGATTTCTGTGCCCAGGATGCGAAAAAAATGTTATGTCCCAAATGTAAAAACGGATGCGAGAATGAAATTTGGGGTTAAATTTCATGGTTAAAAATGGTGCTTTTTCTAGTTTTTAAAAATTGAGCCATTTTGGTGTCCGGGGAAGGAAGTTCCTGACGCCGGGGTCAGGGATTTCTGTGCCCAGGAAGTGAAAAAAATGTTATGTCCGAAATGTTAAAACGGATGCCAGAATGAAATTCGGGGTTAAATTTCATGCTTAAAAATGGTGCTTTTTCTAGTTTTTAAAAATTGAGCTCTTTTGGTGTCCGGGGAAAGAAATTCCTGATGCCGGGGTCGGGGATTTTTGTATAGAGGAGGTGACTTTTTTTTTTACCCAAATGTAAAAACGGATGCGAGAATGAAATTTGGGGTTAATTGCATGGTTAAAAATGGTGCTTTTTCTAGTTTTTAAAAATTGAGCCATTTTGGTGTCCGGGGAAGGAAGTTCCTGACGCCGGGGTCAGGGATTTCTGTGCCCAGGATGTGAAAACATGTTATGTCCGAAATGTAAAAACGGATGCCAGAATGAGATTCGGGGTTAAATTTCATGCCTAAAAATGGTGCTTTTTCTAGTTTTTAAAAATTGAGCTATTTTGGTGTCCAGGGAAGGAAATTCCTGATGCCGGGGTCAGGGATTTTTGTATATAGGAGGTGAATTTTTTTTTGACCCAAATGTAAAAATGGATGCGAGAATGAGATTCGGGGTTAAATTTTATGCTTAAAAATTGTGCTTTTTCTAGTTTTTAAAAACTGAGCTCTTTTGGTGTCCGGGGAAGGAAATTCCTGATGCCGGGGTCAGGGATTTTTGTTTACAGGAGGTGAATTTTTTTTTTCACCCAAATGTAAAAACGGACGACAGAATGAAATTCAGGGTTAAATTTCATGCTTAAAAATGGTGCTTTTTCTAGTTTTTAAAAATTGAGCCATTTTGGTGTCCGGGGAAGGAAATTCCTGATGCCGGGGTCACGGATTTCTGTGCCCAGGAAGCGAAAAAAATGTTATCTCAGAAATGTAAAAACGGACGCCAGAATGAAATTCAGGGTTAAATTTCATGGTTAAAAATGGTGCTTTTTCTAGTTTTTAAAAACTGAGCTCTTTTGGTGTCCGGGGAAGGAAATTCCTGATGCCGAGGTCACGGATTTCTGTGCCCAGGAAGCGAAACAAATGTTATGTCCCAAATGTAAAAACGGACGCCAGAATGAGATTCGGGGTTAAATTTCATGCTTAAAAATGGTTCTATTTCTAGTTTTTAAAAATTGAGCTATTTTGGTGTCCGGGGAAGGAAATTCCTGATGCAGGGGTCAGGGATTTTTGTATACAGGAGGTGAATTTTTTTTTGACCCAAATGTAAAAACGGATGCGAGAATGAGATTCGGGGTTAAATTTCATGCTTAAAAATAGTTCTTTTTCTAGTTTTTAAAAATTGAGGTATTTTGGTGTCCGGGGAAGGAAATTCCTGACGCCGGGGTCAGGGATTATTGTATACAGGAGTTGAAATTTTTTTTTGACCCAAATGTAAAAACGGACGCCAGAGTGATAATCGGGCTTAAATTTCATGCTTAAAAATGGTGCTTTTAATAGTTTTTAAAAATTGAGCTATTTTGCTGTCCGGGGAAGGAAATTCCTGATGCTGGGGTCAGGGATTTTTGTATACAGGAGGTGAATTTTTTTTTGACCCAAATGTAAAAACGGATGCGAGAATGAGATTCGGGGTTAAATTTTATGCTTAAAAATGGTGCTTTTTCTAGTTTTTAAAAATTGAGCTATTTTGGTGTCCGGGGAAACAAATTCCTGATGCCGGGGTCAGGGATTTTTCTATACAGGAGGTGAAATTTTTTTTGACCCAAATGTTAAAACGGATGCGAGAATGAGATTCGGGGTTAAATTTCATGCTTAAAAATGGTGCTTTTTCTAGTTTTTAAAAATTGAGGCTATTTTGGTGTCCGGGGAAGGAAATTCCTGATGCTGGGGTCAGGGATTTTTGTATACAGTAGGTGAATTTTTTTTTGACCCAAATGTAAAAACGGATGCGAGAATGAGATTCGGGGTTAAATTTCATGGTTAAAAATGGTGCTTTTTCTAGTTTTTAAAAATTGAGCCATTTTGGTGTCCGGGGAAGGAAGTTCCTGACGCCGGGGTCAGGGATTTCTGTGCCCAGGAAGTGAAAAAAATGTTATGTCCGAAATGTAAAAACGGATTCCAGAATGAGATTCGTGGTTAAATTTCATGCTTAAAAATAGTTCTTTTTCTAGTTTTTAAAAACTGAGCTATTTTGGTGTCTGGGGAAGGAAATTCCTGATGCCGGGGTCAGGGATTTTTGTATACAGGAGGTGAATTTTTTTTTGACCCAAATGTAAAAACGGATGCGAGAATGAGATTCGGGGTTAAATTTTATGCTTAAAAATGGTGCTTTTTCTAGTTTTTAAAAATTGAGCTATTTTGGTGTCCGGGGAAACAAATTCCTGATGCCGGGGTCAGGGATTTTTGTATACAGGAGGTGAATTTTTTTTTGACCCAAATGTAAAAACGGATGCGAGAATGAGATTCGGGGTTAAATTTCATGCTTAAAAATTGTGCTTTTTCTAGTTTTTAAAAATTGAGCTGTTTTGGTGTCCGGGGAAGGAAATTCCTGATGCCGGGGTCAGGGATTTTTGTTTACAGGAGGTGAATTTTTTTTTTCACCCAAATGTAAAAACGGACGCCAGAGTGATAATCGGGCTTAAATTTCATGCTTAAAAATGGTGCTTTTTCTAGTTTTTTAAACAGTGAGCTCTTTGGTCGGGGGGAAGGAAATCCTGATTGCGGGGTCAGGGATTTTTGTTTAAGGAGGTGAATTTTTTTTTTGACCCAAATGTAAAAACGGAATGCGAGGAGAATGAGATTCGGGGTAAATGTCATGCTAAAAATGGTAGCATTTTCTAGTTTTTAAAAATTGAGCTATTTTGGTGTCCGGGGAAGGAAATTCCTGATGCCGGGGTCACGGATTTCTGTGCCCAGGAAGCGAAAAAAATGTTATGTCCGAAATGTAAAAACGGATGCCAGAATGAGATTCGGGGTTAAATTTCATGCTTAAAAATGGTGCTTTTTCTAGTTTTTAAAAATTGAGCTATTTTGGTGTCCGCGGAAGGAAATTCCTGACTCCGGGGTCAGGGATTTTTATATACAGGAGGTGAATTTTTTTTTGACCCAAATGTAAAAATGGATGCGAGAATGAGATTTGCGATTAAATTTCATGGTTAAAAATGGAGCTTTTTCTAGTTTTTAAAAATTGAGCTATTTTGGTGTCCGGGTAAGGAAATTCCTGATGCCGGGGTCCGGGATTTCTGTGCCCAGGAAGCATAAAAAATGTTATGTCCGAAATGTAAAAACGGACGCCAAAATGAAATTCGGGGTTAAATTTCATACTTAAAAATGGTGCTTTTTCTAGTTTTTAAAAATTGAGCTATTTTGGTGTCCAGGGAAGCCAATTCCTGATGCCGGGGTCCGGGATTTCTGTGTCCAAATGGCGAAAAAATTTTTTTGACCCAAAAGTAAAAACGGATTGCAGAATGAGATTCGGGGTTAAATTTCATGCTTAAAAATGGTTCTATTTCTAGTTTTTAAAAATTGAGCTATTTTGGTGTCCAGGGAAGGAAATTCCTGATCAGGAATTCCGGTCAGGTATTTCTGTGTCCAAAAGGCGAAAAAATTTTTTAGGACCGAAATGTAAAAATGGATTGCAGAATGAGATTCGGGGTTAAATTTCATGCTTAAAAATGGTTCTATTTCTAGTTTTTAAAAATTGAGCTCTTTTGGTGTCCAGGGAAGGAAATTCCTGATGCCGAGGTCACGGATTTCTGTGCCCAGGAAGTGAAACAAATGTTATGTCCCAAATGTAAAAACGGACGCCAGAATGAGATTCGGGGTTAAATTTCATGCTTAAAAATGGTGCTTTTTCTAGTTTTTAAAAATTGAGCTATTTTGGTGTCCAGGGAAGGAAATTCCTGATGCAGGGGTCAGGGATTTCTGTGTCCAAAAGGCAAAAAAGTTTTTTTGACCGAAATGTAAAAACGGATTGCAGAATGAGATTCGTGGTTAAATTTCATGCTTAAAAATAGTTCTATTTCTAGTTTATAAAAAATTGAGATATTTTGGTGTCCGGGGAAGGAAATTCCTGATGCCGGGGTCAGGGATTTTTGTATACAGGAGGTGAAATTTTTTTTGACCCAAATGTAAAAACGGATGCGAGAATGAGATTCGGGGTTAAATTTCATGCTTAAAAATGGTGCTTTTTCTAGTTTTTAAAAATTGAGCTATTTTGGTGTCCGGGGAAAGAAATTCCTGATGCCGGGGTCAGGGATTTTTGTATACAGGAGGTGAAATTTTTTTTTGACCCAAATGTAAAAACTGATGCGAGAATGAGATTCGGGGTTAAAATTTATGCTTAAAAATGGTGCTTTTTCTAGTTTTTAAAAATTGAGCTATTTTGGTGTCAGGGGAAAGAAATTCCTGATGCCGGGGTCAGGGATTTTTGTATACAGGAGGTGAAATTTTTTTTGACCCAAATGTAAAAACGGATTGCAGAATGAGATTGGGGGTTACATTTCATGCTTAAAAATGGTGCTTTTTCTAGTTTTTAAAAATTGAGCTATTTTGGTGTCCAGGGAAAGAAATTCCTGATGCCGGGGTCAGGGATTTCTGTGTCCAAAAGGCGAAAAAAATTTTTTTGACCCAAATGTAAAAACGGATGCCAGAATGAGGTTGAATGAGATTCGGGGTTAAATGTCATGCTTAAAAATGGTACTTTTTCTAGTTTTTAAAAATTGAGCAACTTTGGTGTCTGGGGAAGGAAATTCTGGATTTCTGTGCCCAGGAAGCGAAAAAAAATTAATGTCCCAAATGTAAAAACAGATGCCAGAATGAGATTCAGGGTTAAATTTCATGCTTAAAAATGGTGCTTTTTCTAGTTTTTAAAAATTGAGCTATTTTGGTGTCCGGGGAAAGAAATTCCTGATGCAGGGGTCAGGGATTTTTTTATACAGGAGGTGAAATTTTTTTTTGACCCAAATGTAAAAACTGATGCGAGAATGAGATTCGGGGTTAAAATTTATGCTTAAAAATGGTGCTTTTTCTAGTTTTTAAAAACTGAGCTCTTTTGGTGTCCGGGGAAGGAAATTCCTGATGCCGGGGTCAGGGATTTTTGTATACAGGAGGTGAATTTTTTTTTTGACCCAAATGTAAAAATGGATGCCAGAGTGATAATCGGGCTTAAATTTCATGCTTAAAAATGGTGCTTTTTCTAGTTTTTAAAAACTGAGCTCTTTTGGTGTCTGGGGAAGGAAATTCCGGGTCAGGGATTTTTTTATACAGGAGGTGAAATTCCTGATGCCAGGGTCAGGAATTTCTGTGTCCAAAAGGTGGAAAAAAATTTTTTGACCCAAATGTAAAAACAGATTGCAGAATGAGATTCGGGGTTAAATTTCATGCTTAAAAATGGTGCTTTTTCTAGTTTTTAAAAACTGAGTTCTTTGGTGTCCGGGGAAGGAAATTCCTGATGCCGGGGTCAGGGATTTTTGTATACAGGAGGTGAATTTTTTTTTGACCCAAATGTAAAAACGGATGCGAGAATGAGATTCGGGGTTAAATTTCATGCTTAAAAATGGTGCTTTTTCTAGTTTTTAAAAATTGAGCTATTTTGGTGTCCGGGGAAAGAAATTCCTGATGCCGGGGTCAGGGATTTTTGTATACAGGAGGTGAATTTTTTTTTTGACCCAAATGTAAAAATGGATGCCAGAGTGATAATCGGGCTTAAATTTCATGCTTAAAAATGGTGCTTTTTCTAGTTTTTAAAAACTGAGCTCTTTTGGTGTCTGGGGAAGGAAATTCCGGGTCAGGGATTTTTTTATACAGGAGGTGAAATTCCTGATGCCAGGGTCAGGAATTTCTGTGTCCAAAAGGTGGAAAAAAAATTTTTGAACCAAATGTAAAAACAGATTGCAGAATGAGATTCGGGGTTAAATTTCATGCTTAAAAATGGTGCTTTTTCTAGTTTTTAAAAACTGAGTTCTTTGGTGTCCGGGGAAGGAAATTCCTGATGCCAGGGTCAGGGATTTTTGTATACAGGAGGTGAATTTTTTTTTGACCCAAATGTAAAAACGGATGCAAGAATGAGATTCGGGGTTAAATTTCATGCTTAAAAATGGTGCTTTTTCTAGTTTTTAAAAATTGAGCTATTTTGGTGTCCGGGGAAAGAAATTCCTGATGCCGGGGTCAGGGATTTTTGTATACAGGAGGTGAAATTTTTTTTTGACCCAAATGTAAAAACGGATGCGAGAATGAGATTCGGGGTTAAAATTTATGCTTAAAAATGGTGCTTTTTCTAGTTTTTAAAAATTGAGCTATTTTGGTGTCAGGGGAAAGAAATTCCTGATGCCTGGGTCAGGGATTTTTGTATACAGGAGGTGAAATTTTTTTTGACCCAAATGTAAAAACGGATTGCAGAATGAGATTGGGGGTTACATTTCATGCTTAAAAATGGTGCTTTTTCTAGTTTTTAAAAATTGAGCTATTTTGGTGTCCAGGGAAAGAAATTCCTGATGCCGGGGTCAGGGATTTCTGTGTCCAAAAGGCGAAAAAAAATTTTTTGACCCAAATGTAAAAACGGATGCCAGAATGAGGTTGCATGAGATTCGGGGTTAAATGTCATGCTTAAAAATGGTACTTTTTCTAGTTTTTAAAAATTGAGCAATTTTGGTGTCTGGGGAAGGAAATTCTGGATTTCTGTGCCCAGGAAGCGAAAAAAAATTAATGTCCCAAATGTAAAAACGGATGCCAGAATGAGATTCAGGGTTAAATTTCATGCTTAAAAATGGTGCTTTTTCTAGTTTTTAAAAATTGAGCCATTTTGGTGTCCGGGGAAGGAAGTTCCTGACGCCGGGGTCAGGGATTTCTGTGCCCAGGAAGTGAAAAAAATGTTATGTCCGAAATGTTAAAACGGATGCCAGAATGAAATTCGGGGTTAAATTTCATGCTTAAAAATGGTGCTTTTTCTAGTTTTTAAAAACATAGCTCTTTTGGTGTCCGGGGAAAGAAATTCCTGATGCCGGGGTCGGGGATTTTTGTATAGAGGAGGTGACTTTTTTTTTTACCCAAATGTAAAAACGGATGCGAGAATGAAATTTGGGGTTATTTGCATGGTTAAAAATGGTGCTTTTTCTAGTTTTTAAAAATTGAGCCATTTTGGTGTCCGGGGAAGGAAGTTCTTGACGCCGGGGTCAGGGATTTCTGTGCCCAGGATGTGAAAACATGTTATGTCCGAAATGTAAAAACGGATGCCAGAATGAGATTCGGGGTTAAATTTCATGCCTAAAAATGGTGCTTTTTCTAGTTTTTAAAAATTGAGCTATTTTGGTGTCCGGGGAAGGAAATTCCTGATGCCGGGGTCAGGGATTTCTGTGCCCAGGATGCGAAAAAAATGTTATGTCCCAAATGTAAAAACGGATGCGAGAATGAAATTTGGGGTTAAATTTCATGGTTAAAAATGGTGCTTTTTCTAGTTTTTAAAAATTGAGCCATTTTGGTGTCCGGGGAAGGAAGTTCCTGACGCCGGGGTCAGGGATTTCTGTGCCCAGGAAGTGAAAAAAATGTTATGTCCGAAATGTTAAAACGGATGCCAGAATGAAATTCGGGGTTAAATTTCATGCTTAAAAATGGTGCTTTTTCTAGTTTTTAAAAATTGAGCTCTTTTGGTGTCCGGGGAAAGAAATTCCTGATGCCGGGGTCGGGGATTTTTGTATAGAGGAGGTGACTTTTTTTTTTACCCAAATGTAAAAACGGATGCGAGAATGAAATTTGGGGTTAATTGCATGGTTAAAAATGGTGCTTTTTCTAGTTTTTAAAAATTGAGCCATTTTGGTGTCCGGGGAAGGAAGTTCCTGACGCCGGGGTCAGGGATTTCTGTGCCCAGGATGTGAAAACATGTTATGTCCGAAATGTAAAAACGGATGCCAGAATGAGATTCGGGGTTAAATTTCATGCCTAAAAATGGTGCTTTTTCTAGTTTTTAAAAATTGAGCTATTTTGGTGTCCAGGGAAGGAAATTCCTGATGCCGGGGTCAGGGATTTCTGTGCCCAGGATGCAAAAAAAATGTTATGTCCCAAATGTAAAAACAGATGCCAGAATGAGATTCGGGGTTAAATTTCATGCCTAAAAATGGTGCTTTTTCTAGTTTTTAAAAATTGAGCTATTTTGGTGTCCAGGGAAGGAAATTCCTGATGCCGGGGTCAGGGATTTTTGTATATAGGAGGTGATTTTTTTTTTGACCCAAATGTAAAAATGGATGCGAGAATGAGATTCGGGGTTAAATTTTATGCTTAAAAATGGTGCTTTTTCTAGTTTTTAAAAACTGAGCTCTTTTGGTGTCCGGGGAAGGAAATTCCTGATGCCGGGGTCAGGGATTTTTGTTTACAGGAGGTGAATTTTTTTTTTCACCCAAATGTAAAAACGGACGACAGAATGAAATTCAGGGTTAAATTTCATGCTTAAAAATGGTGCTTTTTCTAGTTTTTAAAAATTGAGCCATTTTGGTGTCCGGGGAAGGAAATTCCTGATGCCGGGGTCACGGATTTCTGTGCCCAGGAAGCGAAAAAAATGTTATCTCAGAAATGTAAAAACGGACGCCAGAATGAAATTCAGGGTTAAATTTCATGGTTAAAAATGGTGCTTTTTCTAGTTTTTAAAAACTGAGCTCTTTTGGTGTCCGGGGAAGGAAATTCCTGATGCCGAGGTCACGGATTTCTGTGCCCAGGAAGCGAAACAAATGTTATGTCCCAAATGTAAAAACGGACGCCAGAATGAGATTCGGGGTTAAATTTCATGCTTAAAAATGGTTCTATTTCTAGTTTTTAAAAATTGAGCTATTTTGGTGTCCGGGGAAGGAAATTCCTGATGCAGGGGTCAGGGATTTTTGTATACAGGAGGTGAATTTTTTTTTGACCCAAATGTAAAAACGGATGCGAGAATGAGATTCGGGGTTAAATTTCATGCTTAAAAATAGTTCTTTTTCTAGTTTTTAAAAATTGAGGTATTTTGGTGTCCGGGGAAGGAAATTCCTGACGCCGGGGTCAGGGATTATTGTATACAGGAGTTGAAATTTTTTTTTGACCCAAATGTAAAAACGGACGCCAGAGTGATAATCGGGCTTAAATTTCATGCTTAAAAATGGTGCTTTTAATAGTTTTTAAAAATTGAGCTATTTTGCTGTCCGGGGAAGGAAATTCCTGATGCTGGGGTCAGGGATTTTTGTATACAGGAGGTGAATTTTTTTTTGACCCAAATGTAAAAACGGATGCGAGAATGAGATTCGGGGTTAAATTTTATGCTTAAAAATGGTGCTTTTTCTAGTTTTTAAAAATTGAGCTATTTTGGTGTCCGGGGAAACAAATTCCTGATGCCGGGGTCAGGGATTTTTCTATACAGGAGGTGAAATTTTTTTTGACCCAAATGTTAAAACGGATGCGAGAATGAGATTCGGGGTTAAATTTCATGCTTAAAAATGGTGCTTTTTCTAGTTTTTAAAAATTGAGGCTATTTTGGTGTCCGGGGAAGGAAATTCCTGATGCTGGGGTCAGGGATTTTTGTATACAGTAGGTGAATTTTTTTTTGACCCAAATGTAAAAACGGATGCGAGAATGAGATTCGGGGTTAAATTTCATGGTTAAAAATGGTGCTTTTTCTAGTTTTTAAAAATTGAGCCATTTTGGTGTCCGGGGAAGGAAGTTCCTGACGCCGGGGTCAGGGATTTCTGTGCCCAGGAAGTGAAAAAAATGTTATGTCCGAAATGTAAAAACGGATTCCAGAATGAGATTCGTGGTTAAATTTCATGCTTAAAAATAGTTCTTTTTCTAGTTTTTAAAAACTGAGCTATTTTGGTGTCTGGGGAAGGAAATTCCTGATGCCGGGGTCAGGGATTTTTGTATACAGGAGGTGAATTTTTTTTTGACAAATGTAAAAAAAACGGACACTTTCTTTTAAGGATGCGGAGAATGAGATTCGGGGTTAAAATTTAGTGCTTTAAAAATGTGCTTTTTCTAGTTTTTAAAAATGAGATATTTGGTGTCCGGGAAACAAATTCCTGATGCGGGGTCAGGGATTTTTGTATACAGGAGGTGAAATTTGTTTTTGACCACAAGTAAAAACGGGATGCTGGAGGAGAATGAGATTGGGGTAAATTTTCATGCTGAAAAATTGTGCTTTTTCTAGAAGAGGAGTTTTAAAAATTGAGTGTTTTGGTGCCGGGGAAGGAAATTTGTGCCGGCGGTCAGGGAGTTTTTATTTTACAGGAGGTGATTTTTTTTTTCACCCAAATGTAAAAAGGACGCCAGAGTGATAATCGTGGTTAACATTTCATGCTTAAACTGGTGCTTTTTCTAGTTTTAAAAGTGAGCTCTTTTGTGCGGGGGGAAGGAATTCTGATTGCCGGGGTCAGGGATTTTTTTTTTACAGGAGGTGAATTTTTTTTTTGACCAAATGTAAAAAAGGATGCGAGAATGAGATTCGGGCGCTTTAAATTTCAGCTTAAAAATGGCTTTTTCTAGTTTTAAAATTGAGCTATTTGGTGTCGGGGAAGAATCCATGCTTGCCGGGGTCACGGATTCTGTGCCCAGAGCGAAGCGAAAAAAATGTTATGTCCGAAATGTAAAAACGGATGCCAGAATGAGATTCGGGGTTAAATTTCATGCTTAAAAATGGTGCTTTTTCTAGTTTTTAAAAATTGAGCTATTTTGGTGTCCGCGGAAGGAAATTCCTGACTCCGGGGTCAGGGATTTTTATATACAGGAGGTGAATTTTTTTTTGACCCAAATGTAAAAATGGATGCGAGAATGAGATTTGCGATTAAATTTCATGGTTAAAAATGGAGCTTTTTCTAGTTTTTAAAAATTGAGCTATTTTAGTGTCCGGGTAAGGAAATTCCTGATGCCGGGGTCCCGGATTTCTGTGCCCAGGAAGCATAAAAAATGTTATGTCCGAAATGTAAAAACGGACGCCAAAATGAAATTCGGGGTTAAATTTCATACTTAAAAATGGTGCTTTTTCTAGTTTTTAAAAATTGAGCTATTTTGGTGTCCAGGGAAGCCAATTCCTGATGCCGGGGTCCGGGATTTCTGTGTCCAAATGGCGAAAAAAATTTTTTGACCCAAAAGTAAAAACGGATTGCAGAATGAGATTCGGGGTTAAATTTCATGCTTAAAAATGGTTCTATTTCTAGTTTTTAAAAATTGAGCTCTTTTGGTGTCCAGGGAAGGAAATTCCTGATGCCGAGGTCACGGATTTCTGTGCCCAGGAAGTGAAACAAATGTTATGTCCCAAATGTAAAAACGGACGCCAGAATGAGATTCGGGGTTAAATTTCATGCTTAAAAATGGTGCTTTTTCTAGTTTTTAAAAATTGAGCTATTTTGGTGTCCAGGGAAGGAAATTCCTGATGCAGGGGTCAGGGATTTCTGTGTCCAAAAGGCAAAAAAGTTTTTTTGACCGAAATGTAAAAACGGATTGCAGAATGAGATTCGTGGTTAAATTTCATGCTTAAAAATAGTTCTATTTCTAGTTTATAAAAAATTGAGATATTTTGTTGTCCGGGGAAGGAAATTCCTGATGCCGGGGTCAGGGATTTTTGTTTACAGGAGGTGATTTTTTTTTTTGACCCAAATGTAAAAACGGATGCGAGAATGAGATTCGGGGTTAAATTTCATGCTTAAAAATGGTGCTTTTTCTAGTTTTTAAAAATTGAGTCTATTTTGGTGTCCGGGGAAGGAAATTCCTGATGCCGGGGTCAGGGATTTTTGTTTACAGGAGGTGATTTTTTTTTTTGACCCAAATGTAAAAACGGATGCGAGAATGAGATTCGGGGTTAAATTTCATGCTTAAAAATGGTGCTTTTTCTAGTTTTTAAAAATTGAGCTATTTTGGTGTCCGGGGAAGGAAATTCCTGATGCCGGGGTCACGGATTTCTTTTCCCAGGAAGCTAAAAAAATGTTATTTCCGAAATGTAAAAACGGATGCCAGAATGAGATTCGGGGTTAAATTTCATGCTTAAAAATGTGCTTTTTCAGTTTTTAAAATTGAGCTATTTTGGTGTACGCGAAGGAAATTCCTGATTCGGGTCAGGGATTTTAATACAGGAGTGAATTTTTTTTTTTTGACCCAAATGTAAAAATGGATGCGAGAATGAGATTTGCGATTAAATTTCATGGTTAAAAATGGAGCTTTTTCTAGTTTTTAAAAATTGAGCTATTTTGGTGTCCGGGTAAGGAAATTCCTGATGCCGGGGTCCCGGATTTCTGTGCCCAGGAAGCATAAAAAATGTTATGTCCGAAATGTAAAAACGGACGCCAAAATGAAATTCGGGGTTAAATTTCATGCTTAAAAATGGTGCTTTTTCTAGTTTTTAAAAATTGAGCTCTTTTGGTGTCCAGGGAAGGAAATTCCTGATGCCGGGGTCCCGGATTTCTGTGTCCAAAAGGCAAAAAGGTTTTTTTGACCGAAATGTAAAAACGGATTGCAGAATGAGATTCGTGGTTAAATTGCATGCTTAAAAATAGTTCTATTTCTAGTTTTTAAAAATTGAGCTATTTTGGTGTCTGGGGAAGGAAATTCCTGATACTGGGGTCAGGGATTTTTGTATACAGGAGGTGATTTTTTTTTTGACCCAAATGTAAAAATGGATGCGAGAATGAGATTCGGGGTTAAATTTTATGCTTAGAAATGGTGCTTTTTCTAGTTTTTAAAAATTGAGCTATTTTGGTGTCAGGGGAAAGAAATTCCTGATGCCGGGGTCAGGGATTTTTGTATGCAGGAGGTGAAATTTTTTTTGACCCAAATGTAAAAACGGATGCGAGAATGAGATTCGGGGTTAAATTTCATGCTTAAAAATGTTGCTTTTTCTAGTTTTTAAAAATTGAGGCTATTTTAGTGTCCGGGGAAGGAAATTCCTGATGCCGGGGTCAGGGATTTTTGTATACAGGAGGTGAATTTTTTTTTTCAACCAAATGTAAAAACGGATGCCAGAGTGATAATCGGGCTTAAATTTCATGCTTAAAAATGGTGCTTTTTCTAGTTTTTATAAACTGAGCTCTTTTGGTGTCCGGGGAAGGAAATTCCTGATGCCGGGGTCAGGGATTTTTGTTTACAGGAGGTGAAATTTTTTTTTGACCCAAATGTAAAAACGAATGCGAGAATGTGATTCGGGGTTAAATTTCATGCTTAAAAATGGTGCTTTTTCTAGTTTTTAAAAATTGAGCTATTTTGGTGTCCGGGGAAGGAAATTCCTGATGTCGGGGTCAGGGATTTCTGTGCCCAGGAAGCGAAAAAAATGTTATGTCCCAAATGTAAAAACGGACGCCAGAATGAGATTCGGGGTTAAATTTCATGCTTAAAAATGGTTCTATTTCTAGTTTTTAAAAATTGAGCTATTTTGGTGTCCGGGGAAGGAAATTCCTGATGCAGGGGTCAGGGATTTTTGTATACAGGAGGTGAATTTTTTTTTGACCCAAATGTAAAAACGGATGCGAGAATGAGATTCGGGGTTAAATTTTATGCTTAAAAATGGTGCTTTTTCTAGTTTTTAAAAATTGAGCTATTTTGGTGTCCGGGGAAACAAATTCCTGATGCCGGGGTCAGGGATTTTTCTATACAGGAGGTGAAATTTTTTTTGACCCAAATGTTAAAACGGATGCGAGAATGAGATTCGGGGTTAAATTTCATGCTTAAAAATGGTGCTTTTTCTAGTTTTTAAAAATTGAGGCTATTTTGGTGTCCGGGGAAGGAAATTCCTGATGCTGGGGTCAGGGATTTTTGTATACAGTAGGTGAATTTTTTTTTGACCCAAATGTAAAAACGGATGCGAGAATGAGATTCGGGGTTAAATTTCATGGTTAAAAATGGTGCTTTTTCTAGTTTTTAAAAATTGAGCCATTTTGGTGTCCGGGGAAGGAAGTTCCTGACGCCGGGGTCAGGGATTTCTGTGCCCAGGAAGTGAAAAAAATGTTATGTCCGAAATATTAAAACGGATGCCAGAATGAAATTCGGGGTTAAATTTCATGCTTAAAAATGGTGCTTTTTCTAGTTTTTAAAAATTGAGCCATTTTGGTGTCCGGGGAAGGAAGTTCCTGACGCCGGGGTCAGGGATTTCTGTGCCCAGGATGCTAAAACATGTTATGTCCAAAATGTAAAAACGGATGCCAGAATGAGATTCGGGGTTAAATTTCATGCCTAAAAATGGTGCTTTTTCTAGTTTTTAAAAATTGAGCTATTTTGGTGTCCAGGGAAGGAAATTCCTGATGCCGGGGTCACGAATTTCTTTGCCCAGGAAGCGAAAAAAATGTTATGTCCGAAATGTAAAAACGGATGCCAGAATGAAATTTGGGGTTAAATTTCATGGTTAAAAATGGTGCTTTTTCTAGTTTTTAAAAATTGAGCTATTTTGGTGTCCGGGGAAGGAAATTCCTGATGCCGGGGTCAGGGATTTTTGTATACAGGAGGTGAATTTTTTTTTGAACCAAATGTAAAAATGGATGCGAAAATGAGATTCGTGGTTAAATTTCATGGTTAAAAATGGTGCTTTTTCTAGTTTTTAAAAATTGAGCTATTTTGGTGTCTGGGTAAGGAAATTCCTGATGCCGGGGTCATGGATTTCTGTGCCCAGGAATTATAAAAAATGTTATGTCCTAAATGTAAAAACGGACGCCAAAATGAAATTCGGGGTTAAATTTCATGCTTAAAAATGGTGCTTTTTCTAGTTTTTAAAAATTGAGCTATTTTGGTGTCCAGGGAAGGAAATTCCTGATGCCGGGGTCAGGGATTTCTGTGTCCAAAAGGCGAAAAAGTTTTTTTGAAGCAAATGTAAAAACGGATTGCAGAATGAGATTCGTGGTTAAATTTCATGCTTAAAAATAGTTCTTTTTCTAGTTTTTAAAAATTGAGGTATTTTGGTGTCCGGGGAAGGAAATTCCTGACGCCGGGGTCAGGGATTATTGTATACAGGAGGTGAAATTTTTTTTTGACCCAAATGTAAAAACGGACGCCAGAGTGATAATCGGGCTTAAATTTCATGCTTAAAAATGGTGCTTTTTCTAGTTTTTAAAAATTGAGCTATTTTGCTGTCCGGGGAAGGAAATTCCTGATGCCGGGGTCAGGGATTTCTGTGTCCAAAAGGCGAAAAAGTTTTTTTGACCCAAATGTAAAAACGGATTCCAGAATGAGATTCGTGGTTAAATTTCATGCTTAAAAATAGTTCTTTTTCTAGTTTTTAAAAACTGAGCTCTTTTGGTGTCCGGGGAAGGAAATTCCTGACGCCGGGGTCAGGGATTTTTGTATACAGGAGGTGAATTTTTTTTTGACCCAAATGTAAAAACGGATGCGAGAATGAGATTCGGGGTTAAATTTCATGCTGAAAAATTGTGCTTTTTCTAGTTTTTAAAAATTGAGCTGTTTTGGTGTCCGGGGAAGGAAATTCCTGATGCCGGGGTCAGGGATTTTTGTTTACAGGAGGTGAATTTTTTTTTTCACCCAAATGTAAAAACGGACGCCAGAGTGATAATCGGGCTTAAATTTCATGCTTAAAAATGGTGCTTTTTCTAGTTTTTAAAAAGTGAGCTCTTTTGGTGTCGGGGGAAGGAAATTCCTGATGCCGGGGTCAGGGATTTTTGTTTACAGGAGGTGAATTTTTTTTTTGACCCAAATGTAAAAACGGATGCGAGAATGAGATTCGGGGTTAAATTTCATGCTTTCAAAAATGGCTGTTTTTAGGTTTTAAAAAAATGAGTATTGGTTTGTGTCCAGGGAAGGAAATTCCTGATGCCGGGGTTCAGGGGAAGAAAAAAAATTTTTTTTAAAACGGATGCCAGAATGGATTCGGTTAAATTCATGAAAAATGTGCTTTTTAGTTTTAAAATGAGCTATTTTGGTGTCCGCGGAAGGAAATTCCTGACTCCGGGGTCAGGGATTTTTATATACAGGAGGGAAGTTTTTTTTGACCCAAATGTAAAAATGGATGCGAGAATGAGATTTGCGATTAAATTTCATGGTTAAAAATGGAGCTTTTTCTAGTTTTTAAAAATTGAGCTATTTTGGTGTCCGGGTAAGGAAATTCCTGATGCCGGGGTCCCGGATTTCTGTGTCCAAAAGGCGAAAAAGTTTTTTTGACCCAAATGTAAAAACGGATTCCAGAATGAGATTCGTGGTTAAATTTCATGCTTAAAAATAGTTCTTTTTCTAGTTTTTAAAAACTGAGCTCTTTTGGTGTCCGGGGAAGGAAATTCCTGACGCCGGGGTCAGGGATTTTTGTATACAGGAGGTGAATTTTTTTTTGACCCAAATGTAAAAACGGATGCGAGAATGAGATTCGGGGTTAAATTTCATGCTGAAAAATTGTGCTTTTTCTAGTTTTTAAAAATTGAGCTGTTTTGGTGTCCGGGGAAGGAAATTCCTGATGCCGGGGTCAGGGATTTTTGTTTACAGGAGGTGAATTTTTTTTTTCACCCAAATGTAAAAACGGACGCCAGAGTGATAATCGGGCTTAAATTTCATGCTTAAAAATGGTGCTTTTTCTAGTTTTTAAAAAGTGAGCTCTTTTGGTGTCGGGGGAAGGAAATTCCTGATGCCGGGGTCAGGGATTTTTGTTTACAGGAGGTGAATTTTTTTTTTGACCCAAATGTAAAAACGGATGCGAGAATGAGATTCGGGGTTAAATTTCATGCTTAAAAATGGTGCTTTTTCTAGTTTTTAAAAATTGAGCTATTTTGGTGTCCGGGGAAGGAAATTCCTGATGCCGGGGTCACGGATTTCTGTGCCCAGGAAGCGAAAAAAATGTTATGTCCGAAATGTAAAAACGGATGCCAGAATGAGATTCGGGGTTAAATTTCATGCTTAAAAATGGTGCTTTTTCTAGTTTTTAAAAATTGAGCTATTTTGGTGTCCGCGGAAGGAAATTCCTGACTCCGGGGTCAGGGATTTTTATATACAGGAGGTGAATTTTTTTTTGACCCAAATGTAAAAATGGATGCGAGAATGAGATTTGCGATTAAATTTCATGGTTAAAAATGGAGCTTTTTCTAGTTTTTAAAAATTGAGCTATTTTGGTGTCCGGGTAAGGAAATTCCTGATGCCGGGGTCCCGGATTTCTGTGCCCAGGAAGCATAAAAAATGTTATGTCCGAAATGTAAAAACGGACGCCAAAATGAAATTCGGGGTTAAATTTCATACTTAAAAATGGTGCTTTTTCTAGTTTTTAAAAATTGAGCTATTTTGGTGTCCAGGGAAGCCAATTCCTGATGCCGGGGTCCGGGATTTCTGTGTCCAAATGGCGAAAAAAATTTTTTGACCCAAAAGTAAAAACGGATTGCAGAATGAGATTCGGGGTTAAATTTCATGCTTAAAAATGGTTCTATTTCTAGTTTTTAAAAATTGAGCTATTTTGGTGTCCAGGGAAGGAAATTCCTGATCAGGAATTCCGGTCAGGGATTTCTGTGTCCAAAAGGCGAAAAAAATTTTTAGGACCGAAATGTAAAAATGGATTGCAGAATGAGATTCGGGGTTAAATTTCATGCTTAAAAATGGTTCTATTTCTAGTTTTTAAAAATTGAGCTCTTTTGGTGTCCAGGGAAGGAAATTCCTGATGCCGAGGTCACGGATTTCTGTGCCCAGGAAGTGAAACAAATGTTATGTCCCAAATGTAAAAACGGACGCCAGAATGAGATTCGGGGTTAAATTTCATGCTTAAAAATGGTGCTTTTTCTAGTTTTTAAAAATTGAGCTATTTTGGTGTCCAGGGAAGGAAATTCCTGATGCAGGGGTCAGGGATTTCTGTGTCCAAAAGGCAAAAAAGTTTTTTTGACCGAAATGTAAAAACGGATTGCAGAATGAGATTCGTGGTTAAATTTCATGCTTAAAAATAGTTCTATTTCTAGTTTATAAAAAATTGAGCTATTTTGGTGTCCGGGGAAGGAAATTCCTGATGCCGGGGTCAGGGATTTTTGTATACAGGAGGTGAAATTTTTTTTGACCCAAATGTAAAAACGGATGCGAGAATGAGATTCGGGGTTAAATTTCATGCTTAAAAATGGTGCTTTTTCTAGTTTTTAAAAATTGAGTCTATTTTGGTGTCTGGGGAAGGAAATTCCTGATGCTGGGGTCAGAGATTTTTGTATACAGGAGGTGAATTTCTTTTTTCACCCAAATGTAAAAACGGACGCCAGAGTGATAATCGGGCTTAAATTTCATGCTTAAAAATGGTGCTTTTTCTAGTTTTTAAAAAGTGAGCTCTTTTGGTGTCGGGGGAAGGAAATTCCTGATGCCGGGGTCAGGGATTTTTGTTTACAGGAGGTGAATTTTTTTTTTGACCCAAATGTAAAAACGGATGCGAGAATGAGATTCGGGGTTAAATTTCATGCTTAAAAATGGTGCTTTTTCTAGTTTTTAAAAATTGAGCTATTTTGGTGTCCGGGGAAGGAAATTCCTGATGCCGGGGTCACGGATTTCTGTGCCCAGGAAGCGAAAAAAATGTTATGTCCGAAATGTAAAAACGGATGCCAGAATGAGATTCGGGGTTAAATTTCATGCTTAAAAATGGTGCTTTTTCTAGTTTTTTAAAATTGAGCTATTTTGGTGTCCGCGGAAGGAAATTCCTGATTCCGGGGTCAGGGATTTTTATATACAGGAGGTGAATTTTTTTTTGACCCAAATGTAAAAATGGATGCGAGAATGAGATTTGCGATTAAATTTCATGGTTAAAAATGGAGCTTTTTCTAGTTTTTAAAAATTGAGCTGTTTTGGTGTCCGGGGAAGGAAATTCCTGATGCCGGGGTCAGAGATTTTTGTATACAGGAGGTGAATTTCTTTTTTCACCCAAATGTAAAAACGGACGCCAGAGTGATAATCGGGCTTAAATTTCATGCTTAAAAATGGTGCTTTTCCTAGTTTTTAAAAAGTGAGCTCTTTTGGTGTCGGGGGAAGGAAATTCCTGATGCCGGGGTCAGGGATTTTTGTTTACAGGAGGTGAATTTTTTTTTTGACCCAAATGTAAAAACGGATGCGAGAATGAGATTCGGGGTTAAATTTCATGGTTAAAAATGGAGCTTTTTCTAGTTTTTAAAAATTGAGCTATTTTGGTGTCCGGGTAAGGAAATTCCTGATGCCGGGGTCCCGGATTTCTGTGCCCAGGAAGCATAAAAAATGTTATGTCCGAAATGTAAAAACGGACGCCAAAATGAAATTCGGGGTTAAATTTCATACTTAAAAATGGTGCTTTTTCTAGTTTTTAAAAATTGAGCTATTTTGGTGTCCAGGGAAGCCAATTCCTGATGCCGGGGTCCGGGATTTCTGTGTCCAAATGGCGAAAAAAATTTTTTGACCCAAAAGTAAAAACGGATTGCAGAATGAGATTCGGGGTTAAATTTCATGCTTAAAAATGGTTCTATTTCTAGTTTTAAAAAATTGAGCTATTTTGGTGTCCAGGGAAGGAAATTCCTGATCAGGAATTCCGGTCAGGGATTTCTGTGTCCAAAAGGCGAAAAAATTTTTTAGGACCGAAATGTAAAAATGGATTGCAGAATGAGATTCGGGGTTAAATTTCATGCTTAAAAATGGTTCTATTTCTAGTTTTTAAAAATTGAGCTCTTTTGGTGTCCAGGGAAGGAAATTCCTGATGCCGAGGTCACGGATTTCTGTGCCCAGGAAGTGAAACAAATGTTATGTCCCAAATGTAAAAACGGACGCCAGAATGAGATTCGGGGTTAAATTTCATGCTTAAAAATGGTGCTTTTTCTAGTTTTTATAAATTGAGCTATTTTGGTGTCCTGGGAAGGAAATTCCTGATGCCGGGGTCAGGGATTTCTGTGCCCAGGAAGCGAAAAAAATGTTATGTCCCAAATGTAAAAACGGATGCCAGAATGAGATTCGGGGTTAAATTTCATGCCTAAAAATTGTGCTTTTTCTAGTTTTTAAAAATTGAGATATTTTGGTGTCCAGGGAAGGAAATTCCTGATGCCGGGTCAGGGATTTTTGTTTACAGGAGAGGTGAATTTTTTTTTTGCCCAAAAGTAAAACGGTGCTGAGAATGGAATGGGATTCGGGGTTAAATTTCATGCTTAAAAATGGTAGTTTTTCTAGTTTTTAAAAAGTGAGCCGTTTTGGTGTCCAGGGAAGGAAATTCCTGATGCCGGGTCAGGGAATTCTGTGCTCAGGAGGTGAAAATTTTTTTTTTACCTAAATGTAAATACAGACGCCATAGTGAGATTCGGGGTTAAATTTCATGCTTAAAAATGCTGCTTTTTCTAGTGTTTGAAAATTGAGCCATTTTGGTGTCTGGGGAAGGAAATTCCTGATCCCGGGGTCATGGATTTCTGTGCTCAGGAGGTGAAATTATTTTTTTTACCCAAATGTAAAAATGGACTCCAGAATGGGATTCGAGGTTAAATTTCATGCTTAAAAATGGTGCTTTTTCTAGTGTTTAAAAACTGAGCGATTTTGGTGTCCGGGGAAGGAAATTCCTGATGCCGGGTCAGGGATTTTGTTTAAGGAGGTGAATTTTTTTTTTCACCCAAATGTAACAAACGGACGCCAGAGGGATAACGCGGGATTAAATTCCATGCGAAAAATGGTTTGCTTTTTCTAGTTTTAAAAAGTGAGCCTTTGGTGTCGGGGAAGGAAAGTCTGATGCCGGGGTCAGGATTTTTGTTTACAGGCTGTGAAATTTTTTTTTGACCCAAATGTAAAAACGGATGCGAGAACGCGATTCGGGGTTAAATTCCATGCTAAAATTGGTGATTTTTATAGGTTTTTAAAAATTGAGATATTTTGGGTCAGGGGACAAGGAATCCTGATGCCGGGGTCACGGATTCGGTGGCCCAGGAGCGAAAAAAAAATGTTATGTCCGAAATGTAAAAACGGATGCCAGAATGAGATTCGGGGTTAAATTTCATGCTTAAAAATGGTGCTTTTTCTAGTTTTTAAAAATTGAGCTATTTTGGTGTCCGCGGAAGGAAATTCCTGACTCCGGGGTCAGGGATTTTTATATACAGGAGGTGAATTTTTTTTTGACCCAAATGTAAAAATGGATGCGAGAATGAGATTTGCGATTAAATTTCATGGTTAAAAATGGAGCTTTTTCTAGTTTTTAAAAATTGAGCTATTTTAGTGTCCGGGTAAGGAAATTCCTGATGCCGGGGTCCCGGATTTCTGTGCCCAGGAAGCATAAAAAATGTTATGTCCGAAATGTAAAAACGGACGCCAAAATGAAATTCGGGGTTAAATTTCATACTTAAAAATGGTGCTTTTTCTAGTTTTTAAAAATTGAGCTATTTTGGTGTCCAGGGAAGCCAATTCCTGATGCCGGGGTCCGGGATTTCTGTGTCCAAATGGCGAAAAAAATTTTTTGACCCAAAAGTAAAAACGGATTGCAGAATGAGATTCGGGGTTAAATTTCATGCTTAAAAATGGTTCTATTTCTAGTTTTAAAAAATTGAGCTATTTTGGTGTCCAGGGAAGGAAATTCCTGATCAGGAATTCCGGTCAGGGATTTCTGTGTCCAAAAGGCGAAAAAATTTTTTAGGACCGAAATGTAAAAATGGATTGCAGAATGAGATTCGGGGTTAAATTTCATGCTTAAAAATGGTTCTATTTCTAGTTTTTAAAAATTGAGCTCTTTTGGTGTCCAGGGAAGGAAATTCCTGATGCCGAGGTCACGGATTTCTGTGCCCAGGAAGTGAAACAAATGTTATGTCCCAAATGTAAAAACGGACGCCAGAATGAGATTCGGGGTTAAATTTCATGCTTAAAAATGGTGCTTTTTCTAGTTTTTAAAAATTGAGCTATTTTGGTGTCCAGGGAAGGAAATTCCTGATGCAGGGGTCAGGGATTTCTGTGTCCAAAAGGCAAAAAAGTTTTTTTGACCGAAATGTAAAAACGGATTGCAGAATGAGATTCGTGGTTAAATTTCATGCTTAAAAATAGTTCTATTTCTAGTTTATAAAAAATTGAGATATTTTGGTGTCCGGGGAAGGAAATTCCTGATGCCGGGGTCAGGGATTTTTGTATACAGGAGGTGAAATTTTTTTTGACCCAAATGTAAAAACGGATGCGAGAATGAGATTCGGGGTTAAATTTCATGCTTAAAAATGGTGCTTTTTCTAGTTTTTAAAAATTGAGTCTATTTTGGTGTCCGGGGAAGGAAATTCCTGATGCTGGGGTCAGAGATTTTTGTATACAGGAGGTGAATTTCTTTTTTCACCCAAATGTAATAACGGACGCCAGAGTGATAATCGGGCTTAAATTTCATGCTTAAAAATGGTGCTTTTTCTAGTTTTTAAAAAGTGAGCTCTTTTGGTGTCGGGGGAAGGAAATTCCTGATGCCGGGGTCAGGGATTTTTGTTTACAGGAGGTGAATTTTTTTTTTGACCCAAATGTAAAAACGGATGCGAGAATGAGATTCGGGGTTAAATTTCATGCTTAAAAATGGTGCTTTTTCTAGTTTTTAAAAATTGAGCTATTTTGGTGTCCGGGGAAGGAAATTCCTGATGCCGGGGTCACGGATTTCTGTGCCCAGGAAGCGAAAAAAATGTTATGTCCGAAATGTAAAAACGGATGCCAGAATGAGATTCGGGGTTAAATTTCATGCTTAAAAATGGTGCTTTTTCTAGTTTTTTAAAATTGAGCTATTTTGGTGTCCGCGGAAGGAAATTCCTGATTCCGGGGTCAGGGATTTTTATATACAGGAGGTGAATTTTTTTTTGACCCAAATGTAAAAATGGATGCGAGAATGAGATTTGCGATTAAATTTCATGGTTAAAAATGGAGCTTTTTCTAGTTTTTAAAAATTGAGCTATTTTGGTGTCCGGGTAAGGAAATTCCTGATGCCGGGGTCCCGGATTTCTGTGCCCAGGAAGCATAAAAAATGTTATGTCCGAAATGTAAAAACGGACGCCAAAATGAAATTCGGGGTTAAATTTCATGCTTAAAAATGGTGCTTTTTCTAGTTTTTAAAAATTGAGCTATTTTGGTGTCCAGGGAAGGAAATTCCTGATGCCGGGGTCCCGGATTTCTGTGTCCAAAAGGCAAAAAGGTTTTTTTGACCGAAATGTAAAAACGGATTGCAGAATGAGATTCGTGGTTAAATTGCATGCTTAAAAATAGTTCTATTTCTAGTTTTTAAAAATTGAGCTATTTTGGTGTCTGGGGAAGGAAATTCCTGATACTGGGGTCAGGGATTTTTGTATACAGGAGGTGATTTTTTTTTTGACCCAAATGTAAAAATGGATGCGAGAATGAGATTCGGGGTTAAATTTTATGCTTAGAAATGGTGCTTTTTCTAGTTATTAAAAATTGAGCTATTTTGGTGTCAGGGGAAAGAAATTCCTGATGCCGGGGTCAGGGATTTTTGTATGCAAGAGGTGAAATTTTTTTTGACCCAAATGTAAAAACGGATGCGAGAATGAGATTCGGGGTTAAATTTCATGCTTAAAAATGTTGCTTTTTCTAGTTTTTAAAAATTGAAGCTATTTTAGTGTCCGGGGAAGGAAATTCCTGATGCCGGGGTCAGGGATTTTTGTATACAGGAGGTGAATTTTTTTTTTCAACCAAATGTAAAAACGGATGCCAGAGTGATAATCGGGCTTAAATTTCATGCTTAAAAATGGTGCTTTTTCTAGTTTTTATAAACTGAGCTCTTTTGGTGTCCGGGGAAGGAAATTCCTGATGCCGGGGTCAGGGATTTTTGTTTACAGGAGGTGAAATTTTTTTTTGACCCAAATGTAAAAACGAATGCGAGAATGTGATTCGGGGTTAAATTTCATGCTTAAAAATGGTGCTTTTTCTAGTTTTTAAAAATTGAGCTATTTTGGTGTCCGGGGAAGGAAATTCCTGATGTCGGGGTCAGGGATTTCTGTGCCCAGGAAGCGAAAAAAATGTTATGTCCCAAATGTAAAAATGGATGCCAGAATGAGATTCGGGGTTAAATTTCATGCCTAAAAATGGAGCTTTTTCTAGTTTTTAAAAATTGAGCTATTTTGGTGTCCGGGGAAGGAAATTCCTGATGCCGGGGTCAGGGATTTTTGTATACAGGAGGTGAATTTTTTTTTGACCCAAATGTAAAAATGGATGCGAGAATGAGAATCAGGGTTAAATTTCATGGTTAAAAATGGAGCTTTTTCTAGTTTTTAAAAATTGAGCTATTTTGGTGTCCAGGTAAGGAAATTCCTGATGCCGGGGTCACGGATTTCTGTGCCCAGGAAGCATAAAAAATGTTATGTCTGAAATGTAAAAACGGACGCCAAAATGAAATTCGGGGTTAAATTTCATACTTAAAAATGGTGCTTTTTCTAGTTTTTAAAAATTGAGCTATTTTGGTGTCCAGGGAAGCCAATTCCTGATGCCGGGGTCCGGGATTTCTGTATCCAAATGGCGAAAAAAATTTTTTGACCCAAAAGTAAAAACGGATTGCAGAATGAGATTCGGGGTTAAATTTCATGCTTAAAAATGGTGCTTTTTCTAGTTTTTAAAAATTGAGCTATTTTGGTGTCCAGGGAAGGAAATTCCTGATGCAGGGGTCAGGGATTTCTGTGTCCAAAAGGCAAAAAAGTTTTTTTGACCGAAATGTAAAAACGGATTGCAGAATGAGATTCGTGGTTAAATTTCATGCTTAAAAATAGTTCTATTTCTAGTTTATAAAAAATTGAG